>JAPSGF010000040.1:4547736-4577535 GCA_035772895.1 Perdix hodgsoniae
TGTGTGTGTGTGTGTGTGTGTGTGTGTGTGTGTGTGTGTGTGTGTGTTCTCTGAGGCATTCATTTGGCTGGCACATTGGAAAATGGTTAACACAGTGAATGTGGGGTGTCATTTTTGTAGTGGAGAATGTGTGCCAGAAGAATTCAACTGTAACCACTAAATATTTGCTTTAAAATAATTTTAACCATCTGGACTCCTTTTTTTTTTTTTTTTCCTTCTTATTCTTCTTTTGAGGTGGGGTGAGAAAGGAGCATTTTAATGGGAATGATTTGTGGTTACAAAATGAATTTGGTTAATTTGGTTACCACCCCCATTTATATGATGACTACAAATAGTCCCTCACATCTGAAGTTTTAAAGAAGCAGCAGATTTTTCCTTCTTGAGCTTCAGAAGCTGGAAACGAACTTACAAAAGACAATAAATTGTTCTTGATGGAATAAATAGTTTGTGGGGTTGCTATTGTTCCTCTTGACAATACACTAACATGTGCTAATGGGGGAAGAATTGAGGAGGTTGCGTAGCATCATCCCTTCTGCCAGAATGAATTTTTCCACTGGAGCTGCAGTCAGGTTCCTGCTCGCAGGGCAGCAGCAAAGCGCAGAGCTGTGAATGGGCACCTGCTGAGCATTGCAGCCCCAAGGAATCCCAAGTGTGACCCACAAAACACCTCCGATGGTACAGCTTGGTTAAGAGATGCAGAGAGAGACCACCCGGCTGTTCTTCCCTTGGCCAGAATCAGGCTGGTATTGGGATGCGCACTACAGGCAGCATTAAGTTAAAAGTTTTTCATTTCTCTCACACTTAATTTTTTTCTTTCTTTTTTTTTTTTAATTGTTCTTAAGACCATCTACTTTGTTGATTTGTATGCAGAACCTGGTGACATATATTTTGGTTCTGTTTCCAGAGAATAAATATCACTGGTAGATATATAAGTATGTATGTTCTCTGTCTTGTCTGAGCACATAGAATGAGCTTGTAATGGATCCTGCTATAAATACATCTGTTGCAAGATTTTTATACTACTTTGAAGCACCCAATCCTTAACATCTACCTTTGCATTTTACCTTAATGATAGTAGTAATCATTAGTAATCACGCACAGAAGATAAAATAACTGAAGGACAATAGGTGAGCTTGCACATAGCACTCATGCTCTGGTAGCTCTCAGATACTTTTCTGTTTTCTCATGTGCTGCAGCACAGGCTTCCCTCAACTCATTGTACATCAGGAAGAATTTAGTATCGTTTCATTTAAAATAGGCAGGCTTTATATAGAAAGTAAATGTGTAGCCACAAGGTAAAATTAAAAAAATATATTAGTCTCATCATTAAAAAAAGCCTTTAAAGTTTCCATTATCCATTATGTCAGGTAGCAAATATCTTCTCAATGTATCTCCAGACATTAAATCTGTCAAGAGGCATGCAGTAAAATAAATGTCTGGGATACCTTCATAAACAAAAATCTTATTTCCATAATTCATACAGCTGGCTGGCATTTATTGGCACGTCAGGTGCAATGGGGACATTTCAGGAACATTAACATGTACAGCATCATTTGTCAACAAAGCAACAATGTAAGCAAATCGTTCAGAACTCATACAGATTTACGGCTTTCTCTGCCAGCTGCTAATTACGGTGTGCTCTGCCTATTTGGTATGGTCTTTTTTATTGGAAAATGACAAAGGGGTTATGGTATCCCAGTTTGGAATATAGATGCGCTTTTAGTAATAATATGAGTGGTAATATGACTGCACAGCCTGGAGTTTTGATCTAGTTGCACTAGTCTTATAATTGACCGGCTTTGATTGATGAAGGACAAAGAGAAATTCACAGAGAGATTTACTTACTGCTATAAGTAACCTCTGCAAACAAAGAAATAGCTAAATATCAGAGTGCAAGGAGAAGTATCTTTCTTTTAATATATCTTTTTCCCACTAAATGTGACAGAGAAAATTCCCTCCTCACTGAAAACCTAATCTGAGCATTGTTGCATGCTGCAAACACCCTTCAAGTGCTGCTGATCTATGTAAAAAATAAGAATTTCACTTTCAGCATCTTAAACAACTCGAAGGTTAAATAAAAGCTGGCAACAGCAAGTGCAAGAACCAAAATATGTGTTAATGATCTGCTTTCAGCAATCCCTCTGTCTGTCTGTCTGCAGTTCTCTCCTTCCTAGTTGGTTTGAGGGTGTTTTTTTTTTTTCCAAGTTAATGATAGGAAGTCACTTCTGCTTCTTATTTTCAGACTTTGGTCAGTTTGCATTTCAATCTCATAAGAATATAATTAGTAGAGCTTTATGCTTCAGATGTATAAATTAAATATGCTTTCTTAACTATTTTACCTGTTATTCAGCCAATTATTATACCTGTTATTCCTATTATATAAGAGGATCCTATTAGTTAATTTAGGCACCTAATAAAATTCTTTGTTCAGTTCTTTTTCTTAGTTTCAGTCCATGAACAGTAACTGCTATTCTGAGTTAAGATCTTGACCACTTAATTTTTAAGGGGAGGGGAAAAAAAAAAAAAAGCAATTAGACCATATTATGGATTAATCCCTTGCCAATTTTCATTTTTTAAATCAAAGTAATTTTAGGCTTGGGAACTACATAATTTTATGCAAAGAAAGCATGTTTTGCCAACCTTATTAAAATCTTTAAGGACCATATTTCTATAGACTTCCAAAAATTATTCCACAAAAATGTGTGGGTGCACCCATCTGTACACATGAATGGGCACTTAGGACCATAATTATCCAGTTTTGCATGTGCAAATGTAGGTGTTTAAGCCCAAATTAGCTGACCCACAGATTCTGCATTTGTGCAAGCTGGCTAGCAATATTTCCTTGAATTCTGGCATGTAGGTTAAAATTCTTGAAGGCTTTTAAGGACAATAATAACTTCTCTGTAAATATCTGAGATTTCTTAACTCTTTTAAAAAGTTACTGATGCAGCAGTAAAATGAGATGTAGTTCAGTGCCAGTATTTGGGTGCTATTTTTGTTATCACAACTAGATGAGTCTTTGAAGGCAATAAACTACGGGCTCTGGCTCTGGAGCCATTACTGCCTGCCACTGCTTCTCCAGCAGGGAAATGCACGTGTTCCTAAAGGAAAAACTGCTCACCAGGATTGTAGAAATTGACCATCCATCTAAGCCTGTGTGAGCAATCATAGCTGCTGATGAATAGAATTTATTTTGTATTAGAAGCTATTTACCCATCTGGAAGAACAAAGATATTCACAAATGTTTAAGTGGGTGACTTCTCACAGATGCTTAAAGAAACTGAACTCCTACTGAATTTTTCAAAGGGGAAAAAAATGTGGAAGGCCCCTTGGCTTCCTGCTCTCTGCTTGTAGATGCTCTCCCCTGTCACCTTGGCATTACAGAGCTTCCTCAATGAGCTGAATCACCTCTGAGCTAAGCATGTGACTATTCTGGGAGAGCAGGCTGTATGTGAACAGGTGAGTTTCAGCAGAGCTTTGCTGGGCATGAAGGATGAAGTGAGAAAGGATGGGACATTTAGGGTGTTGGGTGCAATGTTGGCAGTTGTTGTGGTGGAGTGAGCTGGGATATGACATTCATGAATGGGTATGGTATGCTATAGGAGAGTAGGGATACTGAGGAAATAAGTATCTATTACAGACCTGAAAAAAAAAAGTTTGGTGACACCTGGAATTCATATAATTATTCCCCATATAGAACTGAAATGCTACAACGCTACTGAGAGTCCTGGTAGACCAAGACTTATTTATGGAAAATTAACTTCATACTGTCATTTAAGATTGCTTGGATTTACTTTCTTTGTGACCTTTTCTTGGGTGTTCGTGTTTCTTTACATTTGAAGAGGAAGTTTAGGCATTCCTTGATCCCTAGAGATTGCTTTTCTTTCTGGTCCCTTTGATTCTGCTTGCCTAATAATAATGGGCATTATCTTATATCCATATTTAATTTTATTATGTCACTAGTATTACAAGAAAAGGATGTTCTTTTCAAATATTGTAATGCATTTAGTATTTCACCAGTCATCAGTTAAATCAATTTTTCCCTTTATTGGATCTGAATTATAAATCAACTAGTCATTGTATGGGATACTGTATATGAATGTACAGTATATCATTATGATGTATCCTATAATAATGTCTCTTAGACATGAAAACTAAAGATGGTGGTTTAAAGTGCTGAGAGAGAAAAAATTGGAAACATCTGTTAGTAGGAAGTAGAGAAGACTTTTCATTAAAGTTTGTCAAGTGTATTTGATTGGAAGAACACACTGGGACATATTCTGCCAGCCCTTACATCCATTCCTTCTCTCCAGCATCCAGTATGTTATTTCTGTCTCTTGAATTATCAGAGCCACTGGAAAGCCAGATTTCTGCTTTGGGTAAGGCACAGCGC
This sequence comes from Perdix hodgsoniae, assembly GCA_035772895.1. Taxonomy (NCBI): domain Eukaryota; kingdom Metazoa; phylum Chordata; class Aves; order Galliformes; family Phasianidae; genus Perdix; species Perdix hodgsoniae. The sequence continues at coordinate 4,552,130 of JAPSGF010000040.1, forward strand.
AGCAGCTCAAGGCATATGAGGTCTGGAAGGAGTGAGCACTCACAAGTGTGAAGAAGATGCAGCTTATTATAATGCAGCATGTGTCTTGATCTTCATTTATGGCGGGGTAACAAAAGCTATGTGGTTCTTCTACTGAGTATGTCAGCAAGTTGGTGTGGAAGAGGTGTGGGGCAGTTGATAAAACCCCATCTTTCCACTTAATCGCTGCAAAAAGTAGCATGAAGAACAGAAGGGGGGGAATTTTTTTTTTTTTTCTTTTAAGATGAAGAGTAAAGTATTGGATATTTGGAGGCATCTGTTTAGCAGTTTTTATTGACAAAGGCAATATTTGGAGATGGTGTGTTTTAGCATCACTGCAGTGGAATACATCTAAGATGATGGGCTCACCTTCTCCATGGATCCTTTCTGTGTATTCCAAAAGGCACATATTCTTTTTGCTTTCGTGCCGTTTGTAGCTTTCTCCCTCCTTAGGCCTATGGAAATGCCTCCTGCATCCCTTGCAGGAGCATTGCACAACGTACTGTGTCGCAGTGCATCTTACTCCTGCCTTACTATGGAGGTGGAATGGCTTAAAAGCCAATATCTTGCCTCACTTTGGCCATCTTTTCCCATTTCTTTCAGTGCTGAGCTGTCCTTGAGCCCCACTGTTTCCACAATGCTACTCAGAACTCTCAATCTGTTGCAGTCAGAGGGCCAAACACGAATCACCCCTGAGTCTATAGAAAATGGAATATTGCTTATTGATTGGGTCTGGCCTGTCGTGTAATCAATGGAGAACAAACTGATACAAATAAAATGAATCAGTTGGAAGCTGGCTGCGGGCCCCAATGAGTCATGTGAAGTAGGTTTCTGATATCCTTTATCATCACGCACAGCCAGCAAAACAAGAGTGCTACTGTCTTCTGCTGGCGTGGAGTGTTACCTCGGGCTATTCTGAAGAAATGCTTTTTTCTTATTTTTAGACCTGAATCAGCCCATGCTAGCAAATGTATTCTTGTGAATACAGATACTACTTTGTTGCAATGCCCATGGGAAGGCGGTGGTGTAACCTGTTTGGATGCAGCTGCAGACCACCTGTAGAGAAAGTCAAATTAGGGAGAGACCCCACTGTTCTTTGCATTAATGCTTTTTGTGTTACAGCTCCATTCCCTGCTCCCTCCCCCTTCAACACATCTTTCTCAACTGCGGAGATGGAGAGCACATTTTAAGACCTTCTGTCCCTTTAAGGCATGTTGTGATTGAAAGAAGATTTGAAAGACTGTAAAAAGTCCCCAGTCACCAGTGAGCGATGGCCTGATGGGAGCTGTGGAGAGGATTTCACCTCCTGGTCCTCTCCCAGGTTCAGGGCTGTTAGACTGGAGGTGTTGGGTTGGGGTGTTGTTTCCCGTCCATTCCTTGTGCTCAAAGGGCACATTCAAGTTTCCCTTGCATAATCTGCATTTCTAGAAGAATCTTTGAAGTTTTGAGTGAAAAAGTGGTTGTCAAGAGCTAAAGCCCTAACTTAGTGCTGTTGTTCCATTGTCTTGAAATAAAAGACCAGGCGGACAAAAGAAAGTGGAACAGCACAAAGTGAAGTGCCTGCACACTATGTGCATCCCCAGGAAAATAGGCATGGTCTCACCCATCCTGCTCAGTGGTACAGGAATTCCCTTTACATGCAAATGAAGGCTCAGAACAGACAAGTAGTTAAGCACATGAACTGACCATTTCTGGGTGTCATGAGTCTCTGACATGAGATACAGTTTAAGTGGGTTCTCCTGCTATTTTGGTCACAACTGCTCCTGTATTTATAGTTGCTCAGCAGATCAAGTGCAAGTTGCTTTTGTTTTGTTTGTTTGTTTGTTGTTTTTTGTTTTTTTTTTTTTTGCTTACCAGGTAGCATTTTGTTGCATAAAAATGCAGTATTCTACCTTATGTCGTATAAGAGCTGTCTGCACCGAAATTATCATGGGAATACTTTTCTTCACCCCATTTCTTCACAGATTAATCCAACTGCTTCACTAATCATTGACGACGTACTAGTTAACACAGACAGAATTTGTAGATGGAGGCAATGTCATAAAGCGCTCCCTCATTTCAAATTCCTTCCTCTCAGTGGTATCAATGTTCGCTGCAAAGACACCGATGATACTGAATTTAATTGGTATTTATGCATGGGGTCATGTGTGCTCTCCAAGAAGTTTCTGTGTAACTTTTCCCTAATTGAAATTAGATTGAAGTGTTGCTGTGTACACTGCGACTTAATGGTGACAACGTTGAGCCAGCTTCGAAGCTCAGATGCATGGCACGCATCCCAAGAAATCTGCTATGATGCTCCCACATACATCTATGCATATTTTTATGGTACAAGAGACATAAGGTGTGGAAAAGGAGCAGTCTCTTTAAGGGGGATGTGGCAACCCTATCTGCCAGTCATCTTGCCTCTGCTGTTCTATTCCTTTTGCAGCCATTCTGCCTTTCCTGTATCTATAACATCCTTACATGCAAGCCTACTGTCTGCACAGCAATTAAAATCCATGGCAAGGTGAGAGGCCAAAAGATTAATGGAGTGGTAGCCGCAGTCCATTGTGGAAACTGTTTTTATCTAGTTTGGGAATGGATTGCTGCCATGCAATGCAGGACCCGACGCTGCCGTGGGTTATCGACGACCTCGCTGCGGAATACCTGCAGCTGGATTGGACTGTGTGCCATGCAAAGGCAGCAAGTATGTGGCCAGCTTCTCCCTGCTAGAATCGTGTTGGGTGGGAGCTGAATTTACAGCAGCTCATAGAATGGCACTGTGTATTAACCAGTGTCCTTGAACGTTTTTCATATGCCTCTAAGACTCTTCAAGCAGCAGTGGTTCTTCTTGCAAAAATCATTAAACTTTTGAAGGAAGTAGTAGTAGTCTCGGTCACAGCGCTTTAAGTACCAGTGGATAATTAGAGACATGGATAAATTAAGCACATTTCAGGTATAATAGGAAAGTTGAGGAAATTCTCCAAATATTAGCAAAGCTCCAAAATCTGAGTACTTTGTGTTGTGTGCTGTTTTAATGACTATGATTTAAAAATGTGCATAATTCCAAAGAGATCACATGTTTCACACAATAAAAATTACTGTGACATAAAATATATATTTTCCTTAAAAAGTACTTGTAATATCAAAAGAACTGTGAAGTATTAGCCATTTAATACAAATTTATCTTTTCTTGCAGATGATTACATTTTCATTTTAATTGCTCACATTTCCCGTTCTGATCTCAATGTTTTATAGTAGACAAGACATGCCACAAGGAGAAAAAAAAAAAAAAGATTTTATTTGTTAGTTAACAGTCTTCAGAAGTCCTAATTTGGCCAATGTGTTCTGCTGCAAAGTCTTGGAATGCTGTCTTGCAGTTTCAAAAGTGATCTTATTTGGCTTCCCAGAAACTATTATGCCTGGAGGATGCCACGAGAACAAGGGCTGCCTTGTTAACAAGTAGAAAACTCTCAAAAACAAGATAGGATCCTGATATAAATCATAATTTAGATGCACAGAGCTGTGTTCACAACCACAGTAATGTAATTCATTTACATCTAGTTATTACTTATCTCCACCCGAACTACTAAGTTCAGGAATGCAGCTGCCTTGTGCCTTGTGACTCGTGGGGGTTAGGGAGAATGACATCACCAAATTTAAACACATTACCATGCTGACATAGTGGCACCTTGTTTTCCCTTCCGTGGATAGAGCGAGGATTGTGTGCTACCCCCCATTCTTCCAAAGAATACCTTTTTTTCCCCTTTCAAGCAGCTGCTATATGAAGGGTTGCAAATGTCACTTCAACTAATGATGAATGATGCTTGACCCCTGGACCTGTTACTATGAATTTTATGCAATGCTAAATTAATATGAAAGATCTCTGCTAGAAGACTTCAGCTATTATGCATGTGGCATAAATGATATGTTAAACAATCCAAATTTTCTCTCATAAGCGTGGTAAAACTCAGAGCCGCTTGAACTGTTTTGATGTGTATTTCTACTCAAGATTAGGATCTTTTCGTTCTAAAAATATTTCTGGTAAGCAAATCAGTTTGCAAAAAACATTGTCAAAAGGGCAACTGGCCCACATGTCTTTGTAGCTGGCGTTTGAATATAATTAATTATGTAAAGTAATAGTTAGTGGGAGCTTAACAATTAGTAGAATCTGTCAAATAGTCACACGGAAATTACTAACTAATTGAACTACTGGTCTTTTATTGTTGCAGGAAGCAGTGCACAGTGTCGTTCTTTTATCTCGGAACTTTGTTATTATCACACATCCCATTTTTTGAGCAATATATGCCTCCTCGTAGACTAATACATAAATAACTTTCCCAGTAATGTCACAGTGTGCAACAGCGTTTGAAATAAAAACACCTGTTTTAATTAGTATTCAGATTGGCACGGTTAAAAAATGATAATCCTCTCGCAGTTGCATGACATTTTTAAAGCTTTGAATTTCCATCTGTATCTTATATTATGATGTTTCAGGATTGTCGTGAGTTAATTATGTTAACTTTGGAAACATTGCTTGCATTTAGAATGAAAAACTTCAGCTTGAATAGCCAGGAAAGCAGATGCTATCTTTCTTGTCAACTGCTTTGTTGTGTGTTGCCTTGAAACTTTTTATAAGATATTGCATCCAAAAGGAAGTATAAATCTCCATTTATTTGAAACGGTGCCCTAATCTAATCAATATTTTAATATATTACTTGTGGGAGGGACCTGTATGCATCTCAAAGTCATGAAAATCTCTTCTTTTTATTTAGAACTGTCATGTTATCATGAGTCTATTTGCAAGACTAATTTGAAAAACAGAAAAAAAAGAAAAAAAAAAAGCATTATAAAGTATTAAAATTGCATCAAAGCAAACATTTTCTCTCCTAAAATAGATATGCCTGTAATTTTAGGTGGGGGGGAAGGAACTGGGAATATTAGAACAGACAGAGGGATAAACCCTCCAAAAGAGAATGATAAGCAGAAATATGAAGTTAGAATATTCAATCTGCAATGAGGGATGTGGTCAGTGGGCATGGTGGGATGGGTTGGGTTGGGCTTGGGGATCTTAATGATCTTTTCCAACTTTAATGATTTTGTGACTGTATGGTAGAAAGGAGGATAAATGTATGTTCTGAAGTCCTCACTGGCTTGAAATTTCAAACGTTTGGTGAAAACGACCTCAGTGACTTCAGTGTAGAGTTATGGGAGCCAAATGCTCAATTGTCTCTGTGTGTGTAGCTCTTAGGTCCACCTGTCCTGCAATCTGATGTGTTTCATGGGCAGCTTTGCTCATAAATAGATTTTCTAATAGATAAATTAGATTTTCAATGATTTTAAAGTGTAATATGCATCTGATGAATACTTCTTGCATTGCTAGAAACGTGGGGTTCTGCAAGCAGAAGCTGCAATGCACAGCATGCCATAGCCTGGAGCAGGACAGCTTTCAGCATCAGATCCTTGCTGGTGCAGAGGAAATGATGGATTTTCCACCCAAAATTTCACTTCCTGAGAATCTTCCCCATTTAGGGTGATTCTCAAAATGCATCAAAATACATGAAAATTCATGTCATTATTAGCACTATTATTATCAAAGGACATTTCGTTAACATTTGAAAGCCCTTCAGTGCACTTGAAGATATATTTGTTTTACCAACTTACATAATCCCCTCCTGTTTAAAGTTTTGTTTTAAACACATGCAATTATCATCTCATATGCCCTGATTCAGTAAGCACTTAGAAGCATTCCTATCTTTAACAGCATAGCTAGTCCTGCTAATATCCAGGGAATGGAATTAGAGCTTCAGATATTAGCAAAAAGTAATGCAAATGTGAATTAAGAAAGTGGTTTTTGAAGTAAGTTGACTGAGGATTTTTTATTTCTCTGACTGACTGGAAAAGTTTGACACACACACACAAATCAAAGCAAGTATTACTGATATTAATAATTATTAACAAACTATACGAAGTTGAATATTTTAGGCTGGTAGCTAGAAGGAATTAGGCACTGAAATAACCTTCCAGTTAGCAGAGGGAAATAAAATCCAAACAGCTCTTGGAGCCATCAGCAGCAGAGGCAGCAACGTGGCTGCCTGCAAAACTGAGCTCCCAAAGTCCATAGCCCATGTGATATTGTGTTTCTCTCTGCGTGCATTTTGTGATCCTGATGGTAGTGAGGTGGTGGTTTGGTACCTGTTTTTCCTTCCGGTCTCAAGCTTTACTTAGTGCTGAAAATCTTCATCATTTACTCATTGCATAAATATATTATTGGTTATATTTAATGCTATATATGGGCAGCTGGAATAAGAATAGTATTGTTATTTAGCATAGAATTCATTTACTGGAAAAAAAAAAAAAAAGAAATGTTGTTGTTTGTATTGTAGAATTTGGCTATTTGCAAGCTAGTGAGGTTTTACACCGATAGCTTTGCCCTTTACATACAGATAAAGCTAAGCCTAGCTGCCAAAAGCTCTTTCTTACTGCCCTACCTCTGTGCAGGATTCCACATGAGATGGCAGTGATGTTCTCTGCGCTGTATGGTGTCACACATCATCTATTTGAAGGCAAATTGTCACTTTATGGCAACACTTTCAGCCAAAATTCCATGAACTAAACTAGGGAATGTGAAGCAAAAATTATTCTTATGACCCAAACACAAGCCTGGTTCCCTGCCTTGTGTTTCTCAAGATGACTCACTTTACTGCTAGAAGAGAAGATAAGCGATTTTTAAAAGGTAAACTGGAAGTACTGAAGTGCTAGCTTGAAAGTACTTAACAAAACTGTCCTTTCTTTTTAAGCAACTTGAATAAAATGTCTAAATGACCTCTTCCTAACCAAAAGAGAATATAGAGAAGAAATTAAGCTTTATTGGTAAATTAAAGCCCAAATCCCATGGTTGATGAGAGATACGGTCTGTTTGAAATAGTTACAGTTTCAGACTTTCTCTTCTACAATCAGCGGGTGGAGACCAACATAATCCAATTAATTGTAATTCCCTTTTGTGACACTGGTACAGTGGTGAATGATATAGTAAGTCCATTGAAGTCTTATCTCTGGTCAGATAATCCAAATGGATTCATATTATGAAACAGTCCTTTATAAAAGTTCCGATGATCAGAAGTGTTCTGACTTTAGCAAACCAGAAGATAAATTCTACACAAAATAAAGTGTTTTGTCCTTGACATCTGCAGAGCTTCTGTATACCTGACTGCATGTAAGAATACTTATTTCAGCTGGCTTATTTCAAAGAGCCCTTTCATAAGAAATATATCCAGAATTTATTCTCTGGACCAGCTATGAACTTTTGCAAGTAAAGCAATACAGTTGTTTACATGTATGAGTGGTCTTTATTCTTGCAAACAATCCCATTAAAATTCATGTGATTACTAATGTAAGAAATAGATGAACAGTATCTTGAGAATCAAGTTTGGATTTCTATTTTCCCCATAAAGCAATAAACCAATAATTCATCGATGATCTTTATGTCTGCAAACGAGTACATATGTGTGCATGTTCCTTTTTAGTACTGTAAGATAACTGGGGGAATTGCTTAATTTTTGCTCAGGCTTTGATCTCTGTACATTTGGAAGTCATTTACATAAATGAAGTCATATTAATCTTTATTTTTTTGTTACTTTTTTTCCCTTGATTGTTGAAACTCACTGAATTAAGGCACCAGCTTATTGTTATTGGGGTCAGTCCCAGTAACACATTTGGCTATATGCAATAAGTCAGGGTTGGGTGGTATGCCTGCTTTTGGAACTGTTTTCATACAGACCCTTTCAGTTTAGCAGTCACTGGAGACAGGGCTGATTTAGCGGATCAGCAGTCTGATCCAGTGCCACGCTATTTGTATTTCTCGTTTCCTTTAAAGTTGTCTACAGTAAGTCTGAGTTACAGCAGAAGCGTTTTCACTTGTAGCATGTTGAAATCTCCTATTTGCCAAAAGATATTGAGATACCATTTGTGGGAGACAACGCTCTAGACCTTATATTAAGGTCAAATCTTTTTGGTGTCTCAAAAACACTATTTTTTTCCCTTTTATTTTATTTTATTATTTTTCTTAAATTTCCCCTTAAATTGTTTGGTTGAAATTTAATACAAAGAATTTTTTACCCTTTGGGGTACGTTACATATAAAATAATTTATGACCCATGAATCACAAGAAGGCAGTGAATTAAGTTTCAGATAAGTCTGCCAAATATTACAAAACATTGTGTACAGATTTTTGGATATGAAAAGGCTTTTGACAAGAATGGAAATAGAGGCAGTGTTAGAAACCGAGACTAGGAAGAATAGAAGAGCTATATGTCAGAATCCTAAAGCACTCTGACTTAGTAGTACAATTAAAAAGATAGGAATATAGCCATATTTTTGAACTATTAAAATGGGACAGAGAGTCATTGTCCAGTCCCTCCTTGTATTAGGTCCTGAGAGCTTTCAATCTATTTCAAATGTAGATTTGTGAATGCAGATGCAGACAATTCTGAGAAAGGAACTGAGTGTCTGTGGAAAAAAAAAAGAAAAAAAAAAAAGCACAAAACCAAACAGCAAAAATGTAAGATTGAATTGCAAAAAAAGTTAACTGGAGAGCAGTTACACAATAAAAAAAATTTGCTTGGACTAATATATGTATATGCATACATATATTGAAGCAGTGGAAAGCAGAGCTCAAAATGGACTTTTACCTTTCGGTAGTAAAATGTATCATGAAAAGTAAGTTCCTTATCTGAGATAGTATTTGATATTTCTGTTTTGTTGAAACATTCACTTACAAAATGGAATAAAGCCCATTAGTTGATGAAGAATGAGAAAAGTCTGGTTTGGTATAATAGAGAGAAGAACAAAAAGAAAAACAAAACAAAGTGCACTTTGCCCACAAGGACATAAATGAAGTTACCATACAATAACAAAGCTCTCTCTCTAGCCTCAGAGGAAGGATGATTTGGGCCCTGGTTGCTTGGTGTGCATATGGTTAACCAGCCACCTCCGAGTGACTCGTGAAGGATGCTGGAATTCAAACAGGTGGTCTGTTTGTTCTTAGGGATCTTTCAGGAAATATTCTATATTTAAAATCAATCTTTTTCCCATACAAAATAGTTGAGTCAGTTGAACTCGATGAATTTTAAAAGTATTTGCAATTATAGTCTTATTACAGGAATTATTGCTTCAAATCACAGCGATTGAAAACCCGAAGTTACAACTAATAATGTTGTCATCTACCCCTGTAGCAGGTATTGACAATGAATTATATGCAGGAGCACGATGCTGATATCTGTTTCTGGCCACCAAATAGATTCTCCTCCTTGCAGTACCACTCTGGTTTTACGCCTGCAGTTGCAAACAGTGCAAAAGCTTTCCAGACTCAACAAGTCGCCCTCTGAACATGTCTCTAAACATTAGAATTGCTCCGCATGCCTTTGTGGTGTACTATTGCTGAACTGGATATTTTTCACAGAAACAATGAGATAGTTCATCCCTCTCTTACAGTTTGGACTTCTGTTGGAATTATGCAAGGATGAATATGAGCCAGTGTGCCCGAGTACAGAAATCTTTTATTTCTCTGGCACAGGCTGGGATTTAAGTTAGCAGTACTGGGTTGTTCCAGCATGCCCCCAGGGCAGTGAACTGTCACTGCAGAGAGCTGGAGTAAACAGCACTCGAGGTACACAGAGATGTTCTGCTTTCTAGCTGAATTTGCTCAGTAATCTGTGCCTTGGCACCATGCAAATGGGCACTCTGATATTAACGTAGGCATTATAACCTCATGGCATACATTTTCTGTTAAAAGGGCATTCAATTTTCTTCCACCACAGAAAGAGGAATATGTGAAAGTTTTGTTTTGCTGGCTATATCCTTGATAATTTGGTATCTTTGGATGGATGCACCAGAACTACTCAGAAGTGCATTGTGCGTACTAATTTGCTTATTTGTCAATTTCTTTGATTTGTTAAGACACTCTTGGAAACAAAGCACCATACCTTGACTGCAGGCAGGACAGTGACCTTCCTAACCTAGCAAGGGGGGGGACAAAGAGCTACTTAGCTGTGAGAGAGTTCCCAGAATTCAGGCTGAATGAGGAAAGTGTTAATTCTGCATGAACTGAGGCTTCTGCTGTACTATTTAATCAAATTTCAAGGGAGTGTATGTACTTTGGAGTGTGCATATAACATGCAGTGTCAATCCAGGATTTACTGGAGGGGGAAGTGAAGCATCATGTGCTGCAGCGCCAAGGGGTGAGTTCCTTGCCATGTGATGGGTGGGAGCCCTCACCACCCCTCAGCTGCCTATCTGCTGTGTCTCCAGACATCTCTGTGCTCTGCTCCTGCCCTGAATGGAGTGCCCATCACCTTGAAAGGAGCTGTTTGCTCCTCTGTGACAAAAGTTTTGAGGTGCCATTGTTGCAGAAGTCTGCTGTGTCTCTGAACTAGTGACCAGAGAAGTTCTGGCTTATAAAATGCAAGTACAGCTGCAAATGCAAATACCTTTCAGTGTGTGAATTAGTGTTTTTGTTGTCAGTCGTGAGAACAGCCCTCACGTGAGGACTTAATGCTGAAGTAGTGTCGTGTCCCGAGCATTTATGCAACTGTATCAGATCTCCTTGGGTATATTCTTTTCTTGGGTATGGAAGGACATGAGTAAGCAGCAAATTAATGAAAAATATGCCCATTAAAATAGGGGGAAAAAAAAAAAAAGAAAAAAAAAGTGGTATTCAAATCTCAGAGGAAGAGGAATGACTCTGGACAGTTTATCTTTCCCTGGTGTGGTGAAAAAGGACTTACCCTCCCTCAGCTGTAGGACTCTGGTTCTGAGCTCCCACCAGTAATCTGCCTGTCAGGATGAATGAGCCCAGCCAGTTTCCCAAGCTTTCAGCCAACTGGGAATGCATTGTGAACACCCAGAGCTCTTCTGCAAAGGCTTTGAAGTGAGAGGAACTTTGTGAATTACTGAACAGTGCTGTGCAGGGCTTTCTCTTGGGGAGATCTCAGCCAGAATATACACCACCCCTGGGAAGGAGACTACAGTGCTCTGAGGTTTCATCCACTGGGGCCGGTCCCCAGATGCCAAAATGGGGGAGCGCAGAGGCGATGGATGTTCTGTCTGGGTGCCCACCAGGCAGGGCACTGCCTTTCCAGTGCTTGCAGATTACTTTCCATGTGGCTTGGTGTGAGAACATTTGCAGGAAAATACAGAACTCCTGAACGTGGTGCTCTGGGATTTAATGGTATTCAATGGCAGCACGAGCAAAAGGCAGTATATGCCAGGGACATACTTGTATCAGTCATATTAAAGGAAAAATGAATGAATAAATAAAATTCAGTGGTGCTCTCAGGTGATTGCATTTTGCTCTTGGATACAGGTCTGCATACAGGGCAGGACATATGGTTAAAGGAGCCTCATCCATTTTCTTCCAAAACTGACCTTTCTACAATTCCTGCCTTGGTTTTTGGATTTTGTTTTGCTTTCAGTCTATTTTTGCATGGATTATCTTCCTCCTTTTTGCATGAGGACAACTTTATGGTGGCATGCATATCCCAGAGGTGAAATCTTTCTTGGTACTACTGCAGACATTACAATTGCCATTAAAAACGTGGACTGTAGAAAAGACTGGTTTACTAAAAATAATAGCATACTAAAACTCATGCTCTCTTCACAAATGTATATTGATTTTTTTTTTTTTTTTTTAAGTAATAACCTTGACAGGTGCCCACACTATTTTTTTTATTTTTTTCCTTAGTGTGGTCTTTAAATTTTCATCCAAAGTATTAGCATAAATTTTACGGGATTTTCTGGGCATATTTGTGTCTGTATCTAAGATATATGATATCAACTGGCAGTGATGGTTGAACTAATCAAATACTACTGACAAGTTAAAGCAAATTTTTAGGACTGTGAGATTTTGAGCGTCTTCCCAGATACAGTATCTCCTGACTGAAAGCAGTCCTTGACTGTCAAGTTTAAATACCAGATTTGAGACTTAATCTTTGTGTAAGCAAAACACCCCAATAAGAAATATGTCTGAGTAAAGCCAAGAAGTCAGGTCCTCCCCTTAAACCTAGCCTGAAATGTGTGTGTGTGTGCTTATGGCCCTATTGCCATGGTATGTGAGCGATCCCAACCAGTGGGAACCAAATGAGTCTTAGACTGAATGGACTTCTATTTCTCTCTCTTTTTTTTTTTTTTTTTTTTTGACTTGGCATTTGTTCCTCCTAGCAAACATTTTTAAAAACTCTCTTATTGCTAGAGGGAAAATTGACACCCTTTGCTTTCACGATGATACATTCCTAACACGTTTCCTTGAAGAGCTGGAAATGGTGCAAAAATCTGGTAAGATAAGTCTCTGCAAAGCCTTAGAAGTCAAGCATTCCACTTTAGACATTTAAGACAAATGCATGGCAAAAACAAGTGCTTTTTTTTTTTTTAAAGGTTTCTACTTAAAGTTCTGTGCCAAAGCTACAGTACTTATACATTTTCTAAATGTGTTTTAAGCAATAAGTTGTACAACATTTTTAGAACATGTGTTAAGCTATTTCTCTAAGAATGAAGCTCTTAACAAAACATAAGCACTCTGCATGAGATCTTAGCAGCAAAGTGCTTAAAAGATAAAGTAAGAATTGGTACCATGGGAAGAACACCAGCTGTAGAGCACACAGGTCCATTATGAGAAGTATGGTAGTGGGTAGGGAGAAAATGATTTAATCAGGAGTAAAACCAATTTTATTATAAGGGCACGCAGGGGGTGTGGCACCATAGTGAGAGGGACATTTCAAAATATCTGACAGATTTCAACAATGTGAAAACCCACCCTGTTCTTTAAAGTGACAGTAAACCCCATCAGGTCTCTCTTTTTGATGCTATTGTTAACAGTTGACTGTTTAAAGCTGGCCTGCTAAGTTGCTGTCGATCTAGTTCAATAGTGTGTGGCAAAAGAAAAGGCTAATTGTTGAAATACGATCAATCAAATATGATCTCAGTCTAAAGAAGATCCCCTCTGATAACTCACTTGAGATCAAATCATTACTTTTATGATGGAGGTAATGCAACAGAGGAGAAAAAAAAATAATAATAATAAAAGGCCTGACACCAAGACAACTAAATAAAGTGCACAAGTGTGCCTTTGTTCCTCTTTCGTCTCGTGTTACTCCAAATTAAGGAATTGAGTCCATTTCTTTATTTGCAAACATTTTCCCAATGCAGAAATTTAAAGAGCATTAAATAATATTTATTACACAAAAGTCAAAAGATGACTCCATTCTGAAGGAGATTTTTCAGTCCAAAAGCAAGCTCTGAAGTGAGAAAAAACTATTGCACTGAAGTACCAGGGATCTGGAGTTGTGGGTGTCCATGTGTCTCCAATAATTGTACCATTTTGTTTAACAACAGTTCAGTAAAGAGGCTGCTCTCGAAGCCAACTGAATTGCTAAACATGAAAATTCAGTGACATTCAGTAAAACATTTCAGGATTCTGTTGCTTCAAATTAAATTTCTGCAGTAGTTCTCGTGGTTGGCCCTTGATTTGCATTCAGAAAGAAATTTTCTAAAAATGAGAATCACAGCACATATATAAAAACAAAACTCCATTTTTGGAGCAGCAGGACTGGAAGAAAGTGTATGTCATTTTAATTTGATCTAATAAGGATTTACACTTTCTGTGAGTTTTATGTGGATTATGATCTCATTGTTTATTCTGTTCTAATAGTATCACTCCACTAGAAGAAAAAAAAAAGAGGAGAGAAAATAGAATAATCATCCAATCTTGTTTTATTTTTTTTTATTAGAAACTATTTTAGCATTTAGGTTCTTTTATATTTAAATTCCTTAGCTCAGCCAAGCTTCAAAAGAAAACATTTTTTTTTTGTTTGTAAAACAGTTTTGTAAGCACTTGTGGTTTGTCTTTAGTGTGTTATCATTTCTGACAGCTTTGCATAGCCTAGGTAGGCCAACAGGGGTCTGTCTAATATTGTTGCTGGGCAAATCTTCCTCCCAGAGATGAAAACCAAACAAAATATTTTTGAAGCAGTAAGAAGGAATTAATATCCTTTCTCTCACAGTACTCTATTCCTTGCTGACATTACATTCAGGCAAAAAAAAAGGAGAAAAGCGTTTCCCCATTATTCCCTTGTACATAGCAAGGCTAACACATGTAAAGCAATAACTCATTTTCTATTGCCATGTTTAGCATATGTCTCCTGTTGGCTCAGCAAGGCCTTTAGGCCGGTCCCTTGAGCCGGCCATCATTGGCAACTCTTAGCCCCTCGGCCTCAAAACCAAATAGCTTTGAATCATGTTGAGCGGTGATGCTAATTTTCATACCGATGCATTATGGGAATAAATGTATCTGACATACTGTGTCAATGGTACTGTCTCTTTGTGTCTCTTGTTTTTTTGTTAGCTGCATTCCTACAGATGGTATTCCATTGAAAATGTTCTCTTCCTACAGAAAAAAAAAAAAAAAAAAAGGGGAAAAAAAAAAAACATGCACAGCACCAAACCTCTAGGTGCAGAAGGCTGTTAACGGTTGCTGATGATAGTAGGCAAACATTAACATAATAATTAGTGTCTTGTAATTGTTTCATTAAAACCAGTTGTTCCATTTCTCCTCGTGTTTTCCCAGAAGAGAAGCTGAATTTGGACGACAGCCAGTGGGAGGACATCCACGTTGTCACCGGAGCACTCAAGATGTTTTTCAGAGAGCTGCCTGAGCCGCTGTTCCCATACTGCTTCTTTGAACAGTTTGTGGAGGCGATAAGTAAGTACATCAGATACAGTAGAAGCTAGTGAAATAGCCTGTTATATAAAAATAATAATGAACTTAAAAATTGAAGTACAGAGGCATCTCAAATCTGGCTTATCTTCCATGATCCTGTCTTTTTATTGTTTTTGCTTGCCTTTTGCCTCCTATGGCATGTAGTTATTTAGCTAGGGGAAAAAAAAGAATAAAATCAAATTATTAATCTATAAATTTCATAAATGCAGTTTAACTTCAGTGCCTAAAATGGTTTAGGAAAGGAATTAAAATGTATACGTATTCAAAATATGCGAGGCTGATAATCCATATATCCCCAAACACAAGAGAGGGAGTAATAATGGTGAATCATGTTAGAAGGGGCTGTCTTTATGTTAATCGGAGTGAAATGCATGTGTTTTGTTTCACAAGGTTGCAGACTCTTGCCTTACAATGGTCACAGAAAGAATGCAGAAACATTTGTGTTCTCGTTTTCATATCTACATTAGTGGGATTTTTTTTCTTAAATATAAGGCAGCAGGCAGCAAAAGTGTTGTCAAAGTTCAAGGCATTTATTTTGTTATGTGTCTTTGGTTTGTGTGCTGCAATCCCTCTCTGTATTTAATATCTGCAGGTGCGTTTTCTAAAACTGTAGCAGCTTGGAAAAATTTAACTCAAAAACAGAGTTATTTGGGGCTTTACTCCTCTTGAAAACTGGGGGTTGGGATGAGATAGCTTAAGGGGGAAAAGCCCGCTAGGAGCTTAATTAAAGGTCCAATAGAGAAAAATCTTCAGGAAAAACAACAACAATAATGTACTTAGAGATCTGTTTTCTGAATGATGAGCATGCATATTTGTCATTACTGTTAATGAGAGCTGTGTGCACACATGCGCAGCTGTCAGAGAGTATGAAGTCCTTAATGTACGGCTCACTTTGATTTTATATTCATAAGAGTCTTTAGTTCAACTAAAGCTTTTCAAGACACAGTATCAGATATAATGAGGTTAAATGTATCTCATAAGATCCGTCCCTTCTCGGTTATAGAAAGAAGCAGTGCAGTTAATGCAAGGTAAGGAAATACATTACCTGGAAGTTTACTCTTGACAGCATACTTCTTTCTCCAGGGCACGCTATAAGTAGACAGAGAAGGAACTCTCTCCAGTTTATGTTCCCATTGTGTAGTCTTCAAAGTGCTAACAGAAGGGCAAAATAAGAAAAGAACTGCTTACTGCTCAGCTTGTTTCTGTGGCATGTTAGGACAGGGTGCTCTTTTGAAATGTCACTATTGAACATAGCCTTCAGATGGTTCTCCATCTACTGACTCTTTGGAAAGAAGAAGCAGCGTCCCTAGTGGATGTGGTACATGAGGTACATGAACAAGGTCTCTTAAGCGCGTTGTTCTGCATTTTTTATGTATAGTCTGCCTTTTTACTCCCTGTTCCAGATAGTCCACCGTCACACTGATTTGCTGCAGCTAAACAGTCTTCCTGCCCTCTTCTCATTCATTCTCATTGCCCTTTGGTTCACACTTTGGCACAGACAACGCCGTTGTATCTTGAAGACCCTCATCATGACACCATGATCATGCTATCTTCTGTTCTCACTCTCATGCTAGCTAGCGTTCAAGTTCAGATGATAGGAAGTCTTTTGGAGGCTCAGTGGAAGGATCTTTATAGTAAAAATAGCAGGTAACCAATAATAGACTTGTGAAATGGACTTTGAAATCATGTCAGGATGAGACTCTTCCCTAAAGCATCAATATTCATGAGTGAGAAATTAATGTCCCTTTCTGCTTTTTGAGCTATTATTAATTCTTATTATGATTTTGAGAGCCATTATACACATTGATAGACTAATGAACAGTCATTTATAGAGGGATTTTAAACCAGTTTCTTCCTAGGAAGAAAATACTAGCACTCTAGGACGTTCTTTGCACTATTTCAAATCCCTAATTCTGGTTGCTTTCTTTACGACACATTAGGGTGATTTCTACCTAATCCAAGTGTCCAATATAATCTACGATTTCCAATCAATCTTCTCTTTATTTGGCCTTTACTGCCAACGAATCTACAAATCTGTATTCTTACCATCTCTACTTAAAAACATCTATAAACAACAATTAGGTGTTTCCAGTGGTTTTTTGAGCTCTTCTACATGCTAATAGTCCAGAGGCAAAGTAAAATATCTCTTGACTTCAATATCATTTCCATAGTAGTTGAGTCTTTGGCTGGTTTGTGCTAATTGCTCTGTCTTAGATGCTAGAAAATTGGGCTGTGCTGAACTGCTAGAAAATTTCCTTTCTGCTTCAGGATGTTGTAAAAAAAAAAAAAAAGACTATAGCGTCTCTGTCTTTTGTGTCCATTCTTCCAAAACTGGTGCTATTAGTACCCAGTGCATGGGTATGCAGTACATATAGAAAGAGCACTTGCTATCAGAAATAAACCAACCTGAAGACTGCAAGAAGGGCAAATAGGACACGTTCCCACAATAGCATGAAGATGTTATTGCTGCTTTAAAACATCCTTCCTCCAGCACTGAGCGCACCTCCATCAAAGCCATATTGTTAGTAATTGTTAGTAATATATTGTTAGCAAGATGAAGTTGTGTAAAGAACTCAATCTATGGTTGGTAACAAGTAATCACTAACATTTCTTGGTGGCTTATCCATTTAGTTTGAAGTCTCTGGAGGGATAAGTACCCAAGAGGTGCCCCAGGCTCTTTATGCTGAAGCTATTTTCAAGATTATGTGAAAAATTCCAAACCAAGCTTAGTATTGTTTTTTCTGGTTGAGGCCATTTTAATTTATGTGCACAGGAACAAAATATTACAGTCCTGTGTATTAGGCAAAGTGCTTTCTCTCTACCTTCAATTTCCCCTATAAGTAAGTTTAGATACGACCATAATATTGGAACAATTTAGATATGGCTGTAACATTAGGAGATAATTCAGGGCACTACAGAATCTCTGAATTTGGTTTGCCAGGCTGAAGCTGCTTAATTACTGTCCACATAGCTTATATCAGAGAATTTATAAATGACAAATGGAAGGCCACAAGACCTCTGACCTAATACTAATTTTGTTGCTTAGGATTTGGAAAGCAAGATTTTCAAGGACTTTGTCTGATATATTACTGGCAAGTCATTTTGTGGTATTTTGGATGAAATATGTACTTCTAAAGTGTGCCCAAATGCTGCTATGTAGTCAGGTTCAGCCACACTTAAATTACTTAGCACCGCAAATAGTTCTATTGATTTTCTGCAAGATCAACAGACGTGGTTCAACAGATTGTCTGCAAGTAAAATTGTACTTCATGTGAGTAAGGTGGTAGAAGTGCCAATAACTGAAACATTTACTCACCTTATTTGCAGAATTCAATCTGTATGTCCATACAATCTTCTTACAGAATTTGTTTCATACACTGAAACTAAAAAAAAGTATCCCCAAAAGCTGTTAAAAACATCAGCAGGTAAATGTGTTAATTGCTTACAAATATTTAGTTTAATTGGACAAATTTTATTGAAGTCTCAGGCAGAATGCATGGGGAAAAGAAAAAAAAAAAAAAAGAAATTTTATCTACTATGATTTCCTCTGCAGTTATGGCTGGAATCCATAGAATAAAATAAATGGGAAAATTCAACACGGGAAATATTCAAATGCTGACTAGTCATTTCAAATCTCCTCACCTGGGGAAAGCTGTATAGATGGTGCATCTGTATAGACAGTGCATCTGTTCAAATGCAGTTATAAGACAAAAATAAGAATAATAAAAAACTGATATCCCACAAAGGAAAATTCCACCAAGTTCCCAAAGCTACAGCATCTGTCTCTGGTTTGGAAGGGCTGGGTTCAAATCTTTGATTTTGTCTGCCACAGGTTGGAAATGTTACTATGTTGGAAAGATTTTTTCAATCAGGTTAAGTGATTGTGCCATCATTTCAATTCCTTATCTATAAAATGAATTTAATAGGTGTCACCAAAGTACCATAGATAAACAGGTGATTTATCTTTTAAAGTGCACATGCACACAAATTAAATGCATGTATATCCTCTAAAGAGAAGTCTTTTTGCCAAAATGATGATTCTTTCATAGTGAGTTTTCTGAAGGAAGGTATCTCTTGCTGCTGTGCCATTCCTACTTGATGAACACAAAAGTGAGAATAATACAAATGAAGTGTTGCTAAATGTGACTTTCAGGCTTTCAAGTGGGACCCACAACTTAATAGGAAGTACCTCAGTTCCCAGTATGAGGAACAGAAAACATGGTATCCATGTGAGCCACCAAGTTACTGGGGAAAAGGGCACCAGATCTACTTACCTAACATGATTTCGGTCCTGCCCTCCCCGGAAAATTTAGCAGAGAAATCCTCCATCTCTGAGGGTTAAGATTTTTGGTCCTAGCAGAAAATAAAACATTTGTCTACAGAGGGAGCAGTAGAGCCCTAGTCACTTCTAGGTCTTATAAGGCCCCAGTTTCAGCACCTTGGGGGTTAGTAGATGGCAGATGAAGAAGGTTTTCAGAATTATAATGGTAAAGTGCATAGGAACTACAAAATGCTCACATCAGATATTCATATTGTTGTGGGTTTTTTTTTGTTTTGTTTTGTTTCTGTTTTGGGGGGCTTTTTTGGTGTGTGGTGGTGTTTTTTTTTTTTTTTTTTTGTTTGTTTTTTTTTTGTGGGTTTTTTTTTTTTTTTTTGTTTCTCTGATGGACCATTAACACTTTTTTCAACTGATTTCACACTTATCCTTTCGATATATCAATTAAAGTCTCTTGGTGCATGCTAAACAGAATTCACAATGTCATTCTCATCAATCCTATAATGTCTTGTGTTACCCTATTATATAGACACCAAGTAAGATGATTATTATTTAGTATCTGACTATGATAGAGTTTTGTAACTCTTTGGTTTACTGAAAGAAGGTAGAACATTTCTTGCTGTTTTGTTGGTATTAGTTACTGGTTTTCACTGGTCTCAACCAACAAAGTCAATGAAGTTATGGTTTTACTAAACAGAGTGGTAACATAGCAAAAGAATAAACTCTTATTTCATTATAGCAGTAGACTGTTTTTAACCCACAAAAGCTATCTATTATTATCAGGAGAAATCAGACCTTTTCGTGTCAGCTCCTTTTCTTTATCTCCATGAAGGATGGCATGAGGAAAAAGGTTTACTCTCAGCCCAGGCTCCAATCTTGTTTCAGAAGGTTCTCCTTTCAAACCTGCTGCATGCACAGCCAGAGGCAACGTGCTGCAGAAACTCATGTCTGTATCGGCAGCAAACACAATTCAGTCTTCAGCAGGCCATAGCACAGTTTGCGCTGAATAACATAGCTGTCGTGTGGAGTTTGCCTGGAAGTAGTCCTCATCAAAATTGGGCAAAAAGATGTATCAGGAGGCAATCAACAAGTCTAGTCATCAATACATAATCATGATAAAAAAACAGAGCCGCACTGATTGAAAATGTAGCATAGCCAGGACCTGCTCTGCACCACTATGCAGTGTTATGAAAATAGTCACTAGGAAAAGGAAAGGAAGTAAATACATTCATTTATTCTGACAGTCATAACATCCTTATATCATCTTGGTGAAAAGTTACAAACGATGTCTAAAGAAATTTTCAAAAGACAACTATAGAAGCCTCACTCGAGGCTTACAAAGAACAAGGCTCAAGGCCAACTCGTCTTGGAAAGACAAGTCAGCATATTGCACTGTAATAAATCCATGACAGTCTCTTAGCATCATCACGTAATAGGTTCCTGAGAAACAAAATCTTATCAGTCTCTGGCATTATGCAAATTTCTGTCATAATCTCAATCTGTGGGCTTCAAGTCCTAATCAAACTGCCTTCAGCTTCGCAGTTGGCGAGTCTCCTATTGAAACTGTTTTCCTATCCTTCTTTTACTTGTCCAAGGAAGTTTTGGGGCTTGGCATGGCATCAGGAAGCCTCAATTTCATGTGAACATAGTGATCTGTAAACAAACCCAAGGTCACCACAATATATCTCACATAATAAGTCATATTAATACATCTCAGATTGAATCTAAATATCAGAAGACAATAGGTGTCCAGAACCTAAATGCAAACAGAACAAAAATTGCATAGTAAAAAGAAGTATCCAAAAGTTGAGACACAGTGCAGAATTCTTTAGAAAGGGAATGATTCTGTGGTTAATGCATTCTCAGGGAAATATATAAATATCTCCATGTAGATGGATGAATAACCTGGCTACGAATATATTTCAGCTGTACCATCACACCCATTCCAGCTAGCATAGGTATACTCTTCACACAGACTTGAGGCATAAAGAAAGCCCACCTGCAATGAAGATGTAAATAGGGGGTGACATACTTGTAACAGCAGCAGACTGGTAACAAGAGTGGTTCATTCCAGGCTTTTTGCTCCCAAGAGGTGTCAAGGAACAGTATGCCCCAGTAACCTTCTGGTCTCTATTGGTGACTTTCCATTCACAGTTGCAAACTGTTTCTACTCAGTAGCACTTTTAAATAGATCTTTCTAGCTCTGAATGCAACTGTTTTAGAAGAAAGAATAGAGGGCATGCCTATGAATACATTTGTCTTTTGAGGTGGAAAATTGACCAAAAAAGGGATAGAAAATTAGGGAGTAGAGCATTTATTATTTTTTATTCCCGTGTAGATAGTTCATGTGGTGAGTTAGCTCTTCTGAATGGCTTCGTTCTGTTATGAAGGCCCATATAACTCCTGTCCATAGGTAACTGACCATAGGCTGACTTTGCTGTCTGGTTGTTTTGTTTTGTTTTCTCTTTCATTAAACATAAGAATCCACCTATAAAAAGCACATATCGTAATATTCACTATTTTTTTTTCTCCTGCAATTTTGATGTGCTACAGAGAGCATTTAACAACACTTTTATATATGCTTTACTTAAGACAGTGTTCAAGTTACACGACCAAACCAATTAATTTAACTTTCAAGGAAAAGTGGAGAACCTAAGTAACCTTGCTGAAAGGGATGCATCAGTGTTAAAAATTGCCTTAAAATTAAAGGAACTGAAAAAATGATGTCTAAAAATATGGTAAAAAGCCGACAATTCTCATCAAAGCAAATGAACAAATTTTAAAAGAATTTATACTTGAATATTGCTGTCATGCAAAGTTTGCACAGCAGGGACATATTCTCTGCAATTTAATCTTTTTTGTTATTATAGTTATAATTTTTTTAGCATACTGGAAATTTTATTGCGGATGCCTGGCCTGTCTCTTAACTCATGCTAATTATATTCATAATTAAATGTTAAACAAGAATTGACTAGGCCAACTGGCTTGCACAGGTGTTAGTGGTATGAATGGCTTAATGCTTACACAATAAATTATTGGATCGGAATCTGTAGTTAATCTGCTCAATGAGAACCTTTTGCAAGAACTTTGCTGTACGTGGTAGGTCCAGCACAGTGCTTTGAAGCCAGTACTTGCAAATAACACTTATCAGACAGCATTGTCTCCAAACTGTGGCTTATCTTAAATAGCACAATGCTAACAAGGCTAAAAGATTTTTTGGAGTTCTACCTGCCATGAGATAGGGATGGTCAGAGTATTAGTACTTATTTGGATAACTGGCAGAGACTTGGTGTAAATGACATCTGGGAAGCAGTGTACCTCACTTCAGTTCACCAAAAAACAGTTGTTAATATGGGTAAATGATAGCCAGATTCATCATCGAGGCTCTGAGACTATTGGCTTTCTATCGACTGCCAGTTGATGGAGTGCAGAATCAAAAAATTGCAAACAGAAAACACATGAGTTTCAGTTTGCTCATCTTTAACTGAATTTTGTGCCACAGAAAATTGTGTATTGGTGTAATATAAATTTGATCTGTGGTTAAGAGAATCTTTTTGTATGGAAAAGAAAGGACAGTAGCAAATAACAAGTCAACTAGAGGGTTCATATGTAGGTTAGCATAGGAGAAGCTCATAGAGAACACCAAGAGGGAGAGAACAGTGAAAGAGAAGACAAAGAGAAATTGAGAAATCCAAGCAAGAACACACTTCAGGCAGAAAGGAGGAGAAAAAAAGAGAGAGAAAAGGAGCTATTTAGTAGCTGTGACAAGATCTTTGTAACCTGGAGCATTTGCGGGAGGCAGGGGGAGAAGAACTTCTCATGAAGGTTATCTGGAGCTCTTGACAAAGTGAGAATTGGCACTCTGGGTTTGAGGGGAAAAAATGTTTCATCAGGCTTGTGAGTGAAGCTTCCACTCAGGGAAAGTAATAACAGGAGGAGAAACAGCCTATAATGCCCCAGTTACACAATTTCAGAAGTGCAAAAATGGAAGAAAAGGGGGGAAGGGAAAGTGGAAAGAGAAGACCAGGAAGGGAGTGAAAGGAGCCTTCTAGAGCAAGAGGAGATGCTGAAAGTCATCACCTCCAATGCTGTCTTCCTCTCTTCGTGTGACTTTTTACTATCCAAAAATTGCTTTGCTGTCTTCCTCAAGTAAGACTGACACCACACATCTGTGTGTGCTGTCACAGTGGGTTTCAACCAGCAGAGAAGCAGGCATGATCAAATCTTGATGGTAACTGAGTTGTTCCCTGGTCCTTATTATGCAGATATTTGAAGAATTAGCTGAAGGCAAGTGCATTTACCCTGCAGCAGGAATAACTGAAAATAGTGATTGCTGTGATAACGTATGTTATATTGTGTAAAATCTAAAAAATTAAATCTAAATCAGTCTAGATCAATCTAAAAATTTAAGCTGTGTTCATTTACACCTTTTAGTTGCTTGAAGGTATTGTTACCTCCCTTAGGGCTCTCCAGCACCAGCATGCTCTGACCACACTGCCCCAGTGCTGATATCAGAGCCTTCATTTGGGAAATTTCTCCTCCAGACAGTACAACCTTCTGGGGTCTTCAAGTTCTGGAAGGTAAAAACAAGCCATGAAACATGCCTTGATGTGGACCCTTTCTGTGCAGTTTTACTAACTGTTCTTTTACAATGGTTAATAGTGTTGATAGCAATGTGGCATCAGGGAAGTCTTGGCAACTTTTGAGAAAGCTCCTGATAATGCTTTAAGCAAACTAGAAGAAAATACATCATTTTCACCTTTACATTCAGGACCACGACAAATAGTTGGGTACAAGTCCTGTACAGCTGGGTAATACAGACCTGCTTCAGCTGCACATTTGCTACTTGAGAGCAGTAATTGGCCAGAAAGGAGTTACCACTGCTCTTTCTCTCTGGAAATGTTATTCTACAAATGATCTGAAAATGGCTTATAGAAGTAAATTAAATTAAATGTTTTAAAAATTCCACAGAAGCAAGTCATGAATGTTCAAAGTAATATCCTTCCAGTTTGCTCAGTAGCCAATAGGATGTATAGTGTTGGAAAAGTGCTGTGTTGACAAAGGGTGTGTGATAAGACAAAATGATGAGACTAGCAAAGTAGCAATAGGACCATGTACAGAGCTCATCCTGATGACAGAGGATGAGAGAGAAATGCTAAGTCACGTGTTAAAATCAGGCACAGGTTTTTCTGATTTCCACATCCCTGAAATCACGACCTTCATGCAGTTTTGGCTTCCTGACCTCACCAGTATGGAGGAGCTGTGTCTGCCATGGGAAATACAGCTGCAATTGAAGCACTCTGGAAAAGTAACGATGTCTAAATGCGAGGGTAGACTGGTGTTCTTACCAAGGCTGGGCCAGAGTTCAAAGTTAATATGATTTATAATGTCTCTTGAGGGACACAAATTGTGAAAAAGTAGGACTGGCAAAGGACTGGAAAACTGGGTAATGTGGCTGTGGAAAAGCATCTTTAGCAGCTGTACTCGACCAGCTGTATTAGATAACAGCTAAAAAGAGGGGTCAAGCAAAATAAGAAATAGTGTGGGAATGCAAGAGAGAAGTGCTGCACAGCCTCCCCCAAAAATGGCATCAGGGAGTGTGCAGCACTGGAGCAACCTATTGCAGAGTAACTTGATGAACAAAACTTTCATCTTTAAGGAAGCTGCCCTGGATGCAGAAATATTTCCACAATCCACTGCCCTGCGCTTGTAGTACAGCTATCAGATTTGAAATGTCCACAACTTTGAAATAGAATGTAATTTCTTTCAGTCCCTGGAGTGTCAAACTGTTCCCTTTGACTCCCTTCTATATAAAATTCATTAGCCTGGTAGCCCATTTGACTCAGGCAGAATTTTGCTACATTTTGGCCAGAGCACTAATGCCTTAATTGCCTGGGAAGGTGGTATATCACACAGATCATCTCACGAAGATCAGGAGCACAATCTAATTCACTATCAGCTCCTGCGCTGACTCATTTACTGGTAAGCACTTTTGAGTGATAGTGTTGCACTGAGGAAAAAAAAATAATATAAAAAGCTATTTAGGTACAAAACATCTTTGTTGGGGTATACTTAGGTGGTGAGAAAAGCAAACTTCATTATTTGTCAGTCATTCAAAAAAAAAAAAAAATAAGGTGTGAAGGTAGTATACTTAAAAAAAT
Source organism: Perdix hodgsoniae (assembly GCA_035772895.1). Classification (NCBI taxonomy): domain Eukaryota; kingdom Metazoa; phylum Chordata; class Aves; order Galliformes; family Phasianidae; genus Perdix; species Perdix hodgsoniae. The sequence continues at coordinate 4,577,334 of JAPSGF010000040.1, forward strand.
CTAACTGAGAAGTGGAGATCTGCTTCAGCTCTTGTGAAATAGCTGATGTTTGGAACTCGTGTCAGGACAACTCAATGATCAAGGGAAGCGTTTTCTAGGCTGGTGTTGCTACAGTGTCATGGACAGGGTGATGCACAGAGTAACCTAAGGTGACCAGGGCCACAACCCAATCTTGCTGCACTGTGCATCTTGCCCCACACCA
>JAPSGF010000040.1:4587535-4595035 GCA_035772895.1 Perdix hodgsoniae
AACCTTTCCCTTTCCCTTTCCCTTTCCCTTTCCCTTTCCCTTTCCCTTTCCCTTTCCCTTTCCCTTTCCCTTTCTTCTTCACACAGCTCTGCTGTCATTCAGGAGGCTTGAAGATCCTAATTAATTATGAGCTAATTAACTAAGCTTTGCAAAGTCACAGTGAGATCACCAGCATTAGTATAAATATTTCACAGTGAGTAAACTGAGGAACACGGACTGACTCGTGTAAATTAATTCCCAAAGCAAGCAGGGACAGCAGCCGCCCTCGCAGACACAGTGTTCCCATTCCCTTTTGCTGTATTTTTGCTTTCCCGGCTTCACATTTACCTCTTAAGGGTTAAAACCAAAATTTCAAATCCTATATGAAATCCGTACAGATATGTATTCTGCATAAATCTAGGCCACACAATTAATATACTTGTATACATTTTCCCCATCTGCTGTATTGCTGACACATCCAGCTTGTGGGCCGGAACAGTTGAAGGAAGAAGGGGCCATCTCTGTGCTTAGTGCAAGAGTTCAAGTGGAGCTGTGTGCTTAACAGGGCACTATGTACAGGAATGAGCTGTGGGTACTTAGGAACTTCAAAGAATGCTGAACTGCTGGGGCTTGGTGGGGAGAAGGGGAGTATTTTAGGTTAGGTTTGATGTTTCTTTTTTTTTTTTTTTTTTTTTTTTTTTTAAGAGGAATAATGTTGGGTATTTAGTCAAGAAATAAGGAGTTAGTGGTGTATCCCTTTATCCCTTTTTTTTGGTGTCATTTATAATTTGTGTACGCAGCACTGATATAAATTTTCCATTAAAAAATGCATTCATATCAGGCCAAGGCCACCTCGAAATAGCACAGAAGTACTTTTAGGGACTGTGACCTGGGAGAAGCTGCCAGTTTCTGCTTTGTGATTCCTCTACCCCAGCTGTGTGCCTGCAATGTGTTGCCCCACATAAGGAGGCTTTACTTGAAGACAACATGCTGTAGAAGTAACGTGGGAATGCTTTGTCCAGAAGCACAGAAGCTTTCCTGAGAGCTTTATCGCGTGTTAGCAAACCGTGCAGCCTGTCCAGAGTGAGGCTGCCACTCTGCACTCCCCTGGTGCTCCCCCTACCTCTTCCACACAGGCAATCAAAGTGTGTTTTCCAGCAGGTTGGTTACATATCCTTGTGAGGAATGTTGGTCTTTTGTTGCTTTATGGTTGATTTTTTTTTATATTTCTTTGCCCAATATATAATGCAATTTTTAATTTCCTGGAATCCCCTTTCCCAGTAAAATAGAACAGTATATTTGCTTTTTGTTTTATTTTATGGCTTTTATTAACACTCTACTGGATGTTTGTGCCTAATTAGACCTTGGATATTGTGACATGTCTATCTTCTTTGTTTATGGACAAAAAGCTGAGGTTTAGCTGGGCCAGCTCCAAGTCATAACTTCAGAAGAATCGGTGTGGCAGTTGGAAGTTGCCAAAAAGCATCCCTAAGCATGGGGATTCTCCTGTGACTTGAAGGTCATTTCTTACTTGTAGAGCCGTGTAGTTTTACTGGGACTTCCGGGAACAGGCAAAAGATCAGAAAATCTGTGTGCATGTCCTATCTCTTGATCTATTTGTGCACAGTGAGCTACGTAGTATGTGCCGTTTCATAAATAATAATGCATCTGCTTGCTTGTAAAAAGCTGTTCATCACATGTCACTCTTTTCTTTTGCAATTGGAATGAAAGGGTAAGTCGTGCTTCATGCACAAATAACATGGCAAGCTTACCTGACTGAATTTTGTTGTTGTTGTTGTTATTGCTGATGGCAGAGCAATAATCAGACATTAGAATGTCATGTAGCAGGGTGGAGGTGGAAAGGAGAGGTTGTATCAGAGAGGAAGACGATGTACAGTTCTGACAGACAATTTACAATACAAGCATAATAGAAGATTTTGTAGTCAAGTACTGTTGAGATTGGATACCTGGAATCTAGGCGGAGGTAGATTTCAATAATGTCAAAATTAGGGAATGTAAATTAACTTTCTTTTCCAGAATGGATTTGCTCAGATGCACAGATAGTCGCATATTTTCTGCAGCAGTCTGACCTTATGCTCTATCATGTCAATTTGAAATTGAAGCACTTCAAAAAAAATCAATGAAATTACATGTATTCTGCATTTATTATTTATTTATTTATTTATTTATTTATTTCAGTATATAATATTTATTTCAGTATATGAACAAATATCACCAGCATTACAATAGGAGGTTGAGGGGAAGGTTCAATTACACTTCCTATTTTTATGCTGCCCATTTAGCTTTCTTCTTCAGTATGTCAGGAAGTACCAACCAAAATGGCTCAGTGCAGTCCACCAGGCAACTGCCTGAAATATGATGAGTTCCCATGTTTCAGTTCACAATATCATCAGTCCACCCAACTGTGGATGTGTTCAAGTTTTCTTTGACAATCGTGAAGACTATAAACAAAAGAAATTAAACTAAAACTCTGCATACATTATATCCAGTTAAAATTTTCTGTTATTTTTATATCACTGATGGTTCAAATTCTGAAGCTGAATGTTAAGGGTTTAAAGATCCCAAGTTCTTCTTTTCCTCCATTCCTAACTTTTGCTTTCCCAGTCCTGGCTACTTCCATGCTAACCTGAAGTAGAACCATAGAACCCTAGAATAATTAAGTTTGGAAACGATCATTAAGATCACCTAGTCCAACTGTTGACCCATTCCCACCATGCCTTCTAAACTGTGGCCTCAAGGCCACATCTACCCTTGTCCTGAAGGCCTCCGTGGATGGTGACTCCACCACCTCCCTGGGCAGCCTGTTCCAATGTCTGTCTGCTCTTTCTGAGAAGAAACTGTTCCTAATATCCAACCTGAACCTCCCCTGGTGCAACTTAAGGCCATTACTTCTCACGTTAGAAAGGACTTTCTTCACTAATCATCTTTTAAAGGACTAGTGCTTTGAACTCTTTTTCATTTATTTGTATTATGCTTACATGAGAAAAAAATATATATATTAAGGAGATATCCTAGTCTTTTCAAACTCCAGCTGGACGCAATCACACTTAGAGTGCTTGCCTACCTTCCCAACCCAAGAGGGACACACAGTATCTGATATACCAGCCTTTCCTCCATATCTGTAGCCTTTAGACCCTGTGCTAAGTCCAGAAAAGAGTTTGGGGTTAAACCCCATGCCATTTCTTGCCAAAGGAAGATAACATAATGTTAAATGAAAACTCTTCTTTATAGCTGGTTATGCAGTCATCTCCACTGGTATAGCAAAACTGCCTTCCAGCGGAGACTGCAATATTTGTCTTCACACATTAGGTCTCCCCACATAGAAGCAATACATCATGCATTTTTTTGACGACTTCCACTTCTTTTGCTTTTTGTGGTGACTCACAGTGTCTACACGGTGATGCTTTTTCAGGCAGCAAAATTATTTCTATACTTTTCCTCATAATTCCCATGTCCTGTAAAATACAAAAGGAATAATATTTTTCATCTTATTCATATACCAGATAACAGATTTATTGCTACTGAATAAATATTTCTCTGATTTTTTTTTTAATTATTATTTTTTATAATCTTCACTTTGGAGTATGAGGCTTATTTGATGTGAAGAGGGACACTGACAAGCATAAAGAAAGTGAGGCAAGGAATATGGGATCAGTGGGAACCTTGTAAGAGGTGACAGACTGGGTGCAAGAACTGGAGGACAGAGAGGAAAAACTAGTAAAGTTAATGAGATAAAATGCACTAAACACTGGAGTATACCATTAAGATCTCAACCAGGGGATTGAAGAGCTGGGGAGAGATTTGTGCAAAAACAACCAAAAGATGTGGGTGCAAAGTGATTTGACTTCTTTTTCATTCTGAGACTTGCATGATGAATGTTGCATACATGAGTCCTAAGTATATATTTTCACTGAGGACAGTGCTTCATGAACTCCAGGAGGTGCTTTACTGAAGCTTGTCACCAATTCATCGCTAAAAAAGGACCATATTCTTATAGCCAGGGTATCAAACTGCAGTTCCAATAGATGCCATGCTGGACAGGAGCTAACTTATAAGCGCAAACCAAAGCATTTAGTGGGAAACCTCCCAGCCATACCATCAGACATCAGGGAGCTGGGGAGGTCCCACAGCTAGCTGTCACTGTTTCTCTTCCCATCGATGCTAATCAGTTCATTTCTTTCCACATGACTAGGAGACCTCTGGGTCATCAGTCCGTTGGTCAACAGGGAGTCTTTATAAATATACATGGGTCCATATTGTTCTTAAATCTCTACTGCAGATATCCACAGGTTTGAAATCAGTGGATACCAGATTACAGAAAGAGTGTTTACCCTTTTTCTCTTTCTTTCTGCAGTGTCTTCGTCTATTTACAGTAAAAAATCACTGAATTGAAACTGGAACATTTAAAGAGCTTGGTTTCTCTTATTCCACCATGCAGAAATCAGTGGAGAGCCAGAACTGTCATTTCACACACAGGCTTCAGATGAGCTAGGAGTTTTTTCTTTCATGTTCCCCCTTTTCATATGTTTAGGACAGCTCAGTTCAGCTCTACATTTTCTTCCTTTTGATTGAGTGCCATGTCCAGCTGCCCAACCTATATCTCTTTTAAAATCCAAAAATAAAGAGGGAAATTATCTTTTAAGTTTTCTGTTTTGTTTTGGCTTGGTTTGGTTTCGGTTTGTTTGTTTGTTCGTTTCCTTTAGAAGGAGGAGAAGGTAGATGAGTTGCTTCCCTAACCCTGTGTAAAGCTCCAAGTACATCTCCATCATCTTACCACTTCACATACATTCATTGTGAAGGAGGAAACAGATATTTATGTACTCGATCCTCCCTTGTATCTTTTTCGTCTCTTCCTCATGCAGTGGTTACACTGTTTACAGAGCTGATTCCACAGAAATGGAGGAACACTGTAACTGGAACTGCAGATTATGCATTGTTCCTAGGAGAAGAACAGAGTGAGCATTTCCAATGAGGACACAATACATCTTTTGCTGTACCCTCATTTATAGCATACATGGTGCAAAAGCAATGATGTGACTTTATTCTTTTTCTGTTTGTCCTTTACACTTGCAGTTTGTAAACAGAGAGGGGTGAAGATGATACACCAAAAATAGAGGGAGAAAGCCAGGTGCACAAATTCCTGTGCCATCTCAAATAGGGAGGGAGCTAAAATTGCAGCCAACTGGGTAATTTGGGTGCACAAACTTAAAACTAATAGTAAACTATCCACATACAATTTTTTGGCAAAACCAAGACCCCCTCCATTTGTCCAGAGTCGTATAGCATGTGAATGGCTTTGCACGGGAAATGATTCTGAACTTTGCAAATAGCTTTTATTATAGCTCCTCTGTGACACTGCTAGAAAACAGATTAGATCATAGCTCATTTCTCTTTTATTATTCTGACAGTGATTTCATTTGTTCAGAACTTCCATTTTGCCTTTAATATCTCATATGCGGTCACATTTTGGGAGCTTTAGGATGTGTTGGGTCTGCATTCAGTGCTACATGTCTCTCACCTTAGCCAACTCATTACAGAGAAGCATCCTCCCTAAATAACAAATATTAACAAACATGTATGAACTTCAAATGATACAATTCCCAGTTCATTTCCTGGGCTATATTACTGCCAAAGAAGGATCAAATAAGGAGTTTGCCTTATCCCTAAAATAAGGCGTGCTAGTGTGGGAAAAGGCTTTTGTTTTATATGTATAAGAGGGAAAGCAAATTGAACTCTGATCATGCAAAGAACAGACCTGGTGATCTCAGTCCTCAGCTAAAACTGCAAAAATAAAAACATCTGATGGACCAAAACAAGCACTCCAGCCAGCTATTCTCCCATGCAACACATTACACTTCTGCCCTTAAGTCAACTGCATCAAAACGTTTGTACCACACTGTCACTGTGCTCTCAAACATGAACATGGCTGGCCACAACTGAGTCCATTTTAGGACATGTTTGGTTTTACTGAGCAGTACAAAATCACTGTCCCTTTTTAACCCAGCTGCTGTTCAGGATGCCTGACCTAAGATTAAGTCCTTCCCTGTGGCCCATAAAAGCTACATTGGTCATTTTGTACCAGCGGTCATTGGGATTGCCTGAACCAGCCCACAGCCCACTGTGAAGTTATGTTAAGTAAAAACCCAGAAGAAAATCCTAAAGGTCTTTTTTTTTTTCACATGCATAATGTCTTTTTAACTTAGTCAACAGACAGTAATTAATGATATAAAACTAAAAAAAAAAAAAGCCAAATCAAAATGCAGTATGAGTAAATACCAATAGCCCGCAACAACAAAAATCACTGTGCAGATCTAGCTAGGATCATTAAAATTAACTAATTTTTGGAAGTAATATCAGAGGAAGAAAAAAACCCCCCACAAAACTATCATTTTAGTTTATTCATTCTCAATTGTGACAGAATGACTTTTTTCACATTATGTTTGGATCCTTTACCTACAAAAGCCTAAGAGTTTTTTTCCCCCTTTTGGATCACGGAAAGCTTTATTTCTGTGACTGCAGATATTTTAAAATATATTTTAAATGTTTTCTATTATTCTCTCCTTCTGCTCTCCACACATGTTAAAATCCATTCATAGCAAGGGTCTGCGAAAGGAGCTGGAAAGGGCTACATCCTTTTTCTGGGGGTTGTTTTCTTTGTGATTCTGCAAGTACATTGCATTTGTGTGTGTGTGTTTGTGTGTGTGTGTACGTGCACAGGCTTAGTCCTCAGGTGGAACTGTGGTTCCTGTGCTTTCGTTCTCGAAGCTGTTATTCTGGAAGGGAATGGAGGCAGCTGTGTTTACAGCTCAAGTCTTGGCATACATTTACCAGAATCTATTATTCATATCGTTCAGTATCAGGGAGAGATCTCAGGCCACCTGTCTATCTGACAAATTCACCCTTTTGTGAGCTTTCTGTTCATAGCAAATTATGTTCACATTGATGAATTGAGTTTTTATGAGCATTGCTAACTAACATTCTCACAGAAGGCCAGGGGCAATAGACTGCAAGTGTTTCTGGTCCACAAGTAAATGTTAAAAAGAAAAAAAAAGCCAGTATTTAAAGACAATTTGCCATGGAGGGATAGTTGAAATATTTGGCAAAGCCTTAAAATTTATAAATTCAAGAATTTCCATAAATTATTGTGAATTGTAGGTTTATGAAAAATAAAAAATGATAATAATTATGTACGATCCCCAGTGGTTGTAGAAGACTCTTTATTATTCTGGGTATTCGCAGGTAGCCAATGATCAAAGCTTCTCACAAATTCTTACCAGGGCTAAACACAGGAGAGGAACGATTTTTACAAAGGGATTCTTCCCTTGAAAAATCTTACAGTAAAATCAGTGGGGCAAGGCTATGTACACGCAAAATGACAGTTTATCTGGCTTTACAACGTGGCACTGGTTCATGTCCAAGACAAGCCACCAGTGATGGGAGCACTTATATCCTACAGCTCAAGAGATCTAGTGAGAAGTTTTATTGTGATGGGATGGGATG
>JAPSGF010000040.1:4600035-4607432 GCA_035772895.1 Perdix hodgsoniae
ATTCGGTGGGAATTTTGCCTGGAGAAAATGAACAACAGCTGAATAAATATTACAGGATACGTCCCCGTCCTTGTGATTGTTCTGTGAAGGTTCCCATTCATGTTTGAATTTTTGTGTAAGATGAAACTCGAGATACGCGTTGCCACCTCATCCCCATCCATACCCCCAGGGTGCTGCAGTCTCTCTCTGCCCCAAATTGCTGTCCATCACCAGGTCCCCAACAGGTTGAGGATCCAGGGTGAGGATCAGGGGATCCCAACCAAAGACCATCCTTTGTGCAAGTACCGGGGACAAGAGAAGCCTATGCAGAGGAGGGGAGTGGGGATTTCCTGAGCTCCCTGGTCTGGCAGTGATGGCTTGTCGTGCTTCCAGCCCTCCATGCAACAAAAATAAGTACCTGTGGTAGGGCAGAGCACTGTTGCTGAGACATCCTACTGCCAAAAAAAAGGAAGAAAAAAAAATGCATATAGAATAAATAGAATTCTCGATTCTAAAAACATACTGATAGGTTCAAGAAATTAAATTAAATTAGAATTTGTGATCTTACAGATGCTGTTCCTGTGTCTGAAAGGCATTTTTTGAAAGCACGAGCAACGATTTGTGTTTCCCTGGGAAGGAGCGCAGGTTAAGCATCGCAGCACTGTCTCTCTGCTGGCTCTAACTGCTGTTGGGGAGGTGCGTGACGGCCTCGAGTTGTGCATTTGCAGAGAAAATATCACACTGGCCAGATGCTCAAGTCTGCTCTTTCTGTGCAGAAAACCCCGTGCAAGGCGAAATACCAGGAAAGCACTCGGCAGATTTTCCCGACGCTTGGTAGAAGTTAGCAGCAAAGCACGATTGTTCCAGTTGGGATCAGACAAACCATTAGCTATCAAAGTCCTAAGTCTAATTAACCCCCAAAATTGACTGACAAAGATCATTCCTCTTCTATGCTGCCTAACCGGTTGTATGTACGCTGGGCATGCAGTACCTAAGTCAGATGCCGCTTTGTTATAATTAGGGCAGCAAATTTTGTTTTCTGTTTGGTACTTGCTGTTACATATTGCATGTAATGTATGGCACTGTTAAGGGAAAAAAATTGGAGTCAAAGTGCCTGGAAAGTTAGGTCTGCTCTGTAGCACTGTGAGATTGTTGACATCTGCCGAGGTTGGAGAGCTCAGTAAGCAGGAAATGGGGTGTCACTCTGAGTGGTAGTTTACCATTATCCTGGCATCCTAATGAAGTGTCTGCAGTGCACAGAGCTTCTGGATGGCATCTTAACGCACGGCTAAGCAAAAGCACTTCTCTCCTTGTCACTGTCATCCATCTGCCTGCACCCTACTGTAGCCAATGGGATGGAACCATGCTACAATGTGCTATAAGCCATTTAGAGTTGCACATTGCATAATCAGTCCCATCAAATATGTAAAAAATGACTATTATTGGTTATTTCCCTCAAACTCTGGCACCTGGAGTTTGATGCATTAAAGTTTAACTTTTATAAGTGCTGTTTTTCTCCCATTAATTCCACATATATTTTTCTTAAATGGGACTGAGTTGCAAACTCATTGTCCTAGGTTTTGTTAATGGATTGCAAAAGTTATATGAATATTCATTGTAAATTCCACTTTATATCACATAGGATGAATTTATCAGTTTCCCATATAGAGAATTTTCACGCAATTCTCATTTTCTTTTGCAGCATCTATTTCTGAGGCATTAATAAAAAGTAAAATCAATTCAGATCACAAATTGGTTATTTTCCTTATAGCAAACATTAGTTAGTTCGAACACTTTTTATAGATTTTTTTTTAAAGCAAGAAAATATTTTACAGTGTATCTCCATGAGACAATTGCCTCAGTGTATGACACATGATTAAAACTGGAAATTTTATGCTGCATACAGTAACATTAAAAAATCCTGGCACTAAAAGTATTACAAATAATTTTTATATAGATATTTGTACATGCAAGTCTGTCTATTTTACCCAGCATGACTTGCAGAATATGAAGATTTACCCAGTGGAGGAAGAGTTTGGGCCAGTTGACATCCCTGAAAAAAACATCAAGCCAAAACTACACTGTCTTTTAGGCAAATATTCAATCCCTGATAACACCAAAGCTATCAAGGACTGGGGTTAAGCATTGTGTGACAGGGCCAGCTTCTAAAATGGGCAAGAGAAAGATGAATTGGCTAAGTTGGGTGTTTATTTATACAAACAAGAGGGCAGAACATAATTTAGTTGCATCAGGAATTTTTCACAGACATTAAAACTATAGCAAACAGAACAGCGGGGATGCTTGCACAGCAGCACAGTGGGGAAGCTCACAGAGCGTCTGCCCACACTACGGCTGGCTGTAGCCAGCGCCATAAGTCTCACAATTTCATTAGCACTCAAAAATCCACCTAACCCACTCAGTCCCGATTAAAAAAAAAATAGTAAAAAAAATAAGAGAGAAGAAAGAAATAAGGAAACAAAACAAAAAAGCCCCAAACAAGGTCTGTCTTTCTCTTAGCAGCTGAACCAGTCACAAAATGTTGGAAAAAACTCTTGGCTGGCAGATTTTGCTGTAGCAACAGTGTATGACGTTTTAACCACAGTAGAAGTCTTATCCAAAAATACAAAGAAAGGTGAGAAGAGCCCTGGGAGAAAACAAGAAAAGCATGCTACTGAAAAGAAAAAAAAAAAAAAAAAAAAAAGATTATATGACAAATCAATAGTTTGATAGTTGATGCAGAATTGTAAATCATTGTTTTTTTCAGCAGTTCAGATGTGAGGCTCGAGAGCATAAAAAGAAACCATGCCTCGCGATAAAATTAGGCATTAATGTGAGCCATAAATGCCATTTAACATTAAACATGCACGAGCAACTGAAATGCCTGGTAAAGGGAAATGGGTAAAACTATACAAAGTAAATCAGACATGAATAATGCAGCAGGTCTGAGGAGGGTCATGGGTCAGACTCCAGTACCTTACAAAATAATGAATGCATGTCAGGTTAGAGACATACATCCCTTCCTAGCAAACGTGAGTTATTGGAGATAAACCCTGGACTTCCTGTTCTGAAACAAAGTGGCTTGTTGTAAACATCTATGTCCATTTAAAATTAATGATTAAAAGAAAGATTCAGGGGGATTTGCTTAAGTATTCTTTATGGACACGAGTGCTAGAGGTTACTTTCTTCATTCATTTTTAACCAGCCACTGTTAATGTTACAGACACATCGTGTTTTCTTCTATGCTCAAATGTTTATCCAAAGCTCATTTGCAAAAGAGCTTATATAATATTAAGTGTTCTTTCAATGCATTCTTTATTTAAATATAAACAAGAGAGCATCTCCACTGTGTTGCTCTGTTAAAGGAAGCTAGCCCTATTTTTAAAGACAGTAACCCAAATTCTAAATATACGTTCTATGAAAATATTACATAGAATGCCATCTGTGTTCACTTTAGAGTATCTCGATCTGCTGTAATTATCACCTACAAATTTCCTACGAATTTCCAAAAGAAATGAAAAAAGAATAAATTTCCTCCCATTCTTGATTTTACAAAAGTGATGGTGACTACAATTTTCCTTCTGAAATCTTCACAAAGAGTATAACTTCCATAAATGGGAATCTTTTCCCTGGAATTTCATCAATTTTCACAATAATAGAGTATAATGAAAGATAGTATTTCACTTTATCAAAACTGGTCTGTTTCATTCCCTAGACTTAGCTGGAGAATTTAGCAGCTGTTCAGAGTGTTTTCCTGCCTTTGTACGACGTATTTCTAGGTTTCATAGCATAGCATAGCATAGAGGGCAATGCCTTCTCCATGGCTATTTATACTAATCCATATTTAAAGATTTACCCCCTCCATTTGAGAATGGTAAAGAAACAGCCCTCCCCCACAAAAAAAACGAAAAAAAAGTAATATTAAAAAAAAAAAAAAAAAAAAAAAAACCAAGAATGAGTAACTAAAAAAAAGGGATTAAAAAAACAGTTTGTCCTTTTCACTTTCTTGAGTGGAAAAATAAAATATTTTATACTAAAAAAAAAAAAAGTGCATACTGCAATTAAAAACAAACAAACAAAAAGTATCAACCATTTTAATGAAAAAGTACTCAGTATTTTCATGGAACTATAAAAGGGAGTGAGAATAAGTGTTATGGCAAAAAGCCTGGGCTCAGCAGCTTTGTGTGGGAAATGTTGAAATGTGACTGTGATTTATAATGAGAAAAGGTATCTACAACATACAATTTTCTACCTAGCTGCAAATAATAATTCATAGTGATGTCCCTTCCAGATAAAATACCTTTGCAATGTAGGACTCATGTGGTAAAATGATCATGATAAATGTCAGACCAGTGCAGGTAACGGCTTTACAAACCATTAAGATTAGCTGGCTCTTTTTTTTATTTGATGATAACAGTAACCATGCTGTGACTCTATGTGGTAATAATATCTCAGTACTGATAAATGCCAGAGCCAGGCAGAGGTGTTTATCATTCCCGGTTCAGAAATGCTGACTAAAGTTACCACATGTTGCCTGTTGTTTTTTGTTTTTTTTTTTTTTTAAACAGGCTAACAATTAACAAATAGGCTGATTTGCAAAATGATTTTTTTTTCTATGATTTCTACAAATTCTGTTCTTCAGTGCAGAGCTAAATCTCCCTTCTCCTCTATGGCTATACCTATGGCATTGGTACAGTGAAACCTAAAATGAAGTTATATATCTTTGTAAATCTCACAGAATACTGTCTTTGTTCTAATGACACTGGTTTGTATTTATTTATTTATTTATTTTACAATTAGATCTTACGAGAATCTGTAGTGAAGTTGGTAACTAACCTGATATCTTTCTTAATCAGCACAGAGGGCACAGACACTTGCTTTAAAAGAGCATAATAAGCTCCTACCATACTAAATTTCCTCACAAATATTCTGTATGGACAAATTGTGACCGTATCCTTGTGAATTTTTCCAAATCCCAGTGTTTTGGTCCCATTGAAATCCATTAAGCTTTCCTGAGTGAAAAATAAAACAGAGTAAAATAAAAATGAGTTTTTATTGAAAAGTTGCAGCGGAATAGTTTCTCAAAAGAATTGGTAAATACTTTTGTATGAGTATGAATGAAGAAAGTATGAGTAAAATGAATAGCAAAGTATTTGTTATTTCCAAACACAATAAGGTGTAACGCTACTGACAGAAATTCATAAATATAGCTAAGTTAATTATGATGGGAATGAAAGAAACAAGGACTACATAGGAAGAGTGTCCAGCACAGAATTTGGATCACTGGATGAATGTAATTCCAAAGTGAAATTTCTCTTAAGTTCTGGGTCTCTTACTACTACTAGGAGATATTAAACTTAAACTGACAGTTTAATAGTCTAATAAAAGCATAAAAATGTAATTCTGCAAACCATCCTTTAGATATAGAGGGCTTTTAATCATTGTAAATTACTCTTGCTCTCAATTAAGAACATGGAAGGTATGATACATTCTGTTTTTAACCACGTATTAATTATGGCTTTTCTTGTTAAGACACCAGATGTAGTACTGGGCAAAGTACTATCCTAAATGGCACTCAAAATAATTTTTCTCTTTTCTTTCCTCTTAGAAATCCAAGACAATGCCACACGCATAAAAGCCGTAAAGACCCTGGTAAAAAAGCTCCCTAGGCCAAACTATGACACAATGGAAGTCCTCTTTGAGCATCTAAAGAAGTAAGTAGAACTGTAGTACAAAATAATTGATAATTTTAAAAGGAATCTCTGTGTAGTGTCCAAATCTTATTGGAAATGTCGTCCAAAATACAAAAGATAATTACATTCTTTGGCAAAACGAAACATGATTTATGGTACCTATGTATATCCTATTTCTGCTCAATACATCGGTACTTCTAAGCAAAAGCTGCAGTTTTTCCTCCTTTGGTGCAGTTAGACAGATCAGAATTACTCGTGAACACTGAATTGGGCAAATTCACCATGTTCCAGTGTGCAAGTCTGACTTACTCCAACTGCAGTTGGAATTACTTTTGGATGACCATATTTTCATCCAGGTTCTTGATGTTCATTTTGCTTTCTAGCACTCATGATATGCTGAGGCATGTGTTAACAGAAAAATACTTACTAAAAAAAAATTTTATTGAGGTCTTGTATTACCTGAAGAATCTTGTGACAACACAGAATGTCTAAGAAGTAGTAAAGAGTGGCTCGGAAGTACATCTTTTCTCTACTAATGTTGCTGAGATATGACAGAGGCAAAGAAATTATACCGTGAGGCTCCTCCTTATCATTCCTCTGCGGTTTCTGCACTCACTCACTGAGTTTAGTTTTTAAGAGGTTCCAGCCCACAAAGTCTACTCATGATCTCATGTTCACCTTGGGTTTGATTTTCATGTTTTGCGGCATTAACAGTAAAAATGAGTGTAGACCACGTACTCTCACGGAAACAGACCTGCAGCTGTTTTACGTGATGAATGACTGTGCAGAAATGGCAGACCACAAGAGAGGGTCTTGTGGTTCTATAAGCATATGAAGGACATGATCCTGCTCCTCCCCTCTTGGCTGTCCGGTATTTAGGACTAACTAGTGCCATTTTGGCTCAGTCACTTTTCAGCCAAGCAACCCTTAAAATTGAAGGGGCTAGGCAGGATTGAACGACCAGTTCAGTCTCTGTACACAGAGAAGCATTTCATGCCAGGAATGACAAAATGAATGAATGACTCCAAATAAAAGACTGCTCCAAGCTTAAAATGAATGATGCCTTTATGCTGACCATTTCTGTTGCATTCTCCTGACACGTATATATTAAAGATTCTTTAGCTTGTCGTGTAGCATCCAGCTGAACAGGCAAAATGAAGTCCATATAGCTGTGGGAATGTCCCTATTTAATTAAGGATGGAAAAATTTTAAACAGGCCATAGAAAGACTTAGTTTGCCCTTGTTGAAAAATGTTTTCTGTGTATTCATCTGTGGTAGCCTGTGCACATATTCTCTCCTTCTGGGGGTTATCTGGAGGAAGATGATTATTTATTACTGTCAATGGAGGACAAATATGGAAAATTATTTCTTTGGAAGAGCCTGTGTGCAAGAAGTGGGTACATGCTGTCATTGGACCTATACCATATGCAAAATTTACAGCATCAAATGTGCCATCTGTCCTAACCTGAAGAAAGTTTTGTTACCGTGTCGTAGGGGAAAGATATCAGGTATACACAACAAGTCTTTGATCTTACAGTTAAATCACTTGATTGATACTCTGGAGACCTGGGTTCAGTTCTTGGCTTTGACAGGATATTTGGTGTAACCTTGGGTAAATCATTTAATCTCTCTGTGCCTTGGCTCCTTGTTTACAAAATGATGATAATGCTTCATTTGTCTATTCTGGCTTTATTTTTCCTTTTTCCCCCTTCTTTTTTCCGGGGGGGG
>JAPSGF010000040.1:4614394-4641894 GCA_035772895.1 Perdix hodgsoniae
AAGGAAGGAAGGAAGGAAGGAAGGAAGGAAGGAAGGAAGGAAGGAAGGAAGGAAGGAAGGAAGGAAGGAAGGAAGGAAGGAAGGAAGGAAGGAAGGAAGGAAGGAAGGAAGGAAGGAAGGAAGGAAGGAAGGAAGGAAGGAACGGAGGAAGGAAGGAACGAAGGAAGGAGGAAGAAATATAAGAAAAACCTACAGTGTGTCTGAATAAAACTAAGCTTTGTCTATAGAAAGATTCCAGGACTGTGGGCACCACACCCACACCTACTGATGTGGTCCAAGTTTTTTCTTTAGAGGCACCTAATTAAGAAACCCTGACTCATTTACATGGATACGTTTGATCTAAATTACACTCTAAACCACACCAAATTAGGAGCATCTGTGAATGCGAAGTGTTTGTTCCCAGTGCCTGGTAGAACAGGGCCAGTTCTGGACGGCACATGTTCAAGTGATGAAAAATATTTCAGATGTAACATACTTCTGAGACTTACTTTTCCACTAATAATTCATAATGAGTTAAACCAGTATCTCTACTCAAACAACTATTTCAGGCTGGGGTAAAAAAAAAATAAAATAATAATTATAGTAAAAAAATGTCATTTTACTTTTAAAAAGAGGTGTGTTCAGGAGTTGTTCTGATAAAGGGCCTTCACACAACCATTAGTAGGATTTGAAGCTGTGTATATAAGATATACATTAGTCCTGAAGCCTAAGCTGAGGAAAACTCTCTATGAGTGATTAATTGTTGCTCACAGACCAGACATCCTGACATGATATACCTTCTTCTGTTGCAACCCTTCTGTGCCATTTTTCCTGGACTTCACAAGAAGGTGTCAAACTGATGAGGTGGTACCACACATGCTGATTAAGATGAACAATCCAAGACAGCACACCAGATCTGAGAGAGGTGCTTGCTTTTGAATTGCTGTGTAGACCAGCTATGTTTTTTCGCATTCTAGTTGGCCAGTCTGTCCAAAACAGTGTCCTAAGGCAATATAGGAACTCTAATCCTGCTTTTTCCTCTGGGAAAGAATGAGCAGAGGAGGCTGCAAAAGCCACTGGTTGCCGCTTGCAGTCTAGACTCAAGAAATAGCCTTTATCTTGCTGTTATTTAAGCCATAGGAGCAGCCCAAGCACTAGGGAGTGCAAATCTGAATTTCATGCTGTGTTTGCAATTCCCAGACTGCAAGCACAATTTGGCACAACCATCATTGGGCCCACAGTATTTGGCAGCTACCTTTTATTCTTCCCTTCTTTTATGCTTTGTGAATAGTCTAAGTTACATAATACCAGTGACAATTTGTTTATGGGAAGCATTAGAGTCACTGTTTTATGATTACATTCAAACTTGAAGCCACATTTTGACATCTAAGGATCATCTTGCATTCTTATATATTATATACAATGAAGGTTTGTGTTCCAGTAAGGGAGGGTAGGAACTTTATAAATAACATGACTCCTTTTGTCTGAAGAGATTTTAATATATTTGTCTGATCTACTGTTTTTGCAGTAGCTAGAATATAATTTGAATATATTAATATTTTCAGCAACTGTGCTCAGGGAGCCCACTTAATAACTTATGCATGGATATATAGATACACTTCAGACAGAGGTAATATTTTTAGCCCTTATGTTGGTAATACTTAGACACACACAATGAAAGAGCCTGTTCTTTCCTCCTCTTTGTTGTGGGCATGCATTGTGATGGTATGGAGCCAGTGTTCTTTCTGTTGTCTACACAGCCTGGATTCAATAAGCAGTTATATATGCATATTATGACAATGTGGTCAAGGAAACCAGATTTTTTTACTATACCTTCATGTGTCTGTACAGTATAAAATCTGGTATTTATTTTTCCTGTCCTCATTCAATATGTTAACAAAATCATAATTTGATACAGGTTATGTTCACTTTATAATTAAAATTATAGATTTAGATGAAAATACAGCAAGATGTTGCTGAATGGAAAATATTTATCTTTCTGTACATTATGCATTATGGTGCAATGTAAAATCAGAAATCTGTGGAGTGGATAACTCCAGACAAGCTTATGACTATTTGCCTCCTCCCCTGGTCCCCAAGATGCCACTAGTCACTTCTTCTAAGCCAGGGCTCCTACACCAATCTCAGTCCCATCACTAGATGATATTGCCACATCCTCTCCAGAGCACTATTGTCGTCTTCAGAAATGCTTCTGCACCACATTCCTGTCATCGTCACAAAGCAGGAATAAGGAGAGGACAGCTGGGGCAGACCCCACTGGAGGTTCTGCATGGGGCAGGAGTGGGCCTGAGAAACTTAGGAGGAAAGGAAGGATAAGGGGAGTACCTAATAGAAATGCTTCATTACATTTGTTGGCATGGAAAGGAGGAGAGAGAAGCAGGGATAGACCAAGTGGCCAGGAGAGTTTTGTGATCTTCCCTTTCAAATAAACACATGAAATATCATTATTACCCACGATCTCACTTGGATTCCCTAGGCATGCAAGGGACCTAACCTAGACCATCCTCAACTGCAAGTTTCAGATATATTTGTAAGCGACATACTCATATTCCCAGCTACTCAAGATGAGTTTGTTTTGTTTTGTTTTAATCTATGCAGCATTCTCATGAGATGCACTCCTAGAATTATATAAAGCAAAGACATAATATCATTTTAAATTCCACAGAACTATCTTCAGTTAAATAGAATAGAGTACATCTTTTAGATTTCTGTCATACTATCCATCACACTCGAAAGAATCAGTATTTTCGGCAACTTAGCAGGTTTTCCTAAAATGTTGTGACCGTGTTCTATCCGTCAAGTTCATAATATATCTGCTAATAAGGCATCAAGTATCTTTTGCCTTGTTGAAAGGGTGCTTTGAGTGATTTTTTTCACCTAACCTATGATGGAGAGATTTGATGCAGACATTCCTTTTTGAACAAGGTCTAACCAAGTGTGATGACTTTGCCATGATACAAGCATCAGCACTGAACCTCTGGTTTCTGAGTCCTTCAAAGTCTGTCAAACATGGTCTGGGTTAGGAGTACTAAGTGAGTTGTGTGTATCCCCACTGGCTTTTCTAAATTTTGACTTTGGGCAGGATCAGAAAGAAGCAGATAATTGCAAGTCTGACCATTTGAAGTGAAGAATGTTTTGTATTAGAGCTTCAAAGATAAAAGAAAAACAGTTGAGAGAGTCAGAGCTGTCTACATAGAGAACTGAAGATTTTGGTAAAGTGTAAGGTAGTTAGTTCAACAGTCGTCTGCAAATAGTACGTATGTGAAAAAAATGCTTGACTTAAAAATGAACAAATAAGAAAAGCAAAAGCCAGTTTAAAGCCAGGAAATATCACAGAACTTACTGTACTGCAAAGGGTGCATCTTAAATAGAAACAATATATGGAAAATCCTGCACTCCAGGCAGTTCATGCATTTAGTGCAGTGGACTATACACGTGCACAAAAAATAAACATCAAGCTAAGGTGAGTGGACAAGACAGACAAAGTGTAAGTAGAAAAGACAATGCTGACATAGTAAATTCATTGCTCAAGGGCTAGTAAAATGTAAATAAGTTTAAAGAAATCAAAGACTCACGGCACATACTCACTAGTGCATTTAAGAGATATTCATCCTACTCGTGTTCAATATCAGTGCTGAAACAATCGTGATGCTGGGAGGCATGTTAAAGCATCTTTCAAATCTGATACAAATTCAGTACATATATGTTGCACTTGTAGCTTGTGGAGAGCTCAGAACTGAACATGAACGACTAGGAATCCTGGTTGAGGTCAGATCCCATATAAAATCATCTCTATTGGGCAAAGCACTGGGTCGGGAAGACTTTATTTCAAAGAACAAGATGGTGATAGTGTGTAAAAAGACTAGGTTTTAGATTAAGGACAATTAATAGACCAATATTCGGAGGGCTCTGCAGATTTAAAAGGACAGGAAACAAAGCAATTTATGAAGTAATTGCATATTTAAGACCTCATGGAAAAGGAAACTATCAACAAAAGTTTGTTCCCTGAGTTTTTTGAAATTCTTTGCCACATTCTCCAGTTTCAATAGCAAAACACTGGTTGTCTCACAAAACTGAATAATTTGTTCCTGACACTGGACAAAAACAATGTGCTGTGAGCAAGCTAAGTTTGGCACAAGAAGCTCTGGGCTCTCCAGAAAAGATGGATTTCTGAGCAGGTTGGCCAAAGTTTAGCATCTCCATTCAAAATTCCAACCACTTGTCACTTCAGAGCTGTAAGTCATGTCAGGGCTGAGCTTGCACTGACAACTAGATTACTGCAGCAGAAAAGTGCTGTAATTGAAAGCTGCAAGAGGTTATAGATTGAACATAGTCAAAAGCAGTATTTCTACTCAGTCAAAGTAGATATCATCCCAAATGAGAATATTTAATATTACACACAGTGGAATTTGGATTCTGTTCCATTCCTGGTCAGTGGGAGATTTGTCAGTGACTTCCATAGGAATCAGAATTTCAATCACTGTCAAGAGAGATGCAGCAAAGGGTGTGATTAAGCAAGCAAAGTTAAAATAACTGTTAACCAGAGGCTTCCAAAATAAATTTTCTGAGCACAGACTTATATCTAACTCAGTATTTTCTTAATGTAGCAACACAAACAGCTCTGCCGGGGAACAAGGCTTATAAAATTGTGCTAGTAGAGTATGGTTAGGGTTTGAAGGCACCCTTCCACCTGAGCTGCTCTTTAGAAAGAAGGGTAGAGATTACTGGATGTAGTGCATGATGCTGGCTGGCAGAGGCACTAAATTTACTGGGAAGAGACAAGATGCTATCATATTAACTCTCATCATCCTTTTGTTTTTCTTGCTACTAAATCTGAACCAAGCAATGCAATTTATGTGCATCTGTGAATAAGGCTCCATAGGGTTTCCTTTGTGTTTTCCTCTGCTTTGGGTGTGCTGTAGATACTCAGCCCCTTCCACCAACTCACTAAAATGCCTGAGTTACCAGCAGAACTGATGGCTCTGCTTTGTTTTTGCAGCACATTTTTTGTTTGTCCACTGCTGAGCATGGTCTATTAAAAGCATCAGTGTCCCCGTCCGAAAAATGCTGCTAGAATCATTAATCCAACTTTATTAAGAGACTTTTGCTTTATGGAGGAGTATCAAATATTATTAAGACAAATACAAGAGGATAATAAGGAAATGTGGTTTATTTTTTCCCCTCACTGACCTAGTTTCTAACCTCACTTTAAAATTTTGCATTGATTTTAATTATGCTTAATCTAAAGCTGAGCTCAAAAATCTAGCAGGCTTAAGCACTGCTTTTTAGTGAATTTTCTCGCCTGTCAGCGTTCCTCAGGCTTTCTCTGCTACAGTTAGAAGTTTATTTCCAGCCCAACGCAAAGTTGACAGAGCTCTCAATCCATGGAGAGCATCCAGCATGATCACTGCACAAGGCGTGAGTTCAAACATTACCTTGCTCAGCTCAGCCTTGTGCACAGCGTTCTTCACAGAACAATCACAGCCCTTTTCTCATCAGCGATAGCCAGAGGCAGTAATAAGGGTGAAGGATATCTATCATGAAAAGTCCAGCGTCAATGTGTTCCCCCAATTTATTTACTGACCTTCAATGCAACAGGCATACTCCTGACCCTCATGAGATGAAGCCTAAGGGGAAATGGCACTGAGCACCAATTCCATATCCTGTTGTTCTGTGGTCTAAATTAAGTGCTAATTAATTACCACTGGCATCTTTGGCATTGCCTGTCAAATTGGATTTAGGATATCCTTTCACTGTTTAAACAAATAGCCCTACATCTAAAACTAAATTCCCAAGTGCTAGCGTTTTCTTTGCTTTAAATTTTTTATTTAAACATTTGGCAAGTATCTCCATAGATTTTGCAGGTAGAATTCAAATAAAAGAAACAGGAATTGATATTGTCAATTTTGATTAATAGTCCTTCATTAATAAACATCCTGTTATTCAGTTTCCACCTGCAGTTGCTGATGTTGCCTGGAATCAATTAACTCATATAATTTGATTTATTTTACAAAGACATTTTTGGATGTGCTGTGCTGATGATAAAGGTTCTATATTTATAATTCTTGATTTAAGGGAGATTGTTACTAACTGCTTTTCATTTTTAATGTTAGAAGGCAATGTATCTTAAGATATTCTTGATTTTTTTTTTTTTTAATAAGCTATTTAAGAAGTTAAAGCTTTATTCATATCAGACCATCATCTGTTGCCTTTTGAGCTACACAGGCCACAAAAGCATGCAGATCTAGGACCTCTGACAGGTTGGGCTTTACAATAAGCTGGTTATGCTGCAGAAAATAAATAAAAAAAAAATTAAAAAAAAAAAAAAAAAAAACAGAAATTGCATCAGCAACCAAAAATACAATAAAGGATTCTGTGCATTATACCTCCATCTGAACATACATTATTCTATGTAGTTTCACACTGCCTTTATCTCTACTATTCAGACACCTCTAAGTGTATCAGCATCTGCCTAACATCTGCCATGGCTGGTTTTATTCTCTCCCATTCCTTCTCCTGGACTAACTTGTGCTTGCGGTGGCGGTGTGGTGTTAGGAGCTTGCTGTAGCTTGAGATATATATGCTTCTACATGGGTGTTAGAGAGGACAGAAATGAATGCCTTGTGAGTGGAGCTGCAGCAAGAGGAATTTGAGATGCTCCTTATAGAAGTACATGGCCACCAGCTGACTGCTAGGAAGTTGCTGTCCCAAAACAGCAAGTGCCAGGCTTGATGTCAACATGCACTGTGATAGCATAGGCTAGCCAGATCTCCTCTCCAGTCTTGTAAGCATTAGTCATAACAAGCTTGCATTCAGTCACAAAATGTTAAAAACCAAGACAAACTGAGAGGGCAGTGTGCCCTCAGTAAAAGGAGATCTTAACAAGTCACCCAGTTGGGTCAGTTCCAAAAGGGAGACCTGGAACATTTGCAGTACGAAGGAAGATCATGTAAAAAGACATTGCTTATAGAAGTCAAAATCCATTTATTTGACACAAGATGATTTGGAGGCACAGGACCCAAGTCTTTGCCCAAATCAGGAGCTGGGATAGGATGCAAAAAGACATCGCTTTATGGAATGAGAACTACTGCACTCACACAAGCTTGTTTCCTAGAGCAGATCTGAGTTATGACCCTTTGAGGAAAAGGCAGGTACCTCATAAAGACATGATCTTGATCAGCACGACATAGTCCTAAGCACATGATATGATAGAATCCTTGGCATGAGTTTCTAACTTGTAATGAGTGCATCTGTTAGTATGGCAATGGTGGGCCAGTTTTTTGTTCCCAGAAATGCCTGTGCATTGGCAAGATACAATTATGGATTAGCACACAACTGAAGAACACATCAGACCTGTGGTTCCCGCTTCCCCAGGCTCCCTAATGGGGCCTCACAAGGCAAGCAGGATGATGCGTGGTTTCAGGCTCTCTTTGACACAAGGCAGGTACCAAGCCACCCCGTCCCTTTCATGAGGCAACAGCTTGGTTTGGAGGCCATGAGGAGGAAAAGGGGAGGTCCTCCAAAGCGTGTTATGAAACTTGGACCCTACATTCTGCCTGTGTCCCTTCAGACAAACAAATATGCTTTTTGATCTCAGTCACCTGGAGAACAAAGGCTTTCTTCACAAGACTCTGCGGAGTGTGGGCAGAGGTAAGAGCACACGTGCTCCCAGAAAGGATGTCATACAGGTAGTGAAGTTCACTCAATGGTGAAAAACACTTTATTTTAAGCTGTTCTCTCATTAAACTAGAGTAAGCCAGAATAAATGCTTTTCTTCATCTTTTCAGAGTTTATTCTGCCAGCTGTGAACTGATCTTCAGAGCTAACTTATTTTCATTTTGGGCTGGACTCCAGGACAGTCCGTCCAGGCAGGGCTCATGCTGTAAGGCAAGCAGGGGATCCCCTGAGGAAGCTTACTCTGCACCAGTTCCTTGTCAGCTGTCCAGATCCTATATATAACCACTCGTTGGTCAGCTCTAAAATTTAGTATGCAGAAGAAGACCGCATCAAGGGCTCATTCTTTTGCCCCAGTGCAACCAAGGAGAAGGGATTTTTCCCAAAGAAATGTAATACAAACCCACAGCTGCAGACTACGGGAAGCCTATGGAGTTTCTGTAGGCCAGAAGACATTGAGGCTGTTTTCAGTGAAAGAAAGCTCTTAAGTATGTCTGAACCATTTCTGACCCCTCTCATAATGTATCAAGCACCGTGACCTGGTTTCTCTATTACCACACTTAGCTATTGTTTCAAATTTAACCTGTGGATGAAACAGTACCTTGGCATTTTGCACTGGCAGAAGAAAATAGCTTGAAACTCTATTAGTCCACTGTGATCTCTGCGCTGTGTATGTCTGTTGGAGAAGAAATCTCATGTAAAGGGTAGTCACTGTAGTGTTTTAGAAGTCTGCAATAAGCACAAACCTCAGGTTATAGCTACACACATAAGGCTCCCCCCCCCCCCCATCCACCACCCCCACCCTCCCCCCCCCCCCCCCCAGTACATAACAAGCCGTACAGATTCCACAAACAGCAAGCTAGGGATTCAACTGATAATGTTTGCTTTTTCTTAGCTTCATCAGCTGGTGAATGCCACTATAAGACAACTGCTCAAATCATCAATAAAGCCAGGACATAAATAACAATGAAGTTTAGTTTGCATTCATAAAATATCAAGAATCCCAATTTATGGCTAAATTTTAATTTTATCTACATTGCAGTGCAATGAATTGAACAGTTTACGTAAGTAGAGCTTATGGCATTGGAGGCTCCACCAGTTATTTCAGTAAGTCTCTCAAGATGGGTTAAGTAGTGCATAGGCCACACGCTCTTCCTCTATGGTAGGTATACTTTGCTGTCTGTCCTACGCTGCCAACAGAGTTCCCTTGGGAAATGGACATCTCTGTAAGGACCACTTATAAAAGGACACTTTTTAATTGTTGCTTGCATTTTAGGATGACTGTCAATGGCCAAATTTTGTAGTTCAGTTGTCTTTTTAGTACCAAAAAGCACTTAAGTCAAGTCACTGTAGCTAAATTGACCTAAGTTTACATTAGAAAATGATGTTGCAGTAATATTCTGTGTCTCAGAAGAATATGTAACAGGACACACATGGAAAGGAAATACACCCAGAAGAAACCTGGTAGTTTATCTGTGCATTTTGTACTCACGCTTCCCTTTTAACACTGAAAAACCCATCTGCATAAGCCCAGCCAAAATGTGCTTATACACACACAGACATTATCACTTAGTAGGATGGTACATTTTATTATCAGGTTATTTTCCAGTACATTTGGCACAGTTAAGGTAAGTATATTAACTTTACTTCCAAATAAAGGAAACAAAGTTGTGCTGAATGCCTCAGCCATTTTCAGTGAGTTAAGAACTGACAGGAGGTCCAAGTAATCAACCCTGTCTACTGTGCCGAGCTCTCCCCAGGGACATCTCTTCCGATCATACAAAGCATCTGACTGGCATGGATATAGAATTGCTTTCAATAAAGATTTTATTTCAAGCTTGGATGATTTCTCCCCCAAATGTCTTGTCACTAAAGCAAAGTATGTAATACCTGTTATTTTTTAAAACCTGTGAACCAGCTTTTGAGACGGAGAAGAACATAAGACACTGAGTTGAATGTTGTTCATTGTAAAAGTCAAATTTTTACATGTTCAAACTGATGATGAGCTCTGCAATATCAAAAATCAGACAACTACTACATGAAAACTATCCCATCATAGTGTGGTGATAAGGTCTGTTAAGACAGCGATTTTTGAGGTGAGTAAACTCAGTTGACAAGGCAGCTGAGGCATCCACAGGACAGAGCTCTGAAGATAAAACATCATTTTGTTATTATTTTTATTATGTTATTATCATTTTATCATTTTGTTATCTCTGATTACATATAGGAAACCAATATTGGATAATTTGAGGATAATTATTGGTAAGGCAAATCAAAGAAATGTGCAGACTTTCACCTCCCTGGCGCAAAACAGAGGAATTTGCTGATAAAACCACCTGGCTAGTTGTTGCTAGCACAATTCAACAAAGATACAAAACCCACAGAACGGGGCAGTCCATTCCTAATCCTATAGAGTTACTTGTTATACCAAGGGAATGGATGTCATAAATATGTGTTCTTTCCTTTCTGAAGACAATTCCTTATAACTACATATCTTTAATCTTTCTTGGCCTTTGTTTAGATCTTTGGCTTTGATCCCTCATGGCAGTGACTTCACCAGTTAAATAAAATATTGTGCAGAATGCTGATGGACAAGGTTCTTACAAGAAAACCTACTTTTATCTCTTAGTTATCTACTGGCTTCAGAGAATTTAATTTCCTACACCTGTCGTTCTGGTCCATAGTATTTACCAGATGACTTGCTTACTCCCAAGTTATTTTTTCCCTCAAAATTAGGGTTCAGCCTCATTTTGTAACATGTTGCCCTTAATCATAGGCAATGTTTCTAGTTCACGGAAGAGCAGCAGGCTCTTTGATCCTATTGAAAATTTACCTTTAAATATAATTTAGAACAGTAAGGTAGTACTAAGTTGGAGGGAACCATTCCCATCTGAGCAAAGGGCAGCTCTACTCCCAAACATGCTTCAGCTTACATTAAGACAGCTCGTTTCCAACTGGGATTTTCCTCCCTAAAGACACTGACTTATCTGTTTATTTATGTGCAGTAAGAACATTACAATGGTGAGAAATCAGTCACTGTTGAAACGTTTTCTCCTCCTCAGTCATTTCTACAGAGCAGAAATGGATGAAGAACATTTCCTAACACCTAGCTTGTTTGAACTAATAATCCAGTGTGCTTTCCAAATGTCAAAATTAATAACAATTTTATTTAGGGAGTTTGAAAAGTGTAGGTTTAATGAAACTAGAAAGCCAAACTCACCATACAATGACCCTCTCAGTTGTAGGGTTGCCCTGCTCTCAGTCACACGCTTTCCAGCTCACAGTTGCCTTGGCAACAGCCAAAGCATAAATTCTAAATATTCTTGCTTATATATCTGCCATTGACACTTGAGTCCTCCTATCACACACTTCTGCTGTTTAAATACATCATTAATTTCATTACTATTAATAATGAGATCTGTACTTTCTGTTTCCTGGCTTGTGATATTTAAGGACCAACACCATTCTTGATGTTAGGAATTCAGCTCACTTATTTGGGGGGAAAAAGTCTTGAACACCATAATGCCTGCAATTTCTTGATATGGTTCCGATATCTGTAGCATTGGATTATAGATTGTTTCTAAAATAATCTTAAATTGATGGATCATTGCTCCTTTCATTTGGTCTTGACAAGACACAGCTCTGTAATTTCCTTTCATTTTTTATGTTGCAAACGGTGTATCGCTCTCTCTGCTCTTTTATTTTTTGTGCCAAAAAAAGGAATTCTTGCCCATTTTTTTAAGGTTTCTCATAACTGAATTTTACTTAGCAGCTAAGGTAACTCATTTAATTGAGTATATTTGTTTTTCTTTTGCTTTGATTTTTTTATTTTTCGTTGTTTTGGTGGATGGATGAAAAAAAAAAAACAAAACACATCATTTATGGAATTTCATTGGTAAATATTTGTAATTTAAAATGGCAAAAGGTCCCAAAGTCATATTTATTTTCTTCAGTCTGGATTAAATTTTTTCCTTCTTTCCCTCCAGTATCTGTATTTTGCCACAAATCATTTAAATACTCAAACTATCCTGAAAAGTATTCCTGTTTGCTTGGCTTAGAATTTGTTGTTGATGTTGTTATGATCATCAAAAGAAGTGTAATTGCAAGAAGAGACAGAAGACATCAAGAATTCTCAAGAGTCTTATCCACACAATAATTATTTTACTAACTTTAGAAGCCTCATATATATGTGGATGTTTTCATGCTTCTTATTGATGCACCAAACCAGATAGCAGGTTCCTTGGCATTGCCAGTGCACACAACGAACATCAAGGTTTATGCCATATTCTTACTTCATGAAACCTAAGTGATTGCAGACCATGGCTGGCAGCAACATCGGTCAAACAGGACTTAGCATGCAGGAGGGCATCTCCAGGGAAAGCAAGGGGAATCATTCTGCTTCATAAAGATGGCAAATGAGGGCACAGCGATTGGCCATCCATCTTCTATTTTCCATGTTCATATCAGAAACAACATCTTGATGGTTGGATTGTTGATCTTGAAGGTCTTTTCCAGCATGATTCTGATTCTACAATCTTGCCCTGAATTTTACAGAACAAGGAGATGAGATCCTTCTTCTTCTTTCACTTCATCAGGCGCTTTATCCTGATAAACTTTTTTTCTGATTCTGCTCATCTATGGTTCACCGTCTCCTTCTCCCTGCAAAGTGTTTCTCATCCAGCTGTCCATCGTCGGTGCCACCTCATTGCAAAGCCATGGCTAGTACTAAATTAATCTCTAATATTATATTAGATATTATATGTTCAGCTTCTCAGTATGGTTTTTCCCCGGTGAACCCCCCATCCCTCTCTATATCTGTGTCATCTGAAAATACTGTATAAGTTTTCCAACATATGCCCTATAATAAGTTCAGCAGAAACAAGTTCTTCTCGCAGGCACAACTCAAGCTCCTTATACGTCCTTCTGCATAAGTGGCATTCAGGAAAATGTTTTCACTCGTTGCAAACTTTTTTAATTGTGATAAATATGTGTGACGTCCATCAGAAACCCACGCAGCCGTTTGGCAACAAAACTAACTTCTGAGACTTTTTGGACTCCTAAGTGATGATATGTTAATCTTACCACAGAGGAAACATAATTATTTTTTTTTAATTTATAATAAAGATGCTATATTTTAAGAAACTAATAATTGAGCCAATCTGATTAGTGCCATATGGAGAGTGTTTTGTGCAATGGACACCACAGTTAAAAGCACGAGGCAGAACTAAGTAATGTTTCCTATTTAAATGTGGAAAAATCCATGAGCATCAGTGTTCAAGGAATGTGGTAAATGACAAGGTTGGCAGAAATCCACAAGACGACACTTTTTGCTGTGCAGTGTACCAAGAACCTGAACCCATGTCTCATGAAGTTTCTTTCACTTACAGTTTAGCTTGCTGTAAGTTCAGCAGTAGGTAGAGCAAAACAGAGATAGCTGTGATGATTTTAAAATTGCTGTTTGGATTTTAAAAGGTAAATGAGTGACAAATAAGAAGAGACGAGTAAAAGAAGAGCTTTTGGCTTCAGAAGCGCGCTTGGAGTATTTAAGTTAAAGCTCCTTTAAAGCTGTGTGATTTACTTGTAATATATCTGTATTCACTGTCTAGTCTTTCCAGCCTAAGATATTTTAGATATTCTGGAGGGTGAAAGGAAATGGATTTTTATTTAGTCCACACTCAATGCTGCAGAAATTTATGCAAAACTGCCTACCTACCCTTCGTCCATTAAACCTATTTTGTTCTTAGTCCAGGCTTCTCAATCCTTAATGCCATTTCCACAAGAATATTACGTCTTAATACAGACAAAAGATCAACTTTTATTAATAATGGTCCCCCTCTCATAATTTGTGGGTAATAAAGATATCAAAGGTTGTAATCCTTACCATTGTTTTCTAAGCCATCCCATTAAGGTATGTGGTCTCAGTGCCTTTTAAGAAATTCCGTGTCAGGATAAGGCACGCAAAAGTCTTTTTAGTTATATAAATTTCTCAACCCATTTCTGAGCATACTAACTTTATTGGATTTAAATTAGCTGAAGGAATGTGTTTCATATGAACTTTATATTAAGGGTCCTTTTATGTTTTCCCAACTCTTTCATCACAGGAGACCATGCTACAAGAAGCAAGGAGATTTTTCCCGGAAGCCACCAAAACTGTTACCATTAACATTGCTTGATTATCTTAACAGAAAAGGCAACCTCTATTTTCAGTATCTAAATGTATGAGCTCAGGAGTTATTCCCTTACAACATACACCTGAAATAATGGGTATTCACGAGAAAGCAGCAGAAAATCGTGCCCTGATATTAGTGAATCCTAAGTGGGTCTTTAGCTCTCCATTTCACACACATCTTGTGGCTGAATCACCTTTCATTACTTGTCAGATTGGCAGAAGTTACCACTTTTCTCCCTCTTTTCTTCCTTTTCAATAACTCAACCAAATAAACATCCCCAGTAGGAGAGTGAACGAGAAAGGAAAGTGCCTCTGTGTACTTTGAGTGCAACAGCGACTCCTTTGACATCCCTGTTTTTTAACCAATTATTTCCTTTCGTCAACAGGATAGCAGCCAAGGAATCCGTGAATCTTATGTCAACACAAAGCTTAGGAATAGTGTTTGGACCAACACTCCTTAGACCTGAAAAGGAGACAGGGAACATGGCAGTCCACATGCTGTACCAAAATCAGATAGTTGAACTTATGCTGAGTGAGTACAGCAAGATCTTCGGCTCTGAGGAAGACTGACAGACAGGGCCTGTTATTGAAAACGTTCACATCTGTCTTGATGTCTAATATTTTTACATTTCTGTAAACATATTTCTGAAATATTTCTTTTTCTTTCAAGTGACAGATGCCTCGTTTTGTGAAAACTTAATGATGATTTTGTGTTTAATTTTCAAACATTGGAATAAAAAATATTGTCAACATTTGCCTATATGTATTCCGCATTAACCCTTTGAGAGTTTCATTATGCTAGCACTCCAAGTGTCAGCTTTTTGCAAGCTGAGCATACAGCATATGGCCAAGGACCATAGAAAATGCTGTTTACCAACATATGCAATGGCACAGAAAGACAAAGAGTAATTGAGGAGATTGGCGGGAAATGGAATAAATATGTATATCAAACACAACAAATTAAAACAGATACCGCATAGTTTGTAGGGAATATGAGTATAATTTACCTTTCCCTTCAATATGGATTGAAAGTTAAATACATGATGAATTATCAAGTCACCTACACCACAAACTGAAAAAAGGATTGAATCTGTTACATTTAAACAAATTACTAAAAAAAAGAAAAAGGCAACAAAACACAGTCTCATTATTTGCATTACAGTGCCTCAAAAAATAAAACTGAAATTGGAACTTTGGCGTTTTTACTTCAATGCAGTACATGAAATGAAGACATTGCATGACTGCTCATTTTAATGTAACATCCATTTTGATTCTTCATCACACTGTACATCTGCCCGCTTTCCCCAGCTATCTCATGTTCTGTAGCATTTGTATTGTGCTCCTGAGGATGCTTTATTGGTGAACTACATTAAATTCATCTAGAAAGACCTTTAAAAAAAAGCCTTTTCATATGCCCTTAGGATTACTTGGCTAGACTTGAATCAATTTATGCATTTGATGGTTAGTTTCAGTTGTCATGGATAAACAAAAGGGTAACTGTCTAGAATATATCAAATATTGTTTCATTTTGAAATGTATGTTTCCAGCTATACACATCTCCTACCCTGTTTTGTAAAAGTATTCTGCTGATAAAATGTAGACTTATGTTTGACAGCTTTTTAATCAAGTTCAAAGAGAATAAATAAAACTAATCCAGTGTGGTAAAGAGTCTGTCTGGTTATCGATTTGTTCACAAAATGAAAAATAAACCATGTAAATAAGATGTGTGAAACAGAGATCTAGAAGCAAATATTTAAAGCAATTAAAGACCCCAAAACATAGGATTAATGCATAGGTCTGCTGCGCACAAGAGATATGTCTTCAATATCACCTCGGCAGATCATGGATTACTCTAGTTTTCACTTAGCATCATTTTACAAAATACAGTGTTACACTGGAAAGATTGTTCCTCAGAGCAGTCATCTGTGGTAAAGATATCTATATAATGAGGGCTGATCGTTAACCAAGACCAGGCTCTTTCGTCAGGTAGTAACACGGCAGAAAATAACACTGAGAAAACATAAGAAGTGTGTGAACCCACTGGCCCCGAGATGTTTTCTGACATCCCACGGTCCACAGTCGAGCAAAGCTGAGAGGTAATGATCAGCAATTAAAATGAAAAATATAAAACCAAGAACCTGTCCCAATATATCACAAGTATTCCACATAAACATTTCCGAAGGAAACTCTAACGTTCTGAAAAACCTAAATTCACTTTACTTTCAAGAAAATATTTTTCATGTTAACATCAAGCCTTGAGTACTTAAACAGTAATGCTTTTCAGCATTGTCATCTTTAGACTCTTTTAATAGCAACAAGCCAGGCGCTGTTTATAGCCTGTGGAAATGACTGAAAGAAAGATAGTCAGAAGTTCAGTCTATGCCTTAATAAAGACCATTCACATTATGGCCCCACGGGTGCTCACAATCATGCTATTGAGGTAATTTCTGCTATTACTGGAAATGAAAAGTTCACTTGTTACTCAGATCCTGTTGCACTCAGAAGAAAAGATTCTTAATTAATTAATTAATCTTCTTTTAAGCTTTCTTTGGAGCACGGAGACTCCTCTTTTCCTGTTTTTATAAGCAAGAAATGGTTTGTGAGATGAACCCCCATCTTTTTATAAGATCAACCGGTTTGGTTGAGCTTTAAAAAAATAAAATACAAGTGAACTTTAGGGCACACAATCCATTTTTCTGTTTTGAAGGGTATCTATGTGAATTATTCACAAATATGGTGACTTCCCTGTTAAATGCTTCATTAAATCTAGAAGCTTGACCTGTGGGTAGCCTATTCTGAGAGGACACGAGTGGGGCTCATCAGAGGAGCCCGTATATCCACTGCGTATAGCAGACGTCTGTGCTTCCTCATCCAGACAACAGAAAGGAGCAAACAGGCCCTGCCACCGAGTTGCTCAAGTCCCCCAAATCTGAGTTTTCTCCCTGCTTCCTTTAATATCTACATTAGCAGTGGGGGAACATCACTGCCTCAGCTGTTAGTATAAGTCAAAGATCCAGGCTGATGGCTCTGGCCATCAGCCCTTCCAGGCCAGAAAGTGGCTGGACACACGACACATCCATTTTCAAATCCTAAACATGTCTAAGTCTGACCTCTATCCAGTATGAGCAACTCACTGGGAGCATATCACCACTGCATTGCTCCTCCAGCTGTTTATTATAGTAATATTCACTACAATTGGGTAAAAGTTTTGCTCAAGATCTTTTGCGTGTCAGAATTAGACTTGCAGAAGACTTTTCTTCAGGATTAGGCTTCAGTTTGAGAAAAATAACAATTTAAACAAGAAGCTATCACTATTATTAGCAAATCAGAAAAAATGAAGGCTGAGAATGCAGCAGTGTAATTTGTCCAAGAATCCCCATGTTTTACTGCATCTGCTCCATATAACAAGTAGCTCTTATTCAAAGTGGTGTGAAAAAAAACAGCTGTCCTAATAACTTGGATTTATACAGTGAAAGACAACATCAGGAGGAGATCTGTAATAGAACCAAAAGGAGTATTTCTCATTTATATAAATAAATGAATTGATTGATTGATAGTAGCTTTTTAAAGAAATAATGTCAGTTTTGACTCAAGCAGTTCAACTGAGAAACAGAATTTCTGAGCAAATTATTTCATAGCCTGATCTTGACGAGCTAGAAGAATACCAGTAAACAGCCCTGAACTCATTTTCATCTCTTTTTATTTACATATACATATACATATGTATATATGTATGTGTGTATATATGTATTTGTATATCTGCAGACAGAAAGTGAGATTAACATGCATTTTAATTGATAAGTCTTTGCTTCTCTGCTAGGCCAATCACAGTGCAGGTCTGTTTTCCTAAACACCCCATGTTGCAACAGAGTCAAACCCTTCCACTCAGATCAAAATGCTCAAGAAGCTTAGCTAACAAATTACTAGGCAGTATATAGACCATAGGTAGGGTTTGGGAGAAAACCTGAAAAAGCTGGGACCACAATCACCACTGTAATCAGGCATAGATTTTACATGGTCAGTTCTCAGCAGAGGCTGAAATACAAGCCCCAGGGAGTGCACATATTATTGTCGCGCAACAGGTTCCCTTGAGTTGCATCCCTTTTTCAGGAAGGGAACATGGAGCATCAGGAAGCTGAACACAATCATAGATGGAGGTCTTGATCATAAGCTCTGATTTTTGCAAGACTCACAAAAGGACCCCAGGGCAATGCTTGTTTTGAAGAACAGAGGAACCTTTCCTAGCACTTCTTTGCTGTTATCCAAAACCACATAGTTTTGGATAACAGCAAAAAACTTTCCCTGAGGAGCAAGGAGTACAACACGTAAGAAGCAGCTTCAGCAAGTGGTCTGCTGAGGATAAGACCTACTCAAATCCTTCAATATTCAAGTACTGGAGCTCTTCATAGCCAACAGGGTTGTAGTGGAAATGCTAAGTCATGGCCTGAACCAGTAATTGAACACCTGGCGGGAAGGCAGGGCCAACCCAGGGGAGCTCAGGTGCATGCAATGTACCTGAGTGATCAGAAGGGCTGGAGACAGGATCCACCCCTTCCCAGACCTCATTTAAGGGCTAGCAGTGGAGATAAGAGGATCTCTTACTGGAGATCCCTGCCTTTCTGAGGTCTTCCAATGGTAAGCACCTCTTTTCCTTCATGTTTCTGTCTGTGGCTGCTGTATTTAAGCTTGTTCTTGTTTGCTGTAACCAAGACTTTGCTGTCTCAACATTATCACAGTACCTTCCATCCCATTATAGCATTTACAAGGGTTTACTAAGGGAATGCTTACAGGGTGGTGCTGAAGCAGTGATTGCTTTCTTGTGCTAATTCACCACAAGGCATTACAATGAAAGAATATATTATATGATTTGCTGTACAAATATATTGCATAATAACTTTTGAACTAGGCAATTACATACATCCAAAGGTACCTGAAATTATACAAGAACTCATTCCCTGTTTTTTCTTACCCTTGCGAAGGACAAGGATCTTTGTAAGACCTAATAGGGAATTAAGGATAGTCACCATCCCACTGCAATACAGCCTGGCCATACACCTCCAAAAAGCTACAAGCACACTGTAGAACCTGAGGCAATAGCTTGTACCTTTGGTAGAAGCTGACGGCTTTCTTTAATAAGTTTGAGAGGTCATAAAACACTTCAAGTTCAGAATGCATGCCAATTAATTACCCACAACACACTACCATTTTAGAGCCATTTTGGAGCATGTTTCAGTTAATAAAAGGCAGACTCATAAATTTCACATAGTTCTCCTCTGCCTGTGTCAAAACACAATGCCAATGCTCAGTTTCTGTTCAGAAGTTTCATAGCTACTCCTTTTGTCTCCCAGACCTGACCATCTCCCCAGCAATGACTTCTACACTTACTCAAAGCTAAGAAGCTTGGAACCTTTTTGTATATTTTGATTGCATTTTTGGGTAGCTGGAGACATCCCCTCCCTCTGCTCTAGAAAATGTGATGGAGTGACCATACTGAAAGCAGCTCCATCAGCCCATTACTCAGCCCCAGTCTGTCCATTGCAATGATGCAAGGAGCCCAATCATTATGTCTTGCTTTCCCACTGGGGATGTTTCTTTGCAACCTCAGGCAGCAAATGGATTTGAGTATGTAAATAGATAAATATCCTCTGTACACTTCTGTCCTTATGTAGTTTCTGTCACTTAGTATCCATTTTTAATCCTGCTAGACTCTTTGTCTTAATGGTATCTGATGAATTTCCCAGGTTAATTATGCACCATGTAAGAAAATATTTTACTTGTATCACTTTTAAATTCATTAGCTTTTAGCATTATTGTATGGCACTCCACTTGCTCTTGATTTATGGGAAAGGCTAAATAGGATCGCCTGACTGACCTCTTCTGGCAATTCACTATCCTATATACCACTAACATATCACCTCTCATTTGTCTCTTAATCAATTTAAGCTTCCCTCGCATGGAAGATCTGCCACACCTCTTGTAACTTGTTTTGTCTTTCACTGGATGCTCTGTACATCTACTCTGCCCTTTTGAAGGAGGAAAAAAAAATCTTAAGGATTCATGGTGAAAAAAAAAAACTTAATATTTTCATTATTGATCTCTTTTCACCCTGTAAAAGAATCAAGCTTCTTGTTTGCATTTGACTTCTTTTCTGCACTGAAAAACTGAACTGCCTTTAGCACTGCCCATGGGTCAGGTTCACAAGGGAGTTTTGGGTCCTGAGTTGTACTTCTGGTCCATTCCTGCGCTATTTCAGTGCTGCTGGTTCTGTGTCTCTCTCTACTGTGCCATGCTTTGAATTCCTATTCATAGGATTACTTTGGCTGCCCACAACCCTGGCAAACGTCAAGAGGATGGAAGGCAGGGCAGAGGGGGTTCCCAGTATCAGATCTCCTACATCTTCCCCAACCCTTAGGAGCAGGGGCAGCTGAGGGAGGCTGCAATCTTGCTAAAGAAATCATAGCATATTTGTATGTCTAAGTGTAGCAATGACAGTTATGTCGTATGCTCTGCATCCAGTACACCCAAGGGATGTAGCTGGCCAAGCAAATGTGTGTATACCATCGCTCTCCTCCTATAGGAGCTGCTCTACTGAGCTGATGTCTAATGGCAGTTTCCTGTCAGCCCAGGTGATAACAGCTTATCTTCTAATAATCTAAACTCTTTTGTCACCCAGGACATAAAAAAAAAAAGTGCTGCAAGAACATAGAGCTGAAACTGCTTGGTTCCATGAGACACCTGGGTTCAGGAAGTGATGCCGTAATGTCATTTGTTCCAAGTTTCCCAAGTATTGTTTATAGGAAAGCAAACCAAATTTCCTTTTCTCCTTACAACATGCCTCACCTTGAACATAAAAACTGAAAGATAAGCCAGCCACCTTAAACATGCCCTGAGATAGAAAATGCAAGAACCTTTCAAGGACTGAGGTACTGTACTTTTTCACACCATATCATTTTGAAGCGGAGATAGCCAAGAACACTGTGTAAGACACACTGGTAATGCTTTTTCTCTGATGGTGAATTTTTAGAGAATATTATGCGTATTTCAGATGTAGTTTTCTTGCACTAGATTGGGGGGGGGGGGGGGAAGAAAGGAAATAATCTTATTAAAAATGTAAAAGGATTTCAGGGTTCTGTGCATACTCAGAGAAAAGAAAGACATCACAACAATAAGCATGTCATCTGAACAGTGTGGAAGGACCTCTGTCCCATGGGCATAATAGATGTTTTATTAATAACTTGTTTTTATACATTTTTCTCATTTCCCAAAATAAGGAGGAAAAAAGAGAGAGGGGTTTTGAAATCAAAACATTTCCCTGACTGGGCAGCTCAGCACTCTCCCCAAACCACAAGATGCTGAACTGAGACCTAGTGAGTTTTCTGGGTGAGAATTCTCCTGCCTCGTGTGCTTTCTCATCTTCAGGAACCCTTCAGCACAGGTACAAAGACTCGCCCATTTTTGAGAGCCTGTCTGGGAGTGCATTAGCTACAGATAATTCATCAACTACTGGGACTTTGACTTGGGTAGAATAAGCACAAGCATTAATGGAATTGATACTATGAGTTGCTCATCCTCTGTGATTGCTGGATAGGGCATGAAAAAACAAGAGGGAAGACAGATCATTTCTTCTGCTATCTGAAACAGAACAGCTGTTGACATAGCAAACTATTTCATTTTTCCAAATCTGTTTCTTCTGTCAATACCAGATACAAGGAGCAAGGAGGGTATTTCTGTATCTCAGGGAATATGTATCTCTTTGGAAATAAATTCCCTAGAGCATAGGTTCTCAGATTCTCAAATAATATCCCAAATGCCCAGGTTAGATGGAGCTCTAGACAGCCAAATATAGGAGTTGGTAACTCTGTCCGTGTCAGGGGGTTGGAACTGCATGATCCCTGAGTTTGCTCCAGCAGAAGCCGGTCTCTGATTCTATGAGTTCATGGCTCTTAAGGAAGCTAGACAGATATGTAGGGGAAGAGGCAGGAGGGGATGACACTGACATGGGATGTGTTAGGGTAGAAAGAGCCTAGATTAAAACTCCCTTTCCATTTTCTGCCTGTACACATATGATCTATATTATTAGTGAACTCCTGTTTGTTTTGTTCTATTTTTTAATAGTTAACTTGTAAAAATAGGGGCTTTTTAGTGCTGCTGGAGAAATCTGTGATCTTGTTAAATGCAAATAAAGATGAAAGCTCCATCTCAGAAGCAATGCTGTTTTTTCCCTCAGATCATCAGCACACACTGATGGAAAATGTTGCTCTGTAACAAGAAGTGCGGAGAGGTGAGCCTTGATCTCTGCAGCTTCAGGGGCTGCAGCCCAAGCCAGGAGAGTGCAGCACCTTCTGCTCAGGCAGCCCTGCAGTCACTGGCGTTGCAAGAAACTGTGTGAGAAGTCTTCCTGGGATGCAGAAATTTCTACTGAATCACATAAGACTTTAATTGCTTCGGAGCCCAAATAGCTTCTACACAGCCAACCCTGAGATCTCACATTGTGGATGAAATCTTTTTTTAATCCCTTCTTATCTGTGCAGTTGGGGATTCATTCATAAAAGGCTTTGAGTGTTTGACCCTCAGACGAGCCCCAGTGCAGAGGGAATCTCTCACTCCCATATCAGGTTGGGATGTGTTTTTCTATCATAATTTAAGTGCACTTTGCACTGCTGCCAGGGTCACAAGTCGCTCTGCTCCCTGCCTTTCCTATGGCCACTCTCCTGTGGAAGCTACCAGGAGAACTCGCTAGATAGGAAGGAAAGAGCTAACTAATTAAGAAGCAAGTGTGCATCTGTCTCAGGCCACTTGCCAAGCATAATGTGGTGGGGGAAAAGCTGCTGCTGTTAGAAACTGCTCCTGTTGAACTTGCATACTCTGGTAGCACGGGTGACAGACGCTGCACAGTCAGGTCTTGGGACTTTCTGTGCCCACCTAATGATGAGGATGCTGTGGGGTTTGTCAGAACATGAGCATGCCAGAGAATCCTGAGGCTTAGTTAGCTCTGAACAGGTCTCTGACTTACTTAAAATGCCTCACTGTCAGAATACAGTTGCATGTAGTAAATAATGGACTTGTCCAACAATTAGCTCCAGGAGCTCACCTCCAGATTGTGTCAAAAAGAGCTTGAAGTGGTCTGCACCATTTAGTGGTGAAGAAAGCAAGCAAGGAAGGATAGGGCACTGTCAAAATGGATAGCCAATCTGACAGTAAGAAGCTAGATGTTTGGCATGTTCCAGATTCTTTTTTAGCGTCCCTTGAAGAGGCGATAGAAAGAAATCTCCTGAAAACATCTAACTGGTCAAGGATTTGATGCAAAAGCTTGAAACACATAGCTTGGCATTAACATACCTCCTCTACGGGCATCAAAAAGCTATTGATTAGCATTACTACATGAAGTATTGCATCTGTTCCCAAATTTATTAATTTCTTCTGAAGTTACGATCATGGGAGGAGGAAGAAAAGGAGTTAGCTGGCAGCCCTGTGTGGTTAATCGGCCTTTCATGGAGCTATGGGTTGAACAAACCAGAGCACGCTCAGTGCCATCCTATTATGAGGGATGAGGAAATTGAGATCACTCTCCATGCTTGAAGGAGGACAGTGATTTTGCTAATGTATTGTTTTGTAACCTCGGTCCATTTTCTAGGGTAAGAGCTGTGACAGGGGTAGTGGTCAGTGGATAAGTCAGAAAGGAGCTGAGGTTGCTTTCACCATCTCTGTGGTTATAGGGATAGCATGAAACCAAGATGACTTACTCCCTTCCTGTATAGAAATCACATTACTAACTCCAAAAATAGTACCCATGACTGGATGCTCTTTCTCCTATAAGCTCATGCTTGGCTAAGTGACTCCCTTGGATAGGTGACCACCATATAACTGTGCTGGGTGAGTATGGACCTTGTTCTGGGCTCATCAAAACAGACATCAAAATCTTTTGAACTTTTTTTTTTTTCCCACCAATGTATCATCCACACCTACAAATATCTGAAGCTCTGTTTCATGTGAAATGTCCAAGCTTGCATGGGAACATCTTTGCTTAACATCCACTGTGCTGATGACTGTAACTTAATTACCGTGCATACAGTACCAGTGACAGTAAATATTAGTGCTGTGTGCCGCAGAACAAATACCCTGTGATGAAAAATTCAAACAGTATCGAGTTTTTCATTAGTGCAGTAATGGCTTTCTCACACATTTGGCTCATTTTTAACTCAACCTGCTATGGGAAGGAAATGACATACTTTTTGTTGAATAAGACAGTGCTGAGATTATATGAAGGCACTTTTTTATGGGTAAAGAAACGTATGCTACATTAATCTATTTTTATGCTTTGCACTACATGCTGATGAGTCATTTGAATGCCAAGTTTCATTAGTAAATTGGGAATGATATAAGTGGCCCAATGATAAAATAAAATACATGTATTTCTTTTAAGAACAGAGCAGTTCAGTACTGCTGCAGAATGTCTTAGCACACCAACCAGTATCATCAGACAGAAGGATAAAATCTGAGGTCCCTGTTTATAAAGGGAATGTTGTGTCCATAAAAAGTACATTAGTAATACAATCTGTCCAATATTGTATTGTTCTATCATTTCTCTACGGATCATATTAGTCAGTGTCCTGTTAACATCTATTTTATCATACTGTCATAATACTATATTGAAATGAGATCTGGCACTTTTGGGGTCCTGTGCAAGATGAAAAAAAATGGGTCTCCAGCAGTCTTCCTCTTAGATATAATTGAAAAAGAGGCAAGCATGAGGGCATGCTGTGACTCACGCTGCCAGAGAGTGATCCGGAATCATTCAGATGATGAGTACATAGAGAATGCTGTGCACAGAAAGATGGCAATTTGCTGTACTAATGTTTTGAAAATGAAAATTTCTAGCTGTTTTGCAGAGGAGCTTAGTAGGAATGGCAGAATGGAAAAGAAAAAAAAAAAGTGATAATAATAATAACAAAAAAATATATCTTTTATAGTTAAGCCAGATGATTTCTGCTATTTTCAGAGAGGTTACACTACAAAAATGGTGTTTTCATGAGAAGGATGTAAAATATAAACGAATGTTACTTTATTGACCTAAATAAGTATAAAACAAGAGAAATGTAAGAAAGTGAGAAAATACACACACACACACACACACACACACACACACACAATCTCTTCCTTGAGGATTGGTTATACAGGGAGGTCCAGGGGTAGCTTCCTTAAAACAGACCTCACTCCTGTAAGCGTGGCCACAGCCATAAGGATGGACACCTATGTACTCTCAGTATTTCCAGCCTGTAAGACTGTTTTCGGCATCAAGCACCATTTCCAACAGCCAACCCAACAAACCCCAGCGAGATTAAATACAATACACCTCATTCTTCTCAAATAAATAGATTTCGAATTATGGTATCAACATCCTACTCCTTTGATGTTTCCGCTGAGCTCTGATGATAACAAAGAAATCACACGAGCAATTCCAAAGATCAATACTGTCAATATTAGTGCATACTTTTTAAAAGGTTTTTCTTCTTGTTTTGACTAAGTTTCTTCTTGAGATCTTCATTTTCTATTCAGTGAAGTCCTTTTCTTGAGGATTTTGTCGCTAAAGGTCTCCAAACTCAGGCTACTGTCCTGTTCCCAAGAGAACAACCTGGACTGAGATCTTGTTCATAAAAGGAACCAGAGAAAAAATCAAATTCTGCCTTAAGTCTACACTGAATCAGGGATGCAGTTAGGAACCCAAGGGGAATGCAGAATCACAGGGTTGTTTTTTTTTTCAGTCCTACAACGGCCAGAAAAACCTGTATCCCATAACCCACATTTTTTCCCTCCATTTTCCAAATTAAATTCATCTTAGTCACCAACTCAGTCCTCACCATGCTTTATGTTTGCTGGTGATATGTTTTGAATGGCATCTTTTGTTCTCATTAATGCCTCTGTTTTTACCATTGTTGTTTACCTTTTTATAAGTCCCTATGCACTGAAGGAGTCAAAGTGTGATCTTTCCAACAGAAAAGATGAGAACCCCTTCCTTTGGAGAAACTGCAGGAACATGTGGGCTGTGGGTGACCCAGAAATAGACTGTTCCTGGGAAAACACTGCTAAGTGCCACGATGGACAATTTAATACACGTGCAAGTCCAGGTGAATGGGGAATCATCAAGAATCCCCTCTTGAGCTGAAATTGGGACCATTTTTAAAGCTTTCAGTTTTGAGGTCACAGTCACCGGGACTGGAAACTCAAAAATGACTTCAAAAAGGCAAATGCTAACTGGATTTCACACTAGATTTCATTTTACTTGGCATTACAGAAAGAATGCAGGTATTAAATAGACTGTTTCCTGTATACAATAAGGTTAATTAGTAGCAAGGGATGGAAATCAGTGTAGACATAACTCTTTTAGACAGGTATCAAAAATAATCCCCTGATCCCCACAGACCCCAGCTGCACTGAAAGAAGAACAATATAAAAGATTCTTTAAAAGAAATTTTTCAAACATTCTCCAGGTGTCCCAGCTATATTTAAATGGGCCTGTGGCCCCATGTGTACTCCAACCCTTTCTGCTCTGCAGTTCCCTTGCTCCAACTAAAATGTGCAGAGTACTCACACAGAATTTTGAGGTGCAACATAAAGGATTTCTGTACAAAGAGACCGGGATTGCAAACTGAGACAGACAGGAGAACAAAAAGAAGAATATATTCTGGACTGAATGGGACTTCCCTAAGCTCCTTATCAATAAGGTTAATAAGGGTCCATGCAATTTACTGATCACTACGATGCAACAACCAGGCTAAAGCTATAAAGAAGCCACATAGATACCAGCTCCCAGTGCTTCTCATGGCCCACCACATTACAGTCCCTTTACCCTTCCCCTGTCACCCCATTCAAGAGAATAAACTCCAGCCTGTGTGATTGGCCTCACTAAAATCCCTGGTCCGCTATTACGCTTCTACCTGCCCTAGTTAAGCAGATTAATCACTATTTCCTAGAATTTGATCCTCCGGTCCCTTTGTAATTGAAGCAGTAATGCTCAGATATTTCTAAAAATGTATTTCTGAAAAATACATTTCCTTTTTTCTCCGGTTTAATTTCGTTATCCTCAATCGTATGCATGATATAAAAAAAATCCAAACTTCTATCTCCTCTATAAAATACATGTCATATCAAAAAGGTGACAAGAGGGGGAAAAGTAATTAGTGAGTTCACAGAGTTCAGTAGAAAAGTTAAAATAGAGTAACACATTACTTTTTATGTTAAGATTTCACAAGACAAATCTTGCCTGTGTTTTAATTGCATGTGACCCTGGCAGTCCCACTCTGAAATGAAGTGCCGTAAAATTAAAGATGACAGACGCTCAAAACAAGTCTTGTGATCTTGATTAAACTACAAAGACCACACTTTCTCTCTGCTGCAACTCAGATATGATGGGCTGTTTTATTTGGGGAATTGCTTCATTAATGCTTTCTTTGACTAGACATGTTTATTATAAAAAATACTGAATATGGCGATATCTTGCATAGCTAAATAAATTCTAAAAGACAAGTAAAAAAAAAAAAAAGGAATCTTTAAATAACCTCAAGACCTAAATGCATCTTTTAAAGATCATGGGCATCTGTAGAAGGATGCATCAAACGTGTCTGCATTTTACAGTACCTAGTGTTAAAAGTCCAAGGTT
>JAPSGF010000040.1:4646894-4681894 GCA_035772895.1 Perdix hodgsoniae
TCGGGGTAAGTACTAACAGGCGTCAGGCATCGGAAGGCAATGCAAGCAGAAAGTGACTTGTTCAGGGGCTCTAGTGCTACTCAAACAAAACAGAATTAAGTAACAGGTGTCTGGAAGATCCTTTCTATTTGTGAGTGGTCAGATTTTGCAATGAGGTGCAACGAGGATTTATAGATGTCTTGTGACAAGAAGCACAGGATGGAGATATAAAAAAAGATTTCCCTTAGCTCATCTCTGCAATGGGCAAATTTGGTAAAGAAGGAAAGAAACTAAACACAGAATTCAGTTTCACAGCAGAACGGTCACGGATAAAGTTC
This sequence comes from Perdix hodgsoniae, assembly GCA_035772895.1. NCBI lineage: Eukaryota > Metazoa > Chordata > Aves > Galliformes > Phasianidae > Perdix > Perdix hodgsoniae. Next base: position 4,647,212 of record JAPSGF010000040.1, read on the forward strand.
AGCACTTTGTCACATACATGCTCATTCAATGCAGTGAAAAGAAAAACCAGAAATCCATCCAGCCCAACACTCCAGCCCAGGTATGCAGGATGCGCACAAGGTCTGCTGGAAGCAGCAAGGAGATCCAGCACAGGATTGTGGCCAGAGCACAGTGAGAAGTACAGGCTATGACCTTCACCACGGGAGCATATTTTAACTCTCTGAACCTTCAGGGCAGCTTCATAAATTGCAAACACAAAGGTTTGTTCCGTGGCTTTATGGATTCTAATGGCAAGATGGCAATTACCGAATAGGTTAACTTGCTCCTAAGCCAGCCAGGATCTGCATCTCTCCATGGCATATAAAAGAAGTGAAAGTACAGCCAAAACAAATTCATTAAAAAATCTAAGCAAATAGACATGACATTTTTCTTGCAGTTTTTGACTGGCTCTAAAAATATCAACAGTCTCTCCAGCCCCAGTGCCTACTCATAATAAACAGCTTTGAAGGCTGATTAAAATACCGCAGCTTTCCTTCTGCCTTTTATCAATCTCATTAGCCAGTTGCTGAATTGAAGCTATGAAGCTACAGCGAATTTGGAGGGGTAGAGGGGGTAAAATAGCCGCACAATGGGTCAGCATTTGTCTAAAGGCTCATCTCCACAGGAGCTTCCTTCCAAAATAAGAGAGTCTGTGTGGGAGTTAATCAAGAAGACAGTAGTTTTCCTTTCCATTCAGCCTGTGCTTCTGTCCAAATACAACGGTCCCAATGTCTGCAGCAAAATCTCACCGGCTGCCTGAATATACATATTATTTTCCTTTTCCTGAATAACTCTGCATTAGCTCGCAGTCTTTCTATTGGTCAACAATTCCAGCCTGGGCACATCCTGGTCTGTGGCAGCACCAAATGTCTAGGGAATTTGGAGCAGCCACTTGTAGAACAAAATGAATAGCACCTGCAATCTGCAAAAGGGTCACAGAATGCAAACCCACAGCCTAAACCCACCAATTTCAGTCAGGGACTCATTCCTGCTGTAAAACCCGTTTCATATTGCCATCAAAATGTCTGCCATCACAATGGGTGTGGAGCGATCCTGATGGCGTTAGGCTCTGCCACACAGGAGGAGCTGTGCAGCAGACACCTGGCCATCACTCAGCTGTGTCCTGACAGAGGTCCCCGATCTTCTCAAATTATATTCACCAGCTCCCATCCAATCTGAATTAGGATTAAATTAGTCCACTACTAAAGTGTGCTAGGGGAGAAGTAGCTGCCCCTTATTATTTCAACTAAAAGAAATATGATTAATTTATGCTCATGTGATTCAATGGCATGGATAAAACAAGACACTGAAAGAGAGAGGGAGGAAAAAGGAAAGAGAGGGAGAAAGGCAGGTTTAGCTGATAAAGATTCTCTTAAACCTATCCTCATAACCAAGATAATGTGAACAGTACCAACAAATGTGCTAGCCCTAGCCAGTGAGGTATGCTGTAGCCTGTTGACTCAAAGTGGAAGGTTAGCAAGAAGGAATGGAGTGTGAATAACTCAGATGTTAATGGCAACTCTGAAGTACTGGGGGAGTAATTAAATTTTCCTATTAGGAGTACGCATCCTACTGAAAATTTCAGAATTCTTTGCAGGCAAGCAAAGGCGCTAACAGTCTCTGAATTAAAGGTTACATACAACCTAACTGCAGGTTTTTGACGAATTACTGCAAGAAAAGACAAGAAGCAAAGTATAAAACTTGAACAAATGAGGAAGTGGATACTCATTCAGCCCACTGTTTGACTTGGAGTCATTATAAAAAGCAGTGTCCTTCCAGCATGCCAAGTTAGCTCCAGAAATCAAATCAATACCCTCCACTAACAACCATGCTGGATGTATTGTTAACGTAAATAAAATTTATGCATTCCTATTTTAATGTTAACAGCTAAAGCAAAGGTTTGACAAATCCTAAATAAGGGATATTGACAATGTTAATAGAATCTACCACTGATACTAATATATTTTTTAAAAATAGAAAAGGTATTGCAATTTGAATCTCACATCACTGTCTCTTAATATTGGCCTCATCCAATAAATCATAGCTCCTGCCTGTGATATCTATTTTAAAAATTAGTTCCCCTCTTTCCTAAGAAATTAAACCAAAAGCAATAGACATTGTTTATGTGAGTCTTGGAAACATTCTAATTCTTCTTCTTACAAACTAAGCAGCTAGTGAGTACAACCAGAAGGAATATAAGGTAAAGTTATTATAAAAAAAAAAAAGAAAGAAAGAAAGAAAGAAAAAAAAAGAAAAAACTATTTCCCAACATATAGTTTTCAAAGCATTAATTTCAAGGAAGTAATACAAGCTATCATGCATCAGGCATAAATATGTGGATTGTAAGATACTTTCAGATCTGAATCTAAGTAAAACGATTTATTCTGTTACAATTCTCTTATTACCCTTTAAATTTAGCCAAAGTGTTCCTCGTTCAAGATACATATAGTCACAAAGAACAAACACGTTTTGTGTACTCTAGAAACACATTCAGACTCAATCTCCCAGAAATTCATTTACATATAAAGAGATTTGCTAAAAATTAATAATATTTTTTCCATTTTTATTGATGTAAGAACTAAACGTATCAACATAAGTGAAATAGATTTATCTTACTATAGCAATGACGTAGAAGTGCACTTCAACCTTCTCCTCCATGAAAATGGACAGAACTAAATGTTTTTTCTCCTGGACCTACAAGAGTTTCCAGAAAGCCAAAAGCCATTGCAAAGGGTTTATGCACGTAGAGTCCTTGAACAAGGAATCTCTCTATAATAGTACTTGTGTTTATTTTTCCAAAACATTTTTTTCCAGGGAAATCCACAGCAGAAATCTGAGTATCCTTCTTAAAGTTCACCATCACCACTCCACACATTTCAAGTCAAAGACATTATCAAGCACTGACAGGATTTTGTGCAAGTAAAAATAGTTTCAAATGACAGATGGATATTTTGTGTACTTTCAATTTCCTAAATCCAGAGGACAGAAAGGACACAACCAACATTTACTGTGATGTGTTATTGATGAATTGTTCACAGCAGGAATACTCAAATCAAGAAAGGGCTTTTACTTAATAATGTGCTGGTATTACTGAACTCATGGTGGTTCGCACATAGTTGTGATCCCAGAGTTTTGAGTCAGACCCATTCGTAACTGAAAGTGCCTGTAACATCTGGAGTGAAACTGGAACCACTTGGTATTTCTTCATGAAGATCTCTAGAAAGGAATTTAAGTTTTGCCTTTAAATTGATTCATTTACATCCTGAAAACAGTTCAGACACAGGAAAAAGAAAAACTGATTTTATATGCTCTGAGGTGGGGCTAGTAATTTCACTGTAACTGCTAATAAAGCCAAAATCTTGGAGTTATAAAGCTATACAAAGCAAAAAGAAAATGTGTAAAATTCTGTGAAACAAATTATGTGAATTTTGCACAGCTGTACTCAAGGCATAATTGTAAATGAAAGGACCAAACTAATTAGATTATAAGCAGTTGATCTGCCTTATATTGTTTTATCATATGTAGTAGGTATAATATCTCCACATGAATGACTTGAAGCAAGTTATCAACATACTGTGTTCAAGAAACCTGATCAGATTAGAAAGACCTTGTAAGTTATGCTTGAAGAAGATGAGATTGATGATAACTTCCTGTTCACAGTTACACCAGTGAAACTGCTTCACCTCTGTCAAAATTCAAATTTCAGGAGGCACCATGTCCCAACCAGACCAGCGTGAACGTGGGAGTTCGTTAGAACAAAACAGACAGGAAAGTGTCAAATGACCGAACATTATTTTGAATGGGTTTCCCAATGTCTGCAGGAAATCCATTAAAAACAACTGGAGCTATTTTTGTGGCGAGGTTCCAGCGATAGGATCAATGAACAATATTCAGGGTGCTGGCAGAGCGCCAGATGTAAGGCATCGCTGTAGCCCTTAAGTATAGAGAGCTTAATTTTAAGCACACGAAGAGTCGAACTGAATTTACCGATCCTCAAATGCTTAAAGAGGAGTTTATGCCTATGAGATTCCGCGGAATAAAGACGAGGAAAATAAAGCTGCAGCCAGATTTTGCAGTCTTGCTCCAAACCATTTACATTGCGTGGAAAGTCCAAAATCACACAGTGGAAAGCTAAATATTACACAAGACCCTAAGTGGGAAGTGCAGCCCATGGGCAAGGTCTCTTCCTGGAAAACAGCTCAGAAGAAACCCTCAGATTTTCACTCAAAATACATGGCAGCCCAGAGCTAGCTTGGGAATAAACATTTTCCACCCTTATTCCAAGAGCATCCAAAACAGGTTGTACAGGGATTCTACCACTTGAGGAAGAGAAATCAGGGCAATGTTCAAGAAGTCAAGCTCTCTCCTTCTATTTTTACTTCACATGGAAAACCACTTGATTTTACTTTTCCATTTTTAGCAAGTTCAAATGAAAATTTCAGCCACTGGAACATGTCTTTATCAATATTAGCAAAACACGTGAGGTTTTATCTCAGAAAAATAGCATAGGATGTTCTCAGAACATGCAGCAATGTGGGTGGCCACTATGAAAAAAAACCTTTGGAGTATTTATACAGCAAATAAATATTCACAGTCACTGCTATTCCCTCTCGCTAAAATTTTGAAAGACATTATTCTCCTAAAAGACAGATAAAAGAGAAGAGGTGGGGGAGGAAAGGGAACTATTACGGAATGAGGAATAAGGGCCAGAGCCACAACCACAAGATTGATGGGAGTGCTACAGCAAGCAAAGACCAATTCACTGCATACAAGTGTCAAAATGCAGTCCTGGGAGAGAAGAGAAGGCTGAGAAATGAGAAAAGAAAAGGCAAGAGTGGGGAAGTATAAAGAACAGCAAATATTAGGGAAATGAAGAAAAATAGAAAGAACCAAATGTCACTTAGGCGGGCTGTGTGTGCAATTGCTGCTTCTCCTCTCCTAATCCACAAATTAATGAAACCAGTACAAACATAAACCATTAGTGTACACATTTGGAATCTTACAGTGGCCATCCAGAATAAACCCAGATAAGGCTGAGAGCATGCAGCACAATGACATCACAGTAATTTTATTTTGTTCAGACACTGCTTTTACTGGAAAATCTTACAGTCTGCTGAGGCATGGATAAACCACACAGTGACATTTGTTCACTGATACAAAATGGGTATGTAGAGCTATTCAGGTGGTGAAGAGAGGGGGAGAGAATATAGGTGTTTGTTCTATAAACCATGAAAACTTTCAAGTACGTTAAGAAATAAAAATAAAAATAAAGAGGATGATCCCAATTCTTATACACAAATATGAAATGCTTACTTTGTTATTTATTTTTTCTAAACTCTTAGTGAAAGTTGGATTAACAAATGCAGAATTACACCATGCCTTTTCCCCATCCCATGGATTTTGATAGAAAAGATTATCTGTGTTTGAGATCTCCATAGGCTGGTTCAAAACTGAGAGAACTCTCAGTTGTCTTTTACACTGTGAGATCTTTGAGTTATTTTAGAGTAATGGAACCCTGCTAATATCAACAGACTCCTACAGGTTTCATTTTGTTAAATTCAATAGGACTACTTCATCACCAAATTCCCCTTTATCGACTGAGAAACACAGTTGGTGAACCATTTGTGAGGTTGTGAACCAGTATGAGACTTAGTGTTGCTTTTTTGTTGTTGTTAGCTTTTTTTTTTCCTGCTCCAACTTGAGATGTTATGAGACTATAAAATATTTTATCATGACTTGAGGGGGACTGAGGACTTTTTTTTATAGTTTGTTTCCAATCAGAAAGTCTTAAGCCAGCCAGTTCATTCCAAGTTTGTGATTTAAAGCAGAGAAATGGGTAAATATTTAGCCTATTCCTAATTACCCTCTATGTCTCTGAATATGCAAATTTAAATGTACTAGGAATTTCCTCTAAGTGATTTGGCAAGTATAAATTATCCTTGCCCTTAAGACTCCATCTTCCACAGACAATGAATCAACAGTTGGTATTAAAAAGCTGCAGCTTTACTGTTAACAATCAATACAGGTTTTCAACAGAGATATACTTAACCAGCATTAATGCAGTCACATTATGTTAACTGATACTAATACCAAACTCACATCCACTGTTGGCCTGCACCAAAATCATAAGTATCCTCGACTAATGTCTGTATCCTTTACCCATCCATCTAGAAACAAAATAAAATTTGCATAGGCTGTGAAAATACTGTTTTGCCAGAGGGTTAATTTTAAATCAGTTATGCCTTGCATAAATTGTTTTGCAGAATGGTAAATTAAGCATCGAGACTAGCAGACCACATATGCTAAGAAGGAACTTTTTGAAAGTACTTCCTCTGACATCCTTAGGTGTTTTAGAAATGTTCAGATGTTGCACTAAGGGACATGGTTTAGCGGGGAAATATTGGTGGTAGGCAGATGGTTGGGCTGGATGATCTTGGAGGAACTTCCAACCTTGGTGATTCTATGATTCTACAATTCTTGCAGTGACAGATACAAATCCTGCCACCTCAAGCACCCGCACATGGAAATGGCACAAATCCTAACCTGTCTATCCAGGGATTCTTTATCGCTATTTGTGCAGTAAATAAATACCCTGCACCTCCTGAAGATGGCTGCCCACTTGTTCTATTTCACAGAAACAGGATGATGATCTTTTATTCACTTCCAAATAATACATTGCCAACTGCAAGGCAGGGGTTAGACATGTGTTTGTGCACATTCATAAGTATCTGTTATAATAGTGACTTGATGGCACTTTCCAATTCAAATTTTAAGAAACTGGGGCCATATTTTGCAGTGTATTTATGTGCCAGAAAGGGATTTTCAAACTTCTCATTGCCAGGAAACAGAATAAATCCAAATACTCTGTTCTGGGCAAGGGCTAACATGCTTTGCCTACTATCTGAAACTCCTGTAAGTACTTTAAGCCACCTCTGAAGTCAAAACTTCATATATATCGTATATGTACATATACAAAATATTACACACACATTCCCCCTTTTGAAAATTCCAATAGTTGTCCAAATTAAGTAGTCTGAATAGGATTTGGCCATTAATGATTCCAGACCTTATAGTTATAAGTGGCTATCTCAAAGGCTAGCTGTAAATGCAGCGTCACAGATATTCTGACTTTACTTTTCAATTGCAATTTTAACCATAATAAATGAATTTCTGACAACATGAATGATGGCATTTATATTTCAAATGAAAATATCACCCATCAGGCCAGAATTCAGAATGACAGCCCATGCTGAAAAAGCAGCTAATTCCCCTTAGTGTCTCCAGTTGTATTTTGTAATTCCATAATCAGAGGTCTTTCTCCGTATTAGAGAAACGCTTATCCACAGTTAAAGGAAAATAAAATGAACACCTCATAGAGGAGTTCCTAAAATTTGAACAGGCATTTGAACGTGCCAAGAGTAGCAGCTGTTTTTGCCAGAAAGAAGATCTGGCAGGCATTTAGTCACAAGGTCATTGCTTATGGGGCTTACCCAAGAGATGCCATGGAAAGCAAGAAATGTTGGCATAGCGCTAGGACAGGTTGTCCTTGATGAACTGGAAGGAGAAGGCTGTTTTGGCCACAGGCGCTCAACAGCAGTTTCACTTTAGGGTGGATTGTACAAGCAATTTCTTTTCTTTTTTAGTCCCCATTCCCAGAGTTTCAGGTTTGAATGAACACAAAATGTTATTTTCACCAGTGCACAAAAAAACATGCAGAACTGAAAACCAAATGCTGAGGAACCATGAAATATAACTATATATTGCTGTCCACATTACATGGAGATTTTAATGTTTTCTGAGGAAAGTGACCTAAAAGCATGTGTGTCCCTGGGAATTCTGTGGTCTCAGAAACATGGAAACATCAGAAACTTTACCTTCTTTTAAAAACACTGCACTGCAGAGACTGCTAGTTGCACAGCTAGATATAAAAAGAGGTCATCTTCATTATCTTGCAAAAAAGAGTGGCCCGATAGCATGTAGGGTGAAATGAACTCTGAAGCTTATTAACAGTGAAGTGGAGAAGAATATTCCTAACTATTTGCTTTCTGATCACGCTTCATAAGCTGTGACTCAGCTGATTTCCATGAGCTCTCTTCTTTCTGTCCCACTACTGGATACAGCAACGCAGTGCAAGACCATACCTGGGATTTGGGACTGCATCTTGCTGCCTCCCAGCAAGAGAGAAGGCAAGCAGCAGTGCAGCTTAGACACCTAGAGGGCATCACCAAACAGGGATGGGAAGAGAGTGCAGAGAGTGTAGGACCATGGGAGGAGAAGCATCTCTCAGCAAGTAGTAGTGCCTACGGGCAGAGAGCTGAGCTCAGTTACCAATGTAGCAGGGAAAGAGAAGACGACTGATAGCACAGATCTCAGCTAAGAGTTGGTAGACACGAGGTCAGCTGGGATGAAAAGACATAGATTTGCCCAGCTTAAGACAGACTGCCTCCAGTAGTTCACAGTCCCACAAAGGGCAAATTCTGCTGACTACCCCTGAGGGTCACATGCTGTTCTGCACTCCTCTGGGCATGCACAACAGTAGGGAGGAAAGTTCAAGCCAAGGTCAAAAGGCACCGCTCCATTCCTGATACAAACAACCTGATCATCAACACTACTAGCTTCCCACAGCAATGGCAGCAGTGTAAGAAATGCATTTCCAGTTGGATAAGCTGAAAACAAGAGAATGCTTAAACATAAACTGCAATAAATATAAAAACAGGACACAGATAATGGTTTTATTAATTATTTCCACAGTTGCATCAATTAAATAAAACTCCATTTCTGAAATCATCTGTGTCACCTACTCTCCTGTTTCCAGCTTGGTTTCCTGGGTGACAGAGGAGCTTAAAAAGGTTTATTGATGAATTTAGCTATCACTTAATGCTGTTCATTGGTCTTTGCTAACTATGATGTCATTTGTTCTGACTGTAGTAAGGGTGGACAATGTATCTGAAGACAAGGGCAAACGAATAAAGGAGATTTGTGAAAAGGAGTGATAGGAAACTCAAAGCCCTCTGAAGTCAATGGAAAGTCCTGTAATATTCAACCACCTTTTATTTATTGTGAGATTAAAAGCAAAGAAGCATTATGTAATTGTGAAACATTACTGTTATTCTGATACTCAGACAATTGCAAGGCAATAAAACACTATTATATGAAGCAGCTATCATGGGAGAATTACTTAATGTTCTGGTTATAAAAGGCTTCCAGATAGTACTTTCTCATCAGAAAACTTAGCAAAAACAATATAATCTTGTTTTTTTTCCTCAAAATTCCTATCCTGTCTTTTCCTAGTCTATTTCTTGTTCTACTCAGTTACTGATGTATTTTTTCCTCCCTATCTCTCAAACAGTATTGCATGTAAAGGTCAATTCTCTTAACACAGCTTCTGCCCACTCCTCAGCTAATGTATTATAGCACATTATCAGGTTTCCAAACAATTGTTCACTTTTCATTAGGAAGTGCTAGGTTTATCCCTTTCTGCAGCATTAGTAAAAATGGTGTTGAGTTGTTGACTAGTAATATGAACAAGCAACTTCTGCCCTTCGAAGTGGGATGAAATTGATTCCCATTATTAAAAACAGACCTCATGTAGGCCAGAGTTTATGCTGCAAAGGTTAATGTTCTGAATGTGCAGACAGTGAGTTCTCAATATGCTAGCCTTTCTATTTTCATGAGTCTTTTTCAGTTTCGGATACTCATCTCAGGTCTGTTTATTTGCTGCTGATGTGTGATAGATACTTAGTGTGCTAAGTAAGGAAAAGCATCTAGTACAAAAGGAAGAGCCTTTGGGTTGTGTTTTTCTCCCTCTTTCTGCTATTTTGGAAGCGTTCTGATTTTCTTTCTCTAAGACACAAAAGATACGTTTTGATAGGCTCTCACTGAAGCAGCAAGAATGAAGGCATCCAGTCTGATTGAGAGCAAAGCCCCAGGTTAGCAGAGAAAGGTATGTTCAAGAGCTGAGACAAAGAAAGCTCAAGAAAATTAACTCACTCTATACATAACAGCTGAAAAAAGTTACATTTCCTGAGGACTACAAAACTAGTTTTTTAGATATATATTCTACATGCAAAACCAAATGGCTCTTTGAACACCATTGGGCACTGACTCCAGTTCGCTGCCATCCCCTCCAATTCTCTAAACCCAACTGAAAGCTCTCTTTGAAGAATATCAGAATATCCTTTATTGCTTTCAATTGAATGAAGATTCTGCTCTGTCTTGAGCTCTTCCACTCTCCCATGTCAGAACAGCTTCCTGCAAGCAGCTGCAAAACCACTTCTCTGCTCTGCTTCATAACCCCTCCTGTGATGCCTGCAAAAAAATCCTGACAATGTCTTGGCTACTCGCGTACTGAGACTGCTGTCTATCATGTTTATAAATATTGCCTCATTTCTTCTCATACTATCTCGTCAGCCTGTACCATCTGTTGCCTCCTGTGACATATACAGACTGTGAGCTCTTCACAGCAGCAACTGACTTTTCTCTTCTGTTCTTGTGCAGCACCTTGCACAATGGGTGCATAACCAGAAAAAGGGCCCTTGATGCCATAAGAACACAGAAAATTGATAAAAATTAATGAAGAAATTGCGTTCTACTTGCTCAACTTCATCCTAACTTCACAAGCCCACAGGATGGGAGCCTAGGGTCTGCAAACATTGTAGACTGGGAAAAGCACATTAAGTGATCTATGTGGGGCAGAGCACAGCTGCAAATGAAATGAGGTGAAATACTCATGCATTTAGGACAGTGAGGGTCCCCGAGTGAAGAGAGAGATAAGGAAATCAGGGAAGATCCAGAAGAGGTGACAGAAGCTGTCACATGCTTGGAGAACATGACAAGCTAGGAGATCTTATAGTATCATAGAATGGTTTGGGTTGGAATCATGCAGTTCCAACTGCCTGTGGTGTGCACTGTTGCTAACCACTAGATCAGGCATTAGATCTTGAAGGAGCTAGGCCTGTTTCATCTCTTGAAGAAGTACCTAACAGAAAATCTGACAGCAACCCGAACTACTAGATACGAAGATGATGGAGCAAATTCTTCCCCCTTTAGGTAGATAATAGACAAAGGGGAAACAGTCCCAAGTTTAACCTGGGACATTCAGATTGGACATTTTGAAGAACTTTGTCATAAGGAGGGGATGTGATCCTGGAACAAGTACTCAGAAGTCTGTAAAGTCTCTTTCCCAAAGGATTTTCAAGGCTCAGTTAAGCACTACATCAACCAATAGTTCAGGTTTTATCAGTTCCCAAGCAATAGAAGTCAGCTGCATTTTTTTCCTTGACAACTCTAATGATAACATATTGTATGCTCTAATTGAAACAGCAGTCTTCAAAGACATGCAGCTTTTCATAAAAAAAAAGTCATATTTCTTAAAATCCAAGTTGCTCTGAACATACATTTTCCATTGCTCTCCAAACTATACACATCTAGATGTTTAGATTAAAATACCAAAAGGGTTATACTTATTTTCTTGAGATGGCATTAGCACATTACAAATTTTAAAGCAAAGTGGTTTGGTAAAGCCAATGGTTGTGGGTAGTTGTAGGTACAGATACTTGAACTGAACAGGAACAAGAAATCCTGGATGTTCAAAACCACTGTTTGGACTGGACAGACAAAAAGAGAATTTTTATCTCACTGCTGTAATGCACTTTATATGCTGCTGACAGACATGAGTTGGAAATGGCTGTAGGAAGAGGAATACTGCAGCTGTTTTCTCCAGGGGTGAGATGCTGACCCCTCTGAATACATGAAGGCCCTTGAGGCCCATATTTCAGGTGAAGTGCTCGCAGTACTGGATCTTGGGCGCTGAAGTTAATGCTTCCTCTAGCCCTTCACACTACTCATCCTCCTTAGCAGACTTTAAGACTTTGTCCATTTTTCTCAATTTTTTGCAGGAATCCAGCTTATTTATTATATGCTGGACATGCTTCTTTTCCTTCATTTTATTTGCTAATAAATAGCTACTTTGGAACTGTTTGCAACTGATGTTTTTTTATCTCCATCAGTGTGAATTTGCTAAGGCAACAATAGGAACGTAGGAAAATAAGCATACAGTCTAGAAAACTTGAGTTACATGAACACTCTTAATGCAACCAAACATACACAGACCTCCAAGTTTCACAAGAGCGAGCTTATACACTAAGTCAAGGAAAGCCAGCAATAGCTTGAAAGTATCCTCCCCTGAACACATTCAAGGCTGGGCTGGGCACTGAGCACTCTGATCCAGCTGTAGTTGTTTCTGTTCCTTGCAGGGAGTTGGACCAGATGGCCTTTTAAGGTCCCTTTGAACTCAAAGAATTCTACAAGTCTATGATTCTATGAAGTTGGCTTGACACGAGTTCCACACTGGCTGCCCAGGCACAAAGGGCATCTCTCCCCACACCCTGTGCTGCTGTAGTAAAGGAAAAGCAGAGGATCAAACTACAGAATGTTTTTTCTTTGGTTGGCTGTTTTTATCTTACAAGGCTGAACAACTTCTGATGCTAAGCAAAAACCAGGTTGTCTTGAACACACTGGTGTCACATCAGACCTGGAGCAGAGTAACTCTTAGTTAAGTAGGAAAGTACAGAAAAATCTTCCCCCCCCCCCGCCCCTCTTTTTTTTTTTTCCTTTGTATAATGAGTGTTTAAAAGCTTAGCAAATAGAGTCCTAAAAATGTAATTGTAGCTTGGTAGCACTATTAAATATGTATACTGTGGTCTTTTTGACAATTGTATTAATCCCTTTATAAAGTCTTCAGAAGTTCCATCACAGAAGCATGGATGCTGTTTTGATCTATTTATTACTCTTAAGTGTTCAGAGAACTGTCCCTATTTTCTAATTAACACTTTTAAAGATAAAAAGCTATGTATTAAATCAATCTGAATGATGGTTGTTTGTGAATCCCACAAGATAAGGCAATTTGCATGTTCACTTTGTACTTACAAACTAAATCTGCACATCTCCAAAGCAGCTCCTTATAATGTAAACCTTTTGTGAGTATTTGTAACTTAAAAGAAAGTTTGGCCTAGTACAGAGGCAGTGCCAATTATCTAAAGGACTTCTTTACTGAACATGATTAAGATACAAAATTATTAGGTTGTTATTTTACATTGTTTGCAGAGAAATTTGAGGAAACTACTTTAGGAACGTTAAGTGTTCTCCTGTTTTGCTTTCTTTCCTTCTTTTTTTGTGCATATAGTAACACGAGCGCATTCACAAACAACCAATGAGGCCAAACAGCAGCCAGATCCCACATCATACTGGGGTTCAGCTTTCTTTCACATGAATTGAATCAATGCTGAAATCAACTGTTCCCCATCCTGACAGAGTGTTAAGCTGCAGCTTCAACTAGAAGACTGCAGTTGAATTGCAAACTGAATTTTAATGTGATTGTTAAATTAGAACAGTGATTTATTGCTGGAAATCCAGATCTGATTATTTAGCACTGTAAACATATTTACAGAAGTAGATGTTTCTCAGCAGTGAAGTAGTCCCCCATCTCAGAAACAACTCCACGCTTGTAAAGCAAGAAATCAGCAAAAGCCATATCTCCAAACCGCTCTTGTGAAGATGCATATTATTATTTCCAGATGGTGAGAACTTAGCAAGTATACCTACGAGACACATTTTTGACTATATTTGCTCTCAAACATCTCATCAGAAATGATTTCTTTCAGGTTTTGCAATCTGTCTTCAGCCGCTGCTTTGACTCCTCTATAACCACTGGTCCAAGCACAGACAAGGACAAACACTTCATGTCTGACACCCTCAGCTGACCTTACCATGGCTCAGATACAGGCCACCTCCTCATCCCAGATTTTCCAACCCTTGCCATTTAGCAAAGGCACAGTCATGTCAAAAGTCCTCTGATACATGTGCGACTTCTCCTTGCTAGAGCTTCCCTTTATCATCTTCTACCACTGCAATCAGAAAGGTCCTTTTTTTTCCCCCCTGGAAAACTAGCCTGCAGCATATTCATTTTCCTCAGATGTCTTCCTGATCTCCAGATCAGTGAATTTACCCAAAGTTCCAATTCTCTCTCCTGACCCTGACCAGAGCTTCTTGCCTTGTAGCACACAGTATCTCTGCGCTTATCTCACAGATGCATTCAATACACCCCTTTCACTATGCTACAATAAACCCTTGTATATTCAGTGGTAGAACACAGTGGGTATATTTCTGCTCTGGTCCTACAGCCACACTATCAAATGTTTGTATTCCAGGGTTAATCTGGATCAGAAGGCCCCAGAATGCATATCTGACACTCTTAATCTAATTCTGGAAATGTGAGATTTGCAGACAGAAAATCTCTTTCTGGGAGCAGAAAAGAATGGCAGACCCACTGGGATGCTAAAATGACTTTCATTTTTTCTCATAAGTAGCATTTAATTGGAGGACCTCAAAGCACATTAATTTGTCCTCTACACACCTATGACACAGTGTACGTATCATTCTACCTCACAGAGAAGGGAAAACAGGGGCATCTATCTCACCTATCTCCCCAGGTTCATTCAAGGACAGAATTGTGCATACGTATACAGTGGCTGGAAAGTCACAGGCCCTGGAAGTGTTCAAGAAGAGGGTAGATGTGGCACTGAGGGATGGGGTTAGTGGGCATAGTGGTGATGGGTTGACATTTGGATTAGATGATCTTGGAGGTCTTTTCTAACCTTACTGATTCTGTGATTCTATATGGACTAAGACATAACCCCCCCCCAAAAAAAAAAACAAATAACACCTCATATTTGCCCAATTGTGGTGACGATAGAAAACTCTCTGAGGCCAGGAAAGCAATGGCCCCACAAGCCAAATTATCTGCCAAGTATATCATAGGAATTAGCAAATGGGTTAAATGAAAAAATGGGTTCCTATCTGGTAGAAATAGGAAATAAAAAATGGGAATATAATACAAATATAGTAAAACAATTTCAATGGGAATATAAATCTGATGATTCTTATGGTGTTCTGTTCATTTTACCCATCATTACAAGCCTATAACTGAAGCATAAAGCTAAGACTTCCTTTCAAAGGTGGTACACCTGCAAAGATACAGAAAGACTCAGTCCTCACTAAAAACCAATGAGATCAATCTCTGTTTTTTAAATCTGTACTTATCTTTAAATCAGAAGGCATGGGACCATGTCCATATCTTCTATGCACAACTTGACTTCACCGTGGGACAAGAACCATATGTGCACTTTTCTTCTTCCTTCTCTAGAAACTCTACTTTCCATGGATGGGGAGCCTGGCCACGACAGGAGGCACAGCTGCCTTCAGCTAAGTTCTTGATGTGGTGCTAAAGGAGGGTTTTGGTCACAGTGCAGCACATGTGCAGTGATTAGTTAGATGTGACCATACAGCTCATTCTTTTTTTAAACTCACAGCAGTGAGGTGGATGTTTTCACCTCCACCTCACCAGTTTAGTTTAAACTAATCACAGCCATCTTTTACCCTCACTACATCTGCCATTGCCTGCCTAAATTACTCTGTATGTTAGCATCTGTTTGCCTGCATGCCTCTATAACAGTTCAAGCCATTCAGCAGCATCTCTGCATCACAAAAGGCACCTTCCTCCAGTGCTGGGTCATAGCCACAGTGGGAACATACCGCCCAAGCCTCAGGCTTCCTTCTGGGTAAAACTGCAGCACAGAGAACAATTTGTAATCTTCTATAAAACAGAATAAAATGGAAATGAGGACAATAGCTGGGATTATATTGGATATATATGCATACAAAGCTTTTCACCCAAACCACTTCTAATCAAGCAAAACCTCAAATACTATTATACCTTGATGGTAGCTCAGTAGATTGGATAAAATGATAGCCTTGTCAGGCATTGTTATTCCTTAATTTTTCCCACTAATACAGGAGACCTAGACTGATAGCAGCGAGCCTAGCCAAACTTAGCAGTCTGAGTGGGTGCAAACCATGCCAAGAATGGGCCAAGACAATCCCTTGGCATGGGGCTCCAGCAGCTCTGCAGGACAGTCTAGCAGAGCCATGCAGGGTGTCTGTTAGAGGTGCCCGACTTAGATGGCATGAATTTGACACACATTCAAGAAAGCAATGAGTCACAAACACAAACGGGTCTCAGTGCCTCACTCAGGCAGCAAAAGAAGACAGAGAAGACGACATTGCGTTTCCCACACTGTGGTCTACCAGACTTCTGCAAGGGAAGGCTGGAGGCCTTTCACGATAAAGATCTGCCACAAACATCAGCTAAATTTTTTTTTGTTGATTTTTTTTTCTTTTTTTTAAAAGAAGGAACTAAAACAGCCATCCCAATCCACACGCTGTAGGAGACAAAGCATATTGATGGTTCGGTTACTAAACACACTGCAAATTTTCACAGTGGATCAGCAGAAAGTTATGAAGCACAGGTGTTCCTGTAATTGTGATACATTGGGAAAATTCATACTGTTAAATGAGCCTCAGCTTCACTCTTCCACCTGTGTGATGTGGAAATGTACTGTGGGTACACGGGCTATAATAGACGATATGTAGGATTGATTGCTGGCTGGTTCAGGACCTGCTAGGGTTTATTTCTCTTAACTCATCTGAGTGTATAATTTCTGCATTAGTATTTACTGCCACAATAAAGAGGAAAATGTGTGTTATACATGCTGGTAAAAATAATGATAACATGCAAAAAAAAAAAAGTTTGTACGCTGGATGGAAAAGAAACCCTGAAAGACTGTATGCCAAAGGAAATCTGGAGAGCCCGTAGAAAATGGAAGTTATTTCATCAAGAGATGAAAACAGCTTTTTTCCTTCAGGTTTCAATTCTGTTTAACAGTTCCTTGTTTGCATTTTTTATGTGGGGGGAGGGAGAGAACAATTCCAGAATGGGAAATGTGGGAAATACTAAAATGCAGAAAGATGAGCTTGGAAGCAGGTGGAGAAAAAGATCTACTTAGATTACCTGAAACTGAACATGAGAAACAAATGGAGAATGTTGGCATATAACTAGATTTATTTTCCTTTAACAGGTGTTATCTTTGTTAGAATGAGAATCACAGGAGCAGAATTTCTTAATTTTGTTCCAGACCTGTCAGAGCTTCTCATGTGAGTGTTCCCTCTTTGTGTTTCAGGATTATAAATACCAAAAAAAAAAAAAAAAAAAAACCAAAAAAAACCCAAAGATCAAATGAAAAGGAAGATGATTAAATATATCTTCCTGCATGCCTTAGAGGTGTCAGCTCTGGCATTTGACAAGGAATACAGATTCTGACTACTCATGAGAGCGCCTTTCAAGCTGTCTTGGAGACAGCAGGCTGCTCTTTGCTGAGGTTAGCTGACATGACAGAATCTCTCTCAAATAACTAGTTTTCAGAAATATTCTCCTTTTAAAAAACATAATCATCACCTTGAAGTGACACCCTTAAGATAGCTAAGACTCAAATGCAACATCTCAGGTTTTGTATGCTTGCAGCTCTGGGCATCTGCTTGATGCTCCAGAGCAGAAGTTTCAAAGTGGCCTTCAAAAGTAGACTCAACTGATAAGAACTGTCAAAGGGACAACTTATTAATCATAAGGATGTCAAAGTGGTAAGTGTCACAAGGACTATGTGCACAGCCTCTTCAGTCATCACAGATAACAATACCACTGTCCTCAGAATTCAGAAGCATCGGAAAAAGAGGAGCAAAAAGCCAACAACCTGCTTTGGTGAGGAAGATTTTCTGAGCAGACAAAACAAACACAACTATTTTAATGTATGCTAGGCGACAACCATTTAATATCTTGTTTAACAGACTAAAAGCTTACTCTACTACTGTCCTTTTCTTACAGTTTTGTCCACCGTACACACACTGACAGACTGAGTTTCTCATGACTTTCCCCTCTTGGATCTTTTCCCACACCTAGTCCCTTCCTGAGTCTCTCCTTTATTCCACATTCACTTTTTCTTGCTCCCCCTTCCTTCTGCTCTCTGCCTCTTCCACAAGCTTTCTCCAGACTTATCATTTCTTCATCTCCTCCAAAATTGTTATGCTTTGTTTCTCTGCAAGCCTTCGAAATGTTAACTTCCTCAGCTCAATTGCTCTTGTGTGGTTCAATATATGTGGTATCTGCCCGTATAGACCCACTTCAACCGCAGCAGCCTATCCAACAGTATCTCATTTCCCAAATACTCTTACCCCCACCCTGTAAAAGCAGTCTTCCTAAGTGTGACATTCATATACCCAAGTTCTTGGGCCTCCTTAGTTTCTCTTAACTGCACAAATTCACATCCAGCAGTGACTTATTCAGCCAACTTTGGGTTGTTTCCCTGCTATCCTGACTGCTCCAACAGCTGCCTCAGTAGGTGCTACAATGAGAAAAATTAACACAGGACAAGGGCAATACAGGAGCATAACAGCAAGGGGACTGGCATAGACAAGAAAATATTTCAAAGGAAAAGAAAAGGTGCTCACACGTCTGCGAAGATGTAGGCTCACAGGAAAGACTCCACAAGGAAAGGATTTCCAATCAGAGATCCTTCCCCAGCGGCAGTCAACCCTTAAATGAGGTCTAAGAGAGGTGCAGCTGAGCTGCACCCTTTCCAGTCACACAATGAATTGCCTTCACCTGTGCTCCCAGGGCTGACTGGTCCTTTCCACAGGTGCTCAATCAGTGGGTTCAGGTCATGACTCAACAATTACCATTGTGGTAGGATTAGCTACCACACCTGTTCTTCTCCTCTGCTGCCAATCCAAGATAAATTGTATTATATTATATAACAGGACTTGCCTGTTCTGGCTTACTTTCTTCTTTTCAGATCTTCTCTACCAATATTTCTCCTAGTAGTAAACCAGACAAAGAAAGAAGACACGAAAAACGTTCAGACTACAGTGTTGATACTGGTGGCAAGAGGAGAGGGAAAAGAGCCTTTCTTGTTAAGTGTTGTCCATCCATAATAGGAGGAGTGACATTGCTTGTTCTTAGCCTTACTTACTTCCAGCCTTGCTGGCTACTGAGCCAAATTTAATCCTTAATTCTACATAGTAAGGAATCACGTAGTCCCTTGCTTTATTGCTATATTGACCTCCAGATTATTCCTACTGGAGATGTTTGATGTGGCTGGAATGCAGGTTATTTACCAGTTTAAATTCAAAAACTCTTCATATGGGGAAATGCTCAGATATTAAGATATTATCTGTATTTGAAGTACCCATATTTATTGATCTACTTAGTGTTTGAAAATATTTTACCCTTTAAACTTCTTCCCTCCTCTAGAAAACGAATTCATATTTGACTTGAAAAATCATTAGTTGCTAGCTTTTAATAAATCTGATCTATGCATTTTAATTTCAAGTCTAAAATTACTGTATGATATAAAAACTTGAGAATCCATCCTGGCTAGTGTTGCCAGCCTGCACTTACTTTTGCTGACCTGTAGGATGCTGCAAGTTCCTGCTCACACTGACTTCCTGCTGCAGTTGACCCAAGTCCCACAGCCCCAGGTCCACCTTGACTTTTCAGTTCCCTATCATCAATTCAGTTTTTTGTCCTTCCACTACTTTTTCAGTGTCTCGGATGACTTTTTCCTCTCCTGTGCCTTAAAGTCCACAGGATATTATTTGCTCCAAATTCTGCCACATTTTGTACGTTCAAGCTTCAGCATTAAATGTGATTTCAGTCTTAACCTCCCATATCACTTTATCTGATTTCTGTCTGGAACAGCTTTCTTTCCTAAAAGTGATATCACTTCCACCACATTGAAAATAATAGAAAAGGGGCAGATGGGAGGCATCTCCATTGAGAACATCCTCATATTTCAAAACATAGGAGTTAAAGAAAAATTGTAGCTCTACCAACTTCACTCCTACTGGGAAAAATGTCTCTATAACTCCTCTGGGTATTTAAAAAATTGATAGTGGTGGCCATAAGAATCTTTCAATCACCAAATAAGGCAATTCAGACATGAAATCTGTGAGAGTTTGCCAACCGTTACCAGTCTCAGGCAGTCCAAAGAGCTTACAGCTTTGGACTAACTATGCTAGCCCTGGTTATATGGAGGCTATATTGGAAGCCCTTTCTGTATTGAGAACCAGACACGATAGAAATGGAGGACATCTCCACAATTCAAGGATCCTTTTGAGCTACTTGCACTTTTGCCACATCCCACTTGTGCTCCCTCTCTTGCTAGTCATCTGGATATCATCGTGACATGCTGTCACTATGAGGAAGGGTGAGTAGTGTCCAGGTGCCACTGGGATAATGGCCTTTGACAACAGATGGTTATGATATTACATTACACCCTTGGCAACGCTGCTTATTGACTGGACTGGTAAAATCCCACACAGCGATTTGGAGCTTTCTTGGGTCTCCCATTCTCTAAACATGGTCTGCAGAAGAAAAGCACTATTCCCGTGGCAGTCAGGAAATGACCTGGTGCTGGTTTCAGTATGAAAATGGTACATTACTCTCCCAAAGGCAAGGTGGTTTGGGCTCATCCAGGATAACAGTAACTGTATGCTTTGCAGGGCATTTAGAATCATGCTTGAGAATGTATGGAAAGTTGAAGGAATTACTACAATGTGGTGTTTCTGACCCCCCTCACTACTTCTCTTTTCCTTTTTTATAACAGAACTTCTTGTAAAAATACTGCAAGTCTAGAATTCCTTTACACTGAGCAGATTTATGGAAAATTCTCAAGTCTCACTTTCCACAATATTATCCTGCTGTTTCATAGAGACATATACATCTCCCGTGCATTGTACAGACCTTCTGACGTGGTTCTCAGAAAAATAAATGATATGCAAAATGAACATAGAAGTTTGTAATGTAATATATACGTTTGACACTGCCTAATGATGAAGGGATATATATAAGAAGTTGAAGCAGATAACGATGTCCAGATACTGCAGTGCAGAACATCACAAAAAGACAATTCCAGTGATATTACTGGAGTACAGGATCCTACTGTAGGTTCCAAAAATTGAATGAAGGAATGAAAACAGTCTCTTCTTATATACCAAATTTTCTGGCTTCAGCTGATCTTCAAGAATCTTAGCACTAGTTCTAAACCATAGCACTGAGGTGCCTTTGTTACTCTATTGTGTTTTAAATAATGTCATTACAATTGTTATGCTTACATACAAAGTTTTGCCAACAATCCCCCACTCACTGCTTCTTCATTAAAAAACAACAAACTGTGAGGGTTAGTTCTGCATCAGCACTTCAATTTCCTCATGAAAAATTGGCCTCTTTTCTTGGCTGGTGAGCACCCCGACCAATATCACTCGTGCCTTGTTATACAACAAGAGGAAATAACGGCTCCTGCAACTGCAGTCTGGCTTTGCCTGCCTGTACTGGATGCCATTTTGACTTGTGTAGCCCAGGCAACATGCATTGCTTCTTCATCACCTTTACAGTGGTGGGACAAGGATGCAGAAGGCCTCATTCTCTCTAATGCTGGACTAGAAAGGGGACATCATCCAAAGACATTGACTAGGTGAGTGCAGGGAAGCATGCATGTTACAAAGAGGCATGGAAACAATCTTTGCATCTCTTTCACATCGTTTTTTTTTTTCTTATGCAGATAATGATGAAAAAGAGGGATAAATAACAAGTACCAAATGTGCATCTTATTTCTTTCCAATGCAAAGGTCTAATCATGCTACAAAGAATTTATGCTTGGACCTGGTGCCTACATGTCCATTAGGACCACGTGCATTCACTCCCCTCCACATCTGCACATCTTGGTTATCGATTCCGTTGGTACGTTAGTGAGAAAACTGCTAAGTCATCAAAACTGAGTCTATGAGTATTTAATATGTTTGCAATTCAGCAGTTAAGCACGCACTTTATTTAAAGCACATAGTCACTTGACTATAGAGCATCCATCAAAAAGAAGCCTTAATGTCACATGAGATTTCCTACCATTAGACAAATTTGGTGGCACCATTCATACACCTCCATAGGCATTTGCTTAATGATTTCACGAACTCTGGACCTAAACCAGAGCCTAAACCACAGCCTGTATCACTGTGAGAAATCTCCCTGGCCTCTGAGAGGTTTTTAATGCTACATAGACTTTTATAGCTTGAACCTGCAAGACCCAGAGAGCCAAAACCGCTAACCTTCTTCTCATCAAACTAGATCAAGCTTGATCAGCATGGACCTGAACCAAGGACACCAACACAAGAACAGGATGTCACCAACTTCAAAGGGAACAGGATTGGACCGAAAGCAAATGCTTTATTTTGGCTGCTATTTAACAAAAATCAGAGGCAGATTTTCTACCAAATTCCCTAAGTAGAAGTTTGTGACAAACAGCTTTCAGACATTACTTTATTTCCCTAAAAGAAGTGAGGCAAGGTGGCTCAGTGGCTTACATGCTAATCTTCTCCTACTGCTGGAACTATAGATCAGATGGCAGTTCGGTAATTTTTAGCACAGCTCTTGTTTAGCTCAACACAGACACAGAAAATGAAGCACTCATTTGCTGACTAGGAAATCACAGTTGAGGTCGATTGATGAAGCAGTGCAAAGAAGCCTGTTCTGTCCCTAGCTTGTGGATAAACAATACCAGCCATCACCCTTCACTAGTTATATATTCAACTATTGAATATTTAAAAATCCAGCTAAGCTACTATATGGCTTACCAGCGATTTGTAGGGAAAGTGTCAGATTATTTTACATTCAGTAACAATCAAAGCAGCCAAGCTGCCCTACGTCTCTAATGCAGAATAAAATCATTACAAGGGGGAGGGGAAAAAAGAAAGAAAGAATGAAAGAAAGAAAGAAATCCAAGCGATACAAAACAAACAAACAAAAAACAAACGTTAAATGATAAGCCATGGAAGTGGATTTTCTGTTACTCTGTAAAACCTTAGGAGGCCACGAGTTAACTGGAGCAAGCAGAACAAAAAATGAAGCAAGGAAGGTACCATAGCTACTTTCTTGAAAACAAAACCAATCTTTTCATTCCTGCCATTTGTTAGAATTCTTCCTCCAGGCAAGCTGGACAGCTGCACTAGTAGGTTTTTTAGTCATGGGTTGTAAGCCCCACCTGGCTAGATTTGTTTAGCAGACAGCTGGCAGAATGAAATAAAAAGAACAGGGACATACAAACTGCTTCCAAAACAAAAAGCCGAAAGAATACTTTTTGGATGCTTTAGCTTTCAGTGAGTTTATTGGGTGTACATTTAAGGGAGAGTCTTCCCTTCATTTTTACCTTCCCCCATTTCTCTGCACCCCGAAAATGTCATAAAAGCCAGAGCAATGATGCAGGTTGCATTAGGCAGATCAAAAAGGAAGGGAAAAGTCCCATCTCAGCCGTTTATTTTGTACATGTGCACACATCTATGAATGTATATTCGCGCGCGCACACACTCTTTCCCCCTCAATTACGGTTTACAATTCCCCAAGACTGACATTGGTTTTAAATTAACTTCTCTTCTTATTCTTTTTTTTTCTTTTTCTTTTTCTTTTTTTTTTTTTTGGCAACTTTCTTCCTCTATTTTCTAAAGCCAACAAGATAGATTTTCTTCATCTGGAATGTTCTTTCTAGCTTAAAGATAAGAAGGAGTTTAAAATTGTGGGAATGGCATCCCTCCTGCATCTGTTTCTCTCACAAACCTATCAAATATCTAATTTTTGGCATTACTGCTGGCTCCAACAGGGGATGACATAAACCAGCTTTGTGGTTACATGTTTCACTTTTAATCTTGTGAAAATGAAAATCAGTGCTGAAATGTCCCTTTACATGTGACAATGCGGGACTCTTTTCCAAAAACCAAAGGAAAGGGGCGTTCCCCTGGTTAAGCTTAATATACAGCATATGTATAAATTTGCTTTTAGTTCAGATTTAGCTTGATCCTAGCAGAGGTATTTCAGGATTTATTTATTTATTTATTTTGTTTCACTGCAGAGATTTTAAACAATTTAGAATGTATCACAGCCACTACACAAAGGAAGACGCACAATAAACACAAGATAGCAATCAGCAGATGAGCAGGCTGTTATGTGACAACAAATCTTCTGCAAGTAATATCATTTTCCACACAGCTATATGGTCACATTCCCGTAACATGTTTCTGTAGTTATTGTGAAGGGAATCTGGTTTTTGCATGAGTTCTCTATTAAGAGCTAATGTAGTAATACTGTATATACAATTGCAAACCAAGATGGCATGGATATTGTATTGACTGGGAAAACACTATGAAAAAACCTCCACGTGTTCAAAAATAAAATCTCTTTTGACCCTATATGAAAAAGGAACGTGTGAGAAAAAGAATATTTAAGCTCATAGTATTACTGGTACCTATGAAATTCATATGATCCAGGGTTAAGATAAGCCCAAACAGGCCTGAAATGTAAGCTTGCTCTTGTATTTTGTGGAAATGTAGCAAATATTAATGAGAGGAAGGCACTGAAACCAATCTAAGCCATTGCTTAAGACAACCTGTACCCACCCAAGCAGCCACCTTCCTTGGCTGTACTTCATCCCTGCCTATCCTTCCCTGCTGAGTGTAGAATCCATGAAGCCTGATGAGATATGTGCATTTCAGAGCCCTTGCTTTACCGAAGATGTTGATATCAATATCATATGCTTCAAACAGATGGAGGGGCCATGGGAACTGGGGAAACCATCTTCTCCAGGAACAAAAGGTAGAGCCTGTCCACAGCTTATAAAGGTACAAAAATTCATCTCTCAAAGGGGTTTGGAGAGGGTTATATAGGGCTCCAGGTGTCTTGCTGGCCAACCTGACCAACCTGGCCTTTGCAATAGCTTTCCACTCCGCACAGTGTGCATTTTTTTATCCAACTGATCATCTATTTGCTTCAAAATTATACAACCACTCATCTTTAGATGTCCTTCTATAGATGTGCTGAAGGTAAAACCTATGAAACCCTGTGTGTGACCCTACACGCCTGTCCCACTGAAAGCAGAAGTCACACTGGTTTTGTTTCTCTCTCATTTCTTGAGTTTAATTTCTACAGGAGCTGACTGAGATGAACCTGCAACTCAGCCAACTTCTTTAGTAAAGAAAATTGATTCCTGTTTACTCCTTTCAATGAAGAGAATCATGATGAATTTTAATAGGCCTACCCCCCACTGCTAGAAAATCTTCCTCCTTTGGCTGCATGAGCTTTGAAATACGCAAATCAGAAATAAGCCCAGATTTAAAGAAAAAGATGACGATAAAAAGATTCTGCAAGTTTATAGCTCATCCTCAATTCTTGGCCAAATATCACTGGCTCTTCTTGTGTACCTTGCCCTGGTAAACACTTGCTGTATTATGAGAGACCCTGACTGTAAACTGATCTCTGCTTTTTAGCTGGATCACTAATGATGTCAAAACAACTGAAAGCATTTCATATCTGTTGGAAAATTAACAAAAGTCATTTCAACTTTGTTGAACAGACATATTTCACTACAGAGAGAAGTATTAAAAAAAAAAAAAAGACAAATGCAGAGGGAAAAGGGATATCAACTTTTACAAATATTTCCTAGTATTATCATTCCTATGGCATAAACAAACAGGCAGAGTGCACACATATTGGCCCCAGTCCTGCGATTTGGATGACAAGGGAGATCCTTTTGCCTAGGCAGTGCAAAACTAATTTCACTGCACTGGCACATAATGCAATATGATTGCTCCCCCAGTTTTATATTACAAGGTCACTGGAGCAAAAATTTTTGTGGTTTGTACGGTACCAAGCACTCCAAGAAAGCTTATTATATAATGATGCTATATTTAGTATAAATAATCCCATACCTACTATATAATATGAGGGAAAAACACTTTATTCATCTGACGTAGAAACCATGAAAAAATGTAAAGGACAGACTGCAGAATAGCAGCTTTTGATGAGGAAGTGCATTTTCTCAAGAACTTACAAACATTTGGAAACTTTAAAATGAAGTAGTCCCACACATTATATATATATATATATATATATATATATATATATATATATATATATATAATCTCCATGCATCAAAGAACTGAATTCAGGATTCAACTTTTAACAATTCTGTCAAACAAAACATTACAATCTGTCTAAACCATGAAATACCTCAACCCTATTAGTGCTAAAATGTTGATCACTTCACTAATCGATTCCATTGGACATTGCACCCCAGAGCTCTGCTGAGATGCTCACATCAGCCTTTCTCAAAGCCGTACAAGTTTGAAACTTCAAAAATAAAGTTTTCACATACCAAAGTTGATTCTACTCTACTTCAGAATAGCTCTACTCAACATTATTAAAAAAATAAGCTTTTTTAACAAAAATACTTTCAAAATTATTATAGAAATCCAGTCAACACATTTACTTACCAAAACACAAGCCTATAAGAATGGAGTGTGAGTACCCATAGCTGACTCAATAAAGGCAAATGCTTGCCTTTTTTTCCTTCCTCCCTTTAAAGGTTACACGAGAACATCAAACTTTTTTAATTCTATTTTTGCCCACTGTAAACAGAGTTTTATCTAACAACAACAGGGCTCAACATCTCTAGCACCTGTATTTTCTGAGAGTCCATAAAACAAGTACCAATTCAGTTCTGCATATGCGGTCTAGAGTTATCTCAGCCTCAATTAACGTGACTTTGGAACCAAAGTATTCTGGCTTTTATTTTCTTTGTAACTCACATGCTTAATATTAACACAGTTGTATAGCTCAATTATTGGGTACATGCAGTAGTAGGCAGTTAATAATACCAGGAATTAAGATATCAAGTATACACACTGCATCAGATTTTAGGACTAGTGTATCACTGAAATTACTCAATCATAATTCCATAAATACTTGGAAAAATTCATCCTGCACCTTTGTTGGCTATGTTTTACCCCAAATGACCCTGAAATAAAGGCAAAATATAGTTCATTTTGAAATGTCTTTCCATATTTTTTAGATTCATCATTTGTTCAGTAGAAGTAAAATAAAATGACATTTCATCACCATTAGGATGAGTGTCAATATTCTTGTAAAACTAATGTACAAATAGCATGAGAGAAACAATCCAACATGAACACTATCAGAATATAATGAATTATGGCAATTTTGATTTAGAAATGCAAAGGCTCTTCTGTCATCAGAGCTAACTGCTCCAGTTCAAAGTTGGCATGTATCTTGTTGAACTGACCTCTCTAGCAGCTTCATCCCACAATTTTACCCGAACAACACTTGATGATGCACAGTGCTACTTTGGTGCTCCCGTAACCAGCACCAAGAGACCAAGGTCAACCACTGGAATTTACTTATCCCAAAAATAGAGCATGCACAAGGATGCAGAATTGCATGCATGGGCACATAACCACATCACCAACCTAGACAGTATATCGGGTAAAACACAAAGCAGCTCTTCTCAGCAGAGCCGGCCACGTGCACGGCTCTGGCGCCAGGGTCCGTTTCAAGGCAGCACCCATATCAATGCTGTAATGAGAGTCAAATCCCATGTAATTTACACATTAAAAGGAGAGAGCAATGCATGAAAAAATCAGTTTGGCTAATGAAAAAAATCAGTTTGTCTAATGAAATTAAAGTCCCTAATCAAATATTGGCAGGAAAGATATTTAGAAACTCTTCTAATGTCATCCAGCTAATTCTCCCCTCTTCCAACTCGAAGAGAAAGTGGTTGACTGTTTTATTTCCCACTGAACCTCCCGCCCTCAAATCACCAGAAAGACCCTGTACTGAAGAACATAATTAAGACAGATTAGGGCAGATTTAGCTGTCAGCTATACTATACAGCACAGGTAATTCCTTTTACTTCAGAAGCTGCACAACAGCCCAGATAGGTAACATGCCAACAGGAGAGGCTTTCTGAGAAGGTCTCCTCTTCAGAAACAGTTTTCTGTAACAGTTCCCCCATAACAAAACAAATTTCAAAGCAAAGAATCTGTACTGCTGGGTCTCTGCCCCTCTACGTTCACTTGCACTAGTCAGGCCATAGATAGGAAAAAAAACAACCTTGTAAAAATCTGGGATTGATGTGCTCTATAAAACATCACTTTTCCCATCACCCACCTCTGCAAATACACTCCTTAGGTCTTGCCCATCTGCCTTCTCTTGTTTTTGCCTTTCTTTCCTCTCCACTTCTGGTCACTTTCCTTTATGTTATCACCCCATACTCTGTCTGGGTCCTCACCGCAAGCCCACAGCCATGACCTGACCTGCACCCCAGTGCTAGAGCCAGCACTGGCCCACACCACATACTTGTCAGGTTACAACCCAAACACCACCCTACTCTTCATTCCTCTACCCATTTTTCACTCTTGTGCTTCCTCTTTCTTCTGTTCCCTTTTCATATTGCCTTGGTTTTAGGAGTGAAATACTGTGAAGCCAAGCAGGACAGACTTCTATGCAGGTGAATAAGGTGAGAGCCTTATCCAGAACAACACAAAAAAAAAAAGACAACTAGCAATTACCATATAAACGAAAAAGCTGAATACCTTATAGGTGTCTTCATCTGTGTAAAACCCTTTTCCTAAAAGAGAAATTTCCTCAGATATTTAGCATGTGACTCTCTTTATTCATTACTTCTGTTTTTCTCACATTTGAAGTAGCTCTAACTCAACAAAGTTCCAAAGCAGTTATCAGTTTGCTTTAATAGAAGGTAACGTAGGCTTCTATAGCTAAATTACTACCGATTCCCAAAGAGTGAAAATCTGAACATATGAGAAACTGCTCCAATGAGGGTATGAGGAACGACTGTCCACCAGGATTAAGAAATCCAATAAGTTCATTGCACAAGGCCATGCAACGACATGCAAAACATTCCTGCGAGAAGAACTGGAAGATGAAGAGGTCAAACAAAAGAATAAATAAGGAGTTGTCACTGACAGCTGTAGCTGGAACCATCTTGCTGAGCAATGCTTTATCAGTAGACTGCAGTTCTGATGATGGCCTTTTATTGTTTTTTGTGGTAACGCTTTATTTTAAGTATCTTATCATTATGAATTCATTTAGTATTGATTGTAGTAGCTCTGATCATAAAGAATTAATTTGGCATGCCATGAATGTCATATGCATTCATATAAAAAAAAAAAAAAAACCTGCTTCAATTCAAGATTAATTAATACATGGAAATGTTATTGCTTTTGTAATATCACCATCATAATACATCTCATTTTTTCCAGTAGTTCAGATGCCTGTTCTCAGTACTTTCAGCAGAGTTTCTTCATTCTTACACAAGTTTTTCAAAGAATAATTAAAAGCCTGCTTTATTTCATTGTATTAGGGTTTAAAACACTTGCAGAGCATCTATTGGTCCAAAACTCTCATGCCTTCATTGCAATAACTGCTATAGATTTTCCTATTTGACAACACTGGAACAAGCAAGCATAATTTAAAGCTTGAATTTCTCACTAGACAAACAAAAGGCCTGTGTCTTGAGACAGAACAAGCAATTGCAGAAGGGATTACCTGTGACTTCAAGCCCTCAGTAGAAATGTCAAAATACACTTAGAGCAAATTGAGCCTTGACTAAAAGCAGGTATGTGCGCTTTGGCCACGATGTCTCATTGCATCTGTTACAGGCAATGTGTCAGCCATGTCTCCATCCAGCTGCTTCTGACTCTGATGCAACATGACACAGTTTGATAACAAAAGGATGTAATACACCATAATGACTCCAGGCAGGCAATTGCATTGTGATGGGGTGTGTTGTCATGTAGTAGCAGGTGACATACCTCTTCAATCAGTCATGGGCTAATCGCTAAAGCCTCCAGTTTCAGCTCACTTTGGAAAAAATCCTAAAGTCTTGATGATTATTTTTCTCTGAACATTTCAATATTGAATCCTGCTGCGCTCACCCTGGCTACCCTCCCCTTGTGCTGAATTCCCAGGTAGTGGATGAGGCCATGCCAACACCAACCAACCCACAAAGGAACTCCTGGTATGCAAGCTGGGCACAAACCGATCCTCTTTGCTGGAGAATATTTATGCATTCACCCTTAAAAATTAACAAAGAGAGTGCTGTGAAGGTAAGAGGCTATTCTTTATTTGTGCTATGGGAAGCAATAATGGAGATTTACACTTCTTCAATACAGCAAAGGATTTCCCAGAATGCTGACTAACTGAACTACTCGGTACTTTATTGATGTACCAACACACTGAAAACACAGTTTATTAATAAATAGCTCAGCTAAAGATGTAGAGGGAGCTTGGAAGAGGATGGAGTCTACAAGAAACAATGGGGGGAAAAATTGCTGACCAAAGAAACATGATCAGGAGATTAACTTTGGGAATCGGGAGGGAAATTTAAGCGCCTAGGGAAAACCCTGAGGAGTGCGGGGAGATCTATGGGAGGTCTGTGCCTGCAGAATGCTTCCCCTCCTGTTTCTGATTTGCACAGCTTTAACCATCCTGCCATTTAATTAATTTCCTTTGTAAGGAATATCACAGATGTAAAAATCAGCGCCTAAAATAAATAAATAAAATCCCTGGGGCATACGTGCAGAACATCAGACACAGGTTGTATGGCAAAGACCACTGAAGGAGAGGACACACAGAACCACCATTTTACCTATGGACATTCATTTGCTTGCTTCTCAGTGCTGGTGCTCAGCTCCCATCGCTCAGCAGGACGCTGAGCCTGGCAAGAAAAAATAGCAAGGAAACACGTCCCTCGCATCTTTCCTTTCAACTTCAGCAGCATGGGGAAGCATAGCAACATGCAGCAGATGTGCTGAGACCACAGCAATCTCTTCCTCATGATTACAGTTGGTTATACCTGGGGATGTGCAATTTAATTCAGGCATAAATGTGCAAAGGAGAGTGGTACTAAAGTAAAATAAGTGGTGCTAAAGGCTTTGTTCCATCTAAAGTAATACAGTGTTTTATTTTGCTAGACCTGGCTCACGCATAAAGAAAATAGGCACAGTAATACTCTGATGAGTACTACAGAGTAAATGTATTTTGTCTCAGTGTCACTGTCATAAATATCATGAAATTTCTTATTTGAAGTTGGGAAGTAATGATTCTTTCTCCTTAACGCGCAACAGTGACTCTGCACCCTATTGTTTTCTACCATTTGAGAATGCCCAAAGATGTCATTAGAACTTCATGCATCAATATTAAACCTTTGCAAACAGTTGAGTAAATGAGCAGCTATCTTGGTTTCTGAAAATAGTGTACTTTTTTTTTTTTTTTTTTTTAATTCATTTATCAGTAACTAGGTGTAGTCAATTGCTCTCCAGTATTGATCACAATATCTATAGCAGTCGCGGAGTACCTTTGCTGAAGGTCATCCTAAGGTCGAGTTATGATCAATATGAATTGACTGTCTGCAAATAAATTTAAGTAGCTGACATAACTGAAAGGAGTATCTATTTAAAATTAAGGTGGACCATGTGTCCCTGTGTTAGAATTGCTCATGGTCTTCATAAGCACAGAGGAGGTACAAGCAGACTGAATGAGCTCCATCAGTTCAGCAGTTTTTCATACAACTAGAGGTAGATAACTCAGGATATAGTCCTGAAAATGTTTACTTGCAAGGAAAAATAAAATCCATCTTCAATCTTGTCTATATTGTGCTGACTCACTTGGGATCAGACTCATTGCATTTAAAGTAAATTATCCAATATTAAAAAATAGACTCATGCAGGATCTCTGTTACAACTTCGCATTTCCTGCTGGAAATGTGAAGTTGCTACTCTGAAGTTGCTACTATGGGATCTCTAGAGAATCCAGGTCACAATTCTTCAACATCAATAGCTACACTTTGTTCTTCAGATTCTATTTAGACACCCACGTAACCTGCACTTCTGAGCCAAATGCGTTCCTCCTGATTTTAACACTTGTTACCAGGCAGCCATATTAAAATACATTAAATGGAAGCTAATGGTCTAAAATTTGAAATATATATATTTTAATTCAATAATTTCTACAGTCTCTATTGAAATTTCAGAGAACAGAAATCTGTGGATTGGACAGTTTCTGGAAGAAAATAAAGAATGCTAGTGGAATTAGTGTATTAAATTGAAATGGGGTCACACAAAATTAGCCATGTGAGGCATGTCCCAGGTGGGTCAGAGTGGTTTGGTTCTGGGAGAAGACCTGTGATCAGGTCACTGGCCACTGGATGTCACTGCTGCCTACCCAAAGGTAGCCTACAAAGCACTTATGTGACTGTAAAAATTGTGGCTGTAGGAAGCAGTTTTGCTGGAAATGTTCCATGTAGTTAGGCAATTTCTAATTTCAGAAAAATAGGCTCATAAAGCTCAAGAAGGCAATACCCAACTTCAAGAGTAATTAGTTTCATTTGTTTGATTCAGCCTTCGCTGAATGAGAAACACTAATAAAGAGTAAGTCTGAGGGTCGCAAGTAGTTTCAGAAAGTTGCAGCCATTGTTCTTTTTAAAAAGATATCTTCAACAAAAGCATTGCTTTTCTGATATCGTTTGAAAGGACAAAAACAAGCCCTCATCATGAACATCCTCCTTTTATTTCTATCAACCTGTACCTTCAGCAAGAGTACATTAGTTTGGCTTGCCTAAAGGTGACACCATTGCTATTCCCAACCAACTACTCAATCACAAGCCCCACTGAATCAAAAACAATCTGATCAGTACCTAGGAAAGATACGGCCTAATTCTGAGACAACAACAACAACAACAAAAAACAAAAACACAAAAACCTCAAATTATTTTCTATATTTAGACTATAGAGTCTAAATTATTATTGTTGTAATTAATTGAAGCCATTCATCTTGGTTCTTCACATTAGCGCAGCGGCTCTACGGGTGGGATTTATGTGAGCAAATGCAGATGTCTATCTTGCAGACATCTGAGCCAGGCTCTTCTCACATTCAGGCTAGAAAAAGAGATGCCATTAATGTGGAATTAGCCTCATCCAAAAGCAGATATAAAATCAGGACAGATTTTAAAGGATCTATTTCTCTTTGGCTTAAAGGAAACCCAAAATGTCTATCTCTGATCTAGACATCTAAAGCCAGGTGAGCTCACAGGAAAAAGGGACATTTCAAGCGTTTAAAGCAGGAGAACCAGCACAGCTCCTCTTAAAACGCAGAGCTCTGTGTTAAACTGTACCTCAAGAAGGGTGGCTTTAAGCCTTCTCATGAAACACCCTAAGAGAGGGAGCTGAGAGCACAAGGCTGTTGATAGCATGAGGCTTCCCAAGAGAGGTTAGCCCTCACAGACCGCTTCTGCAGTCTGCAAGGTCTTCATTAGCTCCTACTCAGATGATTTAAACCTTCCTGGGTGGCTTTTCTCATATCTGAGAGTGATGAAACTGACCATGAAGAGGCTGGCCAAACACCAGACCTCATGCAGGAGGGAACATGGGAATGCACAGAGCAGGCAAGGCAGCAGGAGCAACTTTTCCTGGCAATAGAGAGCCTCCAGGCCAGATCAGCCATTGCAAATACCGTGACGATGGAGTGTACCGGGGGGAGAGGCTATCCAACTGGGCAGTGCCTCTCCTCAGGATTCCCCGTATGCCAGTTCCAGCCCTATTTTGGCATTCAAACCCTACTTTAAGACTTCAGGCATTTCATAAATTTGAGTCCCAGCTGCACTTCATGCTTCACTGACACCTCAAGATGGATTTTCTGGTTGGTGAAAATGACATTGTGTTAGAAGAACTCACACAAGATAATGTAAATCCCACCTTATCCAAGAAACAACTGTTTCCCATCAAACAGGGCAGTTCTTTGTACACACTGCAAATCCAATGCCCACGTAGCCTCTGCTTCCCTTATCCTCTTCTGATACATATGTATACATACACACACACACACACAAACTTCAGAGGTGTGTTAGGTGATACACAGCTAAAGCCTAGAAACAACGGCTCAGTTTTGGGAATGCACAACACAGTAGCAACTTTGTTTTGAGGCATCAAGGCACACCACTTGATCCAGCTCATATGCTAGTAAAACAGGATTTACATGGACAGTATCTGTACCTCTACCCTCACTTTATTGCAGTAGTTTGGCCAACAAGATCGCTTGAAGTGAGGTGCACATAGGAAGTATTAGTGACAGATTGCTGCCTTGTCACATGGAGAAGCATTACCAACCAGGCCTTCTGGGAGAAGTCTTTCATCTTTAACTGAGATATTAGAGGCCTTTCCTAATAAAAAGATACATCATCCATTAGCCTATATATATTACCCAAATGACATCTTCACAAAGTGTAGCAGACCTGGGGCCCAAGCCATCCAAGAAGCAATTACAAAATCAATAACACATGCTGTGGTGATTACATTTGATTAGAGACAGCATAGGAAAGAAAAAAAAAAGAGAGAAAAAAAAAAAAAGAAAAAAGCAATATTCACCAACTCCCCCCATTTCCTAAAATGTAACTCTTCATTGTAAAGGTTTCCTCCTTGTACATGAAGGAAATCAGTCTGATACACTGGTTGTGATGAACACAGATCAAGAGCTTGACCACTAAATCTAGGGAAAACGTGAGTCTGAGGTCAGACTGTGAGATGGAGCTGCCTTCTTTATCGCAGGGCCAGAAGCCCACACATCCCTTTACAATTTGGATGCAGAACTACATACGGTTAAAGTTTGAAGCCATCCCTCATCAAGAACTTTTTTTTTTTTTGTATTACATACACATATTAAAAAAAAAAACAAAAAAAAAAACTTAAAATCTAAGTCATCTATTGATGGTTGACCACTTTCGTGAATAACCCTACTGGAAGTTGACAAATGGCTTAATGTAATGAATATAACTCAGCAGATTATGGCTTACTCTGAGGAAAAAGTTCTA
>JAPSGF010000040.1:4684394-4711070 GCA_035772895.1 Perdix hodgsoniae
CCTCCACTCTGACGGGACATTTTCTTTGGGTAGAGCTGATATTAATCAACAGGTTGGGTTGTTGTGAGTGGATGCCGAGAAAGAGCTCCTTTTCCTGGCTGGGCTTCATTTCCTTGAAATGTTTTGTGCAGCTCCCAGGTCTTTACAACAAATCCCTTTGAAGGAAACATTTTGGCCTGTTAGCAGCAATGAAAGGCAGAGCATTAATTAGATAACAGTGCACACAGGTAGGATGATTTCTGGTATTTGCCACCTGAACACATTTTGATTAGCTACCAACTGAAAAGAAAAAAGGAACAGAAGTATTTCTGTGTCACGCTTCCCCCAGATCTTGAAGGTTCTGACATAGATAGGCCATGCAGATGCATGCACTGAAAAAATTTCACACAGCACGCATATTCAGACTGTTTAATATATTCCCATGCTTGTTTTCTATCCTTGCCTTGCCTGCACCTTGCCTCTCCTCATCTGCACAGCTGTGCAGTAGTTCTCAGCCTCTTTAATTTCCTTTACCATGTCCCCTTCAGAACATCATCTGTTCTCTCACCTTAAACTGCCACAGCTAAGACAATGTTTTCAAATCCCATCTTTCCACACACCATATTTTAAGCACTTTATTACAAGTTCTTCCTGTTCACGCAGAGAGGTAGTGGATATCCCATCCCAGGAAACACTCAAGATCAGGCTGGATGGGGCTCTGAGCATCTGATTGAGCTGTGGGTCCCTCTTCATTGAGGGGAGGTGGTCCAGATAGCCTTTAAAGATCCCTTCCAACTCAAACAATTCTATTGAAAGGAGGCTACTGGAAGAACCTGTGTAGCTCACAAAGCCATTAATCTCTGCTTACACCCTTGGACTCTGCCAATTGGCCCTCTCACCCAAACTAAGTATTTACAACTAAATTGCCTAGAGGACTTTAAAAATAAAAAATTAAAAAATCAGAAGGATTCCCAATATTTTTCCAGGACGGATCCTTCAGTGTTACAATGCTCCTTAACTCTTCCACACTGCAGTCTGGTGAACCTGCTTCTCAGTTGCATCGCATCACTAATCCAGCTGAGGGATGGGACCAGGAGGGCTGCACGCTGGTAAAACTACAGCTGCAGTGGTGGTCTTGTGGCTCCCAGCTCCTCGTGAGAAGGTACAGATAGTGTTCAGCTGACTGGTATCAAGCGGAAATAAGTATCTAGGTGAAAAGCAGCTGGCCTCAGCTCAGTGCGAGATAAAGAAAGGGCAAGGAATAGAGAAACTGTCAGGAGTAATAATTTCACTTCTACTGAATGCTGCTCATTTAAGAGTGCACAGGATGGTTCTTGCTCTTGGATCTGCTCTTAGATCATTTCCTTGGAGCTGGCAAAATCACACAGTGCAGATTTTGGCTATCAGGGCCTATTGAACTTCTTTCCTCATTCAGAAGCTGTTACAGTTCCTTTCCCTCCATTGAAGATTACCACAGTAACAACACCTCCACTGCGGAGGCATCACGGACACATTGCAGGGAGCCCTGAACACCCACACCAGTCTCAGTCCTGTGATGCAGACCCAGATCCAGCAACACCCACATGCTCTCTGCGCAGTTGCACCCAGACAGAACTGAGCAGTAGCAAGGCCATCTTCACAGAAAAACTCTAGCCATAGAGATCTGCCTTTGCAATAACCAAAATTTTGCTGATTTTATCTTGTCCGACAGAATAACAAATATAAATATATATATATACACTAGGTTGGAGATCATACCTTTAAAAAAGAAACTCTTCATTGGGGTTCCAGCTTCTCCAAAACAATTGCAGTCCTTTGTATCATGTATAGCAACAAGCAGAGCAGCAACAGAAGCTCTGTATGAGTGCTACCTTCCTCCCAAACTGTGACCTGCCAGTAATTTTCCTTCCCTAAAATTTCCATCCTGTCATGACAGATAAAATGGCAAGGTCTACCATTCCTAATCGCTGGCTGCAGCTCCTATGAATTCCAGTACCATTCACAGTTTAGTTATGGACGTTAGGCTGCAATTCATAGCCAAGCCACGGAGGAGATTTAATTCAATAGTATCTGGGGTCATAGGAAAAGGGTGCCAACAGCAGCAGACCCTGTAGGAAGATATCCTGAGAAAGATGCTAACAATTACACTGGATGCTTTTGTGGGAGCTCACAGGAGCACCAAGAGGAGAATCAAAACCCTACAGCAGAGTTAATGTGCTAGAGAGATGTAAAGGGTGATGGCTGTAGGGTGGGCTGGAGAAGGGCGGTCCTATATTTCAAACTGCTCAACTGAAAACAAAAACTGGTCAAAAGTGGCTTGTGCTGGAGAAACACCAGCACACTACATAAGGTGAGACCATGTTCTGTTGCTGATAAGGTCTCCAAATGTATTAAGCAACCGCTTTTGCACACTGCTTTATTGCTGCCCAATATTTCTATATGGTATGTCAAAGGTGGGATACACTGAGCAAGTAAAGCCAAAGTCCCCCTTACAATACAGGCAGTTCTTCTGCAGAAAGCCACATTCATTGGAAATCAGACATGAAAACAAAATCTAAAGTGAAAAAAATGATCCACGATCCCAAAAACATCTTTGGTGCCTCTTCCACGGCCATGGGCCCAACCCCAGTCAAACAGCAAGGAGGGCTGGGTAGGGACCAGCTCTGGGCTGAATGTTTTCTGCACAAAAGCAGAACATTGTAGGTGGCTCAGGAGCAACACCATCACCTACAGCTCATTGTGCTATGCTCCCTGGTTTACACAGAAAGGTTTTCAGTGGAGCTTTTACTGTAATGTCGGAAGTCATTTGTTTTATACCGTGACACAGACCCCACATTAAAGCTATCACTGCCAGGCGTCCCTGTGAACGTAACTATTTTTATGGACCAAATGTTGTGGGTCAATGTTTTAACACAGGCTTGTTCTACAGTATATTGCTCAACAAAGTGTCCCTCCGCTGCAGGCGTTTAATAGGCTGTCTGCTATTTAGCCCATTACTACAACTCTGCGCTCTCTCTCTTCTTTATTAAAGCCCAGAGAGTCAACGGGATGCCCGTGGGTGGTGTGTGGCTCAGAGGGTTTTACAGTGCGAGCTGTGAATCCTCCAGTTTAAGGCAAAGGATGCTCATGAGCACGCCGGTCCCTCCACCGTGCCAATAACTCCCTCTCAGGGCTGAACGACAAAAGCATCACCATTGACTTTTTTTTTTTTTTTTACATAACACCACTGTCCTAGATTTTTCGTGGCAAACTGTCAAAGAAATACTTTGCTTGCCTTGGGCAGAGTTTGTCACCCTGGTGTCTGGCTGATGGGTCCCATCCCCAAGTCTTCCTCTTTAGGCAAGCTGCCAGAGGAGGGTGCTCTGTGGTTAGACCTAAACCCTCCAAATGGGAGAGGCAGAGAAAGCAGAAGACTGGGAATCCTCTTTACATCTTCAGGAAAAACACTCTGGTGCACGATTTTCTGTCCTCCCCCCGCCTTTTTTTCTTTTTTTTGTCTCTCACTCTGCCACTCTCTGGTTCTCTCACAATGGCAACAACAATGATCTTGTCTAAATGATTTCACAGACTATTATTCAGGCACTCAACTTTTAACATTTCCATTTTGTCATTTTGTTGCTACACAAAAGGTGCACTTCTCCAGTATAATGTTCTGAGAATTATGTCAATGAGCAATAATAGCTTTTAACATTAACTTGATCATTAACAACTACATTATCTGTGGCATTATCAGCACCTCAGACTATTGTGTAATATTACAGTACAGATTTTAGGAATTGAGGCCTGGTCTAAGCAGAAGTTCCTTGGATTAGGCTGTGATTTTCTTTTAATTGAAAGATTGTAAAATACTTAAAGTTTTCTGTGAAACTTCAATCACTGCACATTTGGTTTATGTCAGCTTGTCTACCTCTAGAAAAGAGCAATAAAATATTGTTTTTAACTGATCAGAGAACATCCAGACAGGGAGCTGAATTAGTTCAGTTAAACTAGCACAGGCTGCAGAGCAATGTCAGCAAGAGCACCTATTTGGGAGGCTGCTGAAATACAGAGCCACCTCCATGTTGCATTTTTACCTCAGGTTTACTCGATCTGTTTCAAAGATATACCAACAGAAATGATGCAGATGTTAACAATTTTATATTGCTAGACAGAGGGGTGCCAGTTTTAATTTGTCCTTGACAGAGAGTCAAAGGTAGCATGGCAGGTTCCAGTTCATTCTGCATTTTTCCTAAATAAAATTGACCTATGATTCACCTCTGCACATCCTTGTTGTTGGCAATAAATCCCACGGACTACAGTCCTTGTTATGAGTGCATGTTCTCGATACAACCTTTTTTGGGAGAGAAGGTGCAGCATATCCAACTCCTTTTACAGAACTAGTGCTTTAACTGATGGGAAAGCCCTTATCACTCCAGATGGGATACATCTATTGATTTTACTTGAACTATTGCTGATTTACCCCAACCAAGCACCTACCCGACTCCCTGCACTTCCTTAAAAGTCTCTCATTAGGCCTCAGATGTGAACCTTACAACCACGCGTTAACCAGGACACAACTGTTCTACTCTCCTGATGCTTCCCTTCAAACGGGAAAACAGCAAAGCCATCAGTAGCAAAGACACTGCCCCAAGGTCTCACATGAGTCAGAGGCCCACCCAGAACCAAAAGTTTGTTCTACCAGTTCTGTGATAAAGTGTTAATGATAACAGTTCTGTGATATCAGTTCTCTATCAGTTCGTATAAAAGGGAAAAGGTCCTAAAATCCAGCATTGCCTTCTTGAGAACCGATGGCCATGGAGCAGGGTGCACTGCACAGAGCATGAAGGGGATAATGAGGTGTCCTGTCAAGTCAAAACAGGAGGACATTCCATTTCCACTTTCTTTGCTCTGGCCCTGATGCAGCCCAATCACAGAGAAAAATGGGAACAACAGCCATCACTGCTCCCAGTGACAGTGAAACCTGCTGCTTTGGAGGGGACAGGAATGTTGTGGATGCAGAGCACTGGGATAACGCAGTCAGGATCTGAATATCAATTAAAATATTCATTTAGCTCCATGAGTAAATAATTTCATTCTGGTAACAGTTACAATAATAACAATAATGAAAACAATCTCAGAGACTCCGAAAAGCATTAGAAAGATGCAGCATTCAATTTGCAGAGTTAGTTAAGCTAAGTCTTAGATGAAATAAATATTTTTAATATAATTATAAGATATTTATTGGGAAATTCTTGACTCATTCTTCAGGCAATTCCATAGGCCATGGTGGGTATTTTTGAATGTTGCCATGGCTCCTGACGTTCACAATAAACATCTCTGACTACAGGCTGGGAGACGTGCCGCAGCATCTTTTTGGAGCAGCAAGTAGTTCAAAACTGGGACTACAAAGGCCTTCATCAAAAACAGGAAGAACTATCAGGCACTCAGTGAGCATGGGTCAACCAAAGCTTCTCCCTTTTAGGGACAATTCATGCAGTCACTTGGAACAAGACCAGAACCTCATAAACAAGCACAAATAGACACAGGTGTGATGAAGAGGAAGCACAAGCAGCTTTTCAGCTCATGGACACGTTAGTCTTACCAGCATGACACAGACTGTGGCTGTCTGTACCAGCCAAGAGCTGGCTTGGGTATTTTAGCAACTAGCACTGTGCCGGAAGATGCACACTCAGGTATTTCACTTTAAAAATTGTGGTTACTTCTGAAACTGAAGCTTTGTTTTGAGCACTTGAGATACCATGCCTTTGTCAATAACTTTTTCCTGTAATTCCATTACCACAAAGCACAGGATTGTCAAATACCCCCCAGACCAGGAGATCACAACTTGACTAGTAGCAGATGCCCACTCAAAGGCTTTAAATCATGTTCACCCATTTTCCACGCTCAACAATGTGAGCTACCTATAACGTCTCAGCAGCAAACCCAGACACAAAGCCTGTAAAAATGCACTACGATAACATATTCACTATTTCAACCAATTTTAGTCCAGGAACAATCAAAAGAAATGAGAAGGAAAGCATAAGAGGTTTCACACAAGCTGTTCCTGTTTAAGGACAGAAGTTTTAGCTCAAAACCAGCATAATTGTGATGTCATTGTATGCAGCAAAAGCTGCAGGCGAGTGGAACGCTTTCGTTGTAATACCACTACTAAAAGCATATTTGAAACACTATAGCATCTTCAGATTATAATTATAACTGTTTGTTGTTTGTGTGGCTTCAAAGATAATAGAAGCTGTTCATAAAGTTTACACGACACCGGTGTGCTGCATACAAAATATAAACTCAGTGTCACAGGCAAAATACTCACAAAAAGAAACCTTCAGACCACCAAGTGATTATTTAACATTACTGTGACCAGCAATTAAAAATAGAACAGCAGAGGCACAACCCCAAAATCCTTAGGCCTAATCAGATAAACCAAGAGAGGCTTGCCTTGACTTGCAGCATAGAATTTTGGCACCTGGAGAAACAGCCAACTCAAAAACCACTGCATGTCCTCATTAGCATTCCCCAACCCAGGTCCATCACGAAGGAAGAAAAACACCAATGAAAGAGATGAAAAGCAGTAATAAAAAGATATTTAATCACTCACTGTGTGTGCCTCCCTTCTCCCAGTCCTTCTGAGCAGGCAGTGTGTGGTGCTCCTCAATCACTGCAGGGAAGCCCCAGCTGTGCATCTCCCACAGGTGTTCCAGATGTACATCAGGGAGGTCGTCCTTTCAGCATTGCCTACAGCTGCTGGGCAGCAAAGGGGAGAGCGGGCCTCACACAGTTAATTGATAGGTCTGCCCGTCTTCACCACCTTGCTGTACAGCTTCACCCGCAGAGGTGCAAAGAGAGGCAGATGTGGTATTTGGCAAGCTGTCAAGACACATCTTTCTTTTTAAAAGTAAGGCACACATCACCGGCTGCTCTCAGCCGGGTCCTTCTGTCTGCAACAACACTGCCGTCGGCACTGAAATGCCCTTTTCAAACATGGTCAAGGAGGAGAGGGTGATACAGTGGGGGAAACAGTACTTTTCCTGGGTGCTACCCCAAATGGACTCGTTCCCTTCCCACCACACCTACTGCTGAGGGCTGCCCTTGGTCCTCATGGCTTCGCTTGCCTGCCTGGGCTCACCAGCCACGGACCGGCCATCCTGCCACTTGTGGGTCTCATTCTGCAGCCCCAACACAGTATTGGGTCTAACATCAACCACAGGCACAAGGCATTGCAAACAGCAGTGTCCTGCATTCGTTTTCACCACAGCGTCATTTTTATTGTTTCATCCATCACCCTATACTCCCCAACCCACAGGCAGTCTCTCCAAGTATTTCTCGGAGCCTGAGGACAGGTTTGAAGCTTTGGAAGCATCGAAAAGGTTATTTCCATTGACACCCACCCCATTCTTATTGTGTCTCCAGCTAAATAGCAATGATCACTCGAAAAGCTAATGGCGGTGGTGCTACTGAGATCCTTGTGATGCCTGCACCTCCTGTCAGAAAAACAATCAAAGTGAATCTGAAATCAAAGTAGACAAAGCTGAAGTTCCTCTTATGGACGTCCCAACCAGTAACAGCAGCGTTGTCTCCTTTGATTTAAAATTCACTTTGAAAGTCTCCGAACAGGAGGTGCAGCTCAACTGCAGAAGCAGAAGAAGCGAAATGGGAACACCACCATTCCCTTCTCCTGTGGCTGTGGCTAATGGGTGGAGGATGCTTAACAAAAGCCATAATAAGCCCCTGGTGCCAACTGGAATAATCTACCCACATTATCCTTCAGTGCCTGTGCTTCCCAGCACGGACATACACGATTTTTTGTTGTTCCAGAAACCACTGAGCACAAACGGAGCGGCTCGCTCCAGCTGAACTGGGACTTTCTGCATGAGCCTACATTTTGGAAAGTAGTTTCCTTCTTGGAGCTGAGATGGGATTTTTCTGGCTTATACAAAGTGGGAAATTGTCCACAGCTCTTAAACTCCACTTCTAACGTATTTTCATTAAGTAATTTGCAAGCAAAACAGCCCAGAAAATGCTTGGTCAGAGCAACATGTTTTTATAGCCACTGTGTTTGAAAGAGCAGAGCATTTTTGGTACTACCATTGGAATGGCAGTTCCCCAGTTCCTCACTGCATCATCTACTGCTTTTGCACACATTTATACCCTTTAGAGCTAAGAATGAAGGCAAGCAGTATGGGTTTGTGTCCACATTCACCAGGCATAAACCACCACGCCCTATTTGCAGCCCCACTGAAGGGCTCCTACAGGACATCTCTGATGGGGACAGAAGCTCCCTAGCATCACCTTCTTGCCTCGCTGTGCCACTTCTTTCCCAATGACACTTTGCTCAGAGCCAGGAAGGGCAAAACTGGCAGACTGGAAGATTGCCTAATGTGCTGTGACTGACATGTAATCGAATATTCCACCGCTGGTCCTCGTGTCTGCAGCACGGGGAATGTGACACCCTTCAACCAAGCTGTGATCACGCTTCATCCTGCTGCAAACAGCTTCCCAAAGGTGCGGTGGGGCTTTTTCATGGGGTGAGAGGGGCCCATGGGTCACCTGCTGCCAGGAAGGTGCCGAGCAGCAGCAAGGACTGACCTTTAAATGCCAGCATCAGCCCTGTGCACAGCATTCATGGCCAGTGACCTGCACCACAAGCCACCTGTTCCACATCGAACAACTCCTAAAAGGGAAAAAAGCTGCGAGCAACAAGAAAAAAAAAAGAAAAAAAGAAAAAAAGAAAAGAACATTTGGGGGTGAGAAACCCCAAGGGAAAGAACTCAGATGTTCGGGTCAGGCCAGAGAAAAGGTATCCATTCTTCTTCCCACTTTGCACAGCCTGCTGCCTGCCCGGCTCTTTGTCTCAGCCCCTTCCCAGCTCAGACAGCATTTCCCTTTTAAATGACATCTGAGCGCTGACATGCTGGAGGCACCCATCCTGCGTCGTCTCTGGCAGATGGTGCAGCTGGCCACGATTTTCGGGATTGCTTAAATAAAACCACCGTGCCATATCAAGAGATGTAAAGAAAATGCTCAACAGTGCTTAAGATGTTTAAACATCACAAACTGTCTAAGACTTCAGATCGCTGCACTGAGCCTTTTCTGCTGATGTAACCACCCTAATGAATAACGAGAGTAAATTCAGCCTTGCAATTTGGTCTCTTTTCTTTCTGGCAGGCAGAGACAAGTCCTATGATATTCCTGCTCTGACCCAATGTCAGACTCTGGAAAAATGTTTGGACAGTTGTAACAACAGAAGTCAAAAGTTGGAGGTGTCTGGAGAAGGGAGTCCCACCACTATGAGCATCAGCACCAGGATGCCCATACTGAAAGGTGACCCTTCTATTCACAAAGCTGATAAAGTCTCTGCATCACTTTCACAGTCATGCAAGCACTTCTACCTGGAGATACAGCAACATTCACACATCAGCTTGCCTTCTCCCCTATGTTTTTGATGGTTGGAGCTAATCAGCTTGATGGACATTTTAGGAGATGGTTGTGATCAGTGATACATTTACTTTGGGAAAAGCCTGATTTTAAACAAAAACTGCCACTCCAAAGCCATATAGCTCTACAAAAACTCTCTGGCTTTTCTTCTACTTACATGAAATATTGGAAAGTGGCAGTAAACAGGAAACTTTGCATCTCAGCTGCTGAAAAATTAGGTTATGGAAGTAAAACAGGGAGTCAATGCCAGATTTACTGGAACTTCTTGGAAAGTTTGAGCCCTGGTAGATCCCAAAGTAAAAGAGTAGGCC
This sequence comes from Perdix hodgsoniae, assembly GCA_035772895.1. NCBI lineage: Eukaryota > Metazoa > Chordata > Aves > Galliformes > Phasianidae > Perdix > Perdix hodgsoniae. The sequence continues at coordinate 4,694,114 of JAPSGF010000040.1, forward strand.
ATGTAGTGCTTAAAAAGGAGAGCATCTCTACCTGCAAGCATCAAATGAGACCGCTCCCATCCAACAGTTACCTGGGAGTCAACCTAAAAATTTGCAGTCTCTCTCAGCAAGGGAGAAAACTGACGAATGCAAATGTATTGGCTATGTTCTCCATACCCTGCTTGCTCTGATCACATTTCCAGAAGCAGTGTTGGCCATGCCGAAGAGGGCAGCTTGCAAAGACATTCAGGTTAATCAATATCAAGTTAAAGAGTAAGGAGTTGAGACGAATTCCAGCATTTATGTATTTACTAGGCATATTTCCTGGCAAATGTCCGGGCACTGCAAAGTGCCACCTACCACATCCAGGAAACCCATTTCCTCCTCCCATTGCATTCCCACCCTAGAGTCTAACCTAGGTGGGAAAGTGCCCTGAGAAGGGCACAGAGCCCACTCCAGATCTCCTCATCCATCTCCGCATGGAAGCAATGCTGGAGGTGTGGGCAGCTGGCTGCCATCCGCAGGGACCACACTGCTGCCACCCGGCCACCTCCAGCCACAGATGTCGGCATTATTGCTCAGGTTCCCCCATCACCAAGCCACCTGTACAACATATTTACCATACTGCAGTTGTTCTGTTGCTGTTTGCACTGGAATAATCTTGGCAGGAAATGGTAGTTAAACCAGAGCATAATTTTTTACGCTGTGTGTAATGTAAAATTGCCTCTCTGGATACGTAATGCACACTCATTGCCTTCTTAATGGAATATAGTATTTCTTGTCAACATCAGAAATTGGCCAGAACTGCTACTTGAGGTCTGAATGCCTCTATTCAAGCTCCAGATTGCAATTTCTTACAAAAAAGGACCAAAAAACAAGAAGAAAACACAACCAGGGAACTTTCACAAACTCTGCCAGGTAGGTGTGGGATGCTGCTGGACCTTTCCCAATGGCTCTGGTGGTGACATGCAGAGCCATTGCAGAGTTGGTTTGAGCAGAGGCTTCAGCTTCAAACATGGATCGAGGATCTGCATGGGCTCTTTGTGTGCAATCCCACTCCGAGCCACATCCATTTGATGTTACAGAGCAGGCCAGCACACTGCTAACAAAGTCACTTGGAGCAACCTTTGCTGTTGGCTTTTTTTGAAGTAAATTTAAAATTTCCTTGCCCAGACTTCAGTGGGAAGCATGACTCTTAGCATTGCAAGAAAATAATTTTCTGCTGCTGCTGTTCAAGAGATACAGTACTTTTTTTTTTCTTTCCCTGTTTGCTTTAAAAATTAGGTTGCTAATGATAATGCTTCTCTCATAGATGATCTTGTACTTTTTAATGACACCCATAGTTTTCCTCCACATAAATGACTAAATCCTCACAGAAATCTCTGTCTTGATTAGCACTCCTGCTAGTAAAATTTCACATACTAAATCAGTACCAGCTGTAGCAAGAAAGAATGAAAAAGGCAAGTGTAAATGTTCCATATGCCCTACCAAATTGGCATCTGTGTCAGTAACCCTGTGTTTTTTTAAACAATTGTATACATACATTCTCAGAAGTGTTTTGCTCACAGGATTCTGCAAGCAAAATTTCCTCTGTTGGTACATCACTGAAATGTCACATCTAAAAAAACCCCAGTCAGTAGTTTGCTTTCTCTCTCTCATGTGCCTGACGCCAGCGTGCAGAGAACGGAGTCACCTCTACTTTGCTGCACCTTTTCTTTGCCATCTGCCCTCCAAAACCAGACCCTGCAGCTCTTCATATTTAGCACATGGTTATGAGCTACCCAACATTACTGTGGCATTGCAATTATTTCCAAGCTGAGTTCAGAAGTAAGGACTCACCTTTTAATGCAGCTGTTGGGGAAAGCTATGTTGGGAAGCACTTATTTGAGTCACCATTCTTGTCTTTCATGTGACTCAGGGGTGAGGATGATGATGCAGGAGGGAGCGCTGCCCACAAGCAGCCTGGGGTATAACCCAGTGAAGGAGGTTATCAGTAGTCAACGTGGATTCATCAAGGGGAAAATCATGCTCAACCAACCCGGCAGCCTTCTACAATGTCATCATCAGCTGGACCGATGCAGTAGGTGTTGTGGAACCTGTGCTGTCCTACCCCTGTCGGGGGGGGGAGAGTACAACCACATGCACCAGGTTAGGAGATGACCTGCTAGAGATAAGAGAGAACTCCTTCCTTTGGAGAAGGAGCCGGTATTCCTGGTAGACAACAGGTCGTCCATAAGCCATGGGCTGAAACTGGAACGCGGGAAATTTCATACAAGGAAGAATGTCTTTACTGTCAGAGCGACAGAGAATTGGAAAAGGCTGCCCGGGGAGGTGGTGGAATCTCCTTCTCTGGAGATACTCAAAAAGTCCTGGATGCCTCCCTGTGTGATCTGCTGTAGGGAACCTGCCTCAGCAGGGGGTTGGACTCGATGAATTCCAGAGGTCCCTTCCAAACCCCTGTGATTCCATGACTCAGCTTCATCATACAGAATCACTGCATGGGTAAGTGGGTAAAGGGTGGGTAATGGTTGTGGCCTCTTAGGACATTCCAGTGTTGCTAACCTGGCTTGGGTAGCACCACGCTGCTAACAGAAGGAAGCAGAAAACGCAGTGCAATAACTACACACGCAGCATGACTTAAAGAAGCCAGCTACATCCTCAATGAAACTACTTCCAAGTCACTTACAGCCTATCCTGCACCCGGAATTTGATCAGTAAAGCAAAAATGGACTTTCAAAGTTAAACTAACACTCAATAGAGCCCCAAATGGGTAGCAAATGCTGCAGCCTTCTGCAGAAAGACTATCTGGAGCCAAGACTGCCCGCTGGTGTAAGGCAACCTCACTTCACTGGGCTTTGGTTTGCGGTGCTGATCAACGCCAGCTGACCACGATCTGCTAACTCAGAGCCACCACAGGACAGGGAGCAAACAGGAGGAGCTGAGAAGCAGTTCAGGGCATGAATCAGACGTCCCAGGGAAAAAAAAACCTTTCGCATTTCCAAAAGTCAGACAGACCCTCGGCACTCACGCTCTCGGCCACGACAGAGTGGTGACATTCGTTATGCCTCTATTTTTTTTTCCCAGCACGATGCAGAGCGTGTATTTGCACATCATGTCATGCCTGTCCACAGTAATCAGAAGCCATTATTTCCAAAAAGCTCAGCATTCCCTCCTGGACTCTGGTATGCCAAGTTTGAATTCACGGGGATTTATTTATTTATTTTGAATGGTTGTTTTGTAACTGCTGCAAACAAATGTTTATCGTGGAAACGCTGACAAAACTGTAACTACAGCATCACGTTAACATTGGCATTGTTGCCTCTGCATCAGGCTTCCCCCAGCCCTACAAGCTAAGATCTGTGTCAGTACCAACAGCATGCGGGGGCAAAAGCCGCAGCTCCTGGATGGAGGTCCTCACCTCATGAAACCCAAGGGATACCATCCCTCCTGCCCAATCTCATTCTGTCAGGCACTTGCTGTGTGATTCAGACACATTTAGTCTCTGCAAAACAGATGAGAAAAAATGTTACATGCTCACCTGCCACCACCAGCACCTTGTGCTATCAAAGCAAGCAGAGGAAGACTAAAAATATAAATACAAGAAATAGCAACAAATTATTTACAAATACAGCAGACAAATATCATTCCAGGCATCCTCTATGCACGGAAAGGGGCAGGGACTTCACAGCTCTGCCCGCCTGCCTTTACTCTGAGATATCAATAAGATATCTGCATGTAACACCCTCGCTACTCGGGGTTGTCTCACGTTTGCGATTTTCAGCTTTATTCCCTGCTTAGGTCTCATTCCTGACATTTTTATGTAGGCTTTGTATGCCACAAGACGCACGCATTAGATGGTGTTGAAACCATCAGCCCAAGTTGCTATTTTTAGAGGGGTGCCAAGGATGGGACGGAGACATAGGTGACAATTAAAGAGAATATATTCAGAGCTGTCATCAGCAAAAATCTATATTTTTTTCCCCCTCTTGCCAGGAATCCTAAGTGTCAAAGGGCCTCCTAGGCAAAGTTTTGAAGGCAAAACACTAAGGTCACTCAAAAAAAAACACACACACACACACAAAAAGCCACCACCACCAACAAAACCGGGGGGATGACATCAGCAGGAGGCTGGGCTGCTACAGGGCGCTGTTCACCAAGTTCTAGAAAACTTCCCTTTGCTCCTTCAAAGCACCCATCCACCGCCGTGCTTCTGTGCAGCAGCGCCCACAGATGTATGTGATTTGCAGAGCTTTCCTCATCAAGGGGATTAGGCAGCGCTCTTGCAATATGTATAAGGAGTACAAACACACACACTTACCCGCTCTGTTTTACGCCTGCCTGCAACAAACAGCCGAACAGATTGTGATGAAATTCAGACATTGACAATCTGACAAAAAAAAAAAATTAAATTAAAAAAAATAAAACCCTTTTCTGCGTTTTTTTTTTTTTTTTTTTTTAATCTGGCTTCCAGGAGTTTTGCAAATCTAAATATTTTATTGAAATGCCGCGAGGGCCCCAATCTGATGGGAAGCCTACGGAGCAAACACGTGAATGTCTGCAAAAAGACAAACGCATGTATTTGGGCCAACGGGGTGACCCGGTGTGGTTCCCTCCTGGCTCCTGAGACCGAGCTCAGCTCTGAAATGCACTCATTGCCCACCAGTGTTTCTGCAGCGCTCCAGCAGCCGTCTCAGTGTCAGCTTGCCCTTTCCTCAGCAGGGATCGCTAAGCCGTTCTGTATTATACTTCCAAGGCTCTCACGAGCTGGAGTTGGGAGATATAATATTTTCTTTGAAGTTTGCATTTCACAACACACTGGGATGCAAACAAGCTCCAGTTCCTCAGCACTCAAACAATTCTGGCACACGGGGACTGGGACTCAATATTGTACCGAGTTTTCTAATTATGTCTTTGTGATATTTACGCCACGATGTTAGGTGAAAGCTGATTCTAATCAATATAAACCCCCTTGTCTAAACGGGGCATCTGGGCTTTGAAATATTCCGTTTGTTGTCTCAGAATTACCCCATAACAAACCACCGTAAGAATATAATATCTCAGTGGCGGAAAACTTTGGAGTATTTCTGATAAACTTATCATAAACAGATGAGTGCTTTCTCTCCGACACTATTAAGGTGATGTAAAAAGTGAAGATAAAAGTCAGCTGTATGCATAAAATCCCCAGAAACTCGAGCCAACAAAATGTTGTGTTTACAAGTTTAGAAGCTCAAAAGTCTGAAAAGGCAAAAAAAAAAAAAAAAAAAAAAAGAATTCTTAAAGTAACACTAAGTCAGCCACATGGCACATCCTGGCAGCTCTGCTTGGCAAAATAAACATTAGCATATTCATAGACGTGTTTCTAGAGCAACGTATCACTAACGCGGCCAAACTGATTCCACAATGGGGATCTCAACTTTTCTCATTGAGGGACAGACCCTCAGCTGGCAGACGCAGCCCATCCCGGCACACAGACACCGCACAGCAGCACAAGTGCCCGCCCCGGAGCAGCGGTGCCAGATTCCAACATGCTGACAAGCCTCTTCTCCTGACTTTACCATCAATATTCATGGAACCAGATGGGCAGATGTGGTTACCAACCAGCTCCTCAGCCAGCAGCCCAAGCTTCCAGTTTGAAGCCGTGCATGCAAGTCTCATTTTCACCACTGTTTTCCTGCGTACAGAAATTAGAACTGGACTTGGAGCGGCTTTTACCAACTCTATCCATAGAAGTTTCCCCCACTGAGAATGCTCCGCCTGGATAACAGCCTCCCAAATGAGCTCTGCACAAAGCTGGCTTATCCTCTCATCCCCAACCTGCCCCACGGCACAGGGCCAGCCCTGCCAGCCCAACCTGTGAGCCCCTCAGGATCAGGGCATCTAAAAATGACACAAAGCCCCCTTGCCCCACCTCAGGGTGACCTACGCTAAATCCAGCTTGGCTGGGGCTGAGGATCAGTCCTTAGACATTCTTAACTTAATGCTGCAGGTAGGAAGGGAGCTCTCTCCTCCAGCAGTTGCATGTTATTTTTATGTTTCTACTGCCCAAGGCTCCCGTCACGTCTGCAACACAATGTACAGAAGCATCGGCACGGCTATAAATTCTACACAGCCAGGAAAAAATTCTTCTTGGAAATAAGTGGTGATGCATTGACACAGGCTTCCCAGGGAGCAGTGGGGGGTTACAGTCCCTGGAGGTATTCCAAATCCGTGGGGATGAGAGTTGTGGTCAGTGGGCAAGGTGGAGGTGGGATGGGGTTGGACTTGGGGATTCTAGAGGGCTTCTCCGACCTTAATGGTTCTATGATTCCATGATTCATTCCAAATGGATGAGGTTACCATTTTGGAGACAGATACATAAGAAATACTAACAGTTACAAAGGAAAACTAGAAAGAACTTCACAGCTTCTCTCCAGCCTCCTAACAAACCACTATCTTTAGGACCAGGAATAAATCTAGACAGAAAGCCATACAAAATGGCTGATCCCCAAGCCTCCAGAATCTAAAGATCCCTGAATAATCCCATTCAGGGGGAAGAATCCTAACCACAAAGGGCAGAATAGGGGAAATGGGACCTTTCCTCAGGCCCCATGACAGAACCAAGGGAACAGCAGGGAAATGGGAGCGAGCACCAAGGTTTCCCTATGAGGCCTCAGGTGAGAAGTTCCAGAAGCAGCGACTAAGGGAACGTTATGATTTTTGGGGGGAGGGAGTGGGGGGGTTAACTGTTTTGCAGTACTTCACCTTTTGGGAAGGCACAATATTCTGCAATCTTGTTGCACAACGTCCCTTTGGGTATCAGTTTCAAAAGAAAAAAAGTTTTTTTTCCTATTCCAGTGTGAGAATATGTTTTTCCTGCAAAAATACATGGCTTCCAAGAGTAGCAGTCAGCAAAACAAGCTACAAATGGTACAGACTGGTGCTGAACACTTTGGTTGGAAACCCACAGCGAAAGGCAGCCCTGCCTCCTGCTCATATTTGCAGGGGAAGCGTATCCCCTTCCAAATAATAATAATAAAAGTATTAAGAACACGTTATGAAAAATAACAAAGAACTGCGCAGAAATCAGAAAGTGAGTGGCACTTCAGATGGAGTTGAGCAAATTAAGTCATTGACCTGAAGAGGAGATTAATACCAAACAAGGTGCCCCTTCTTCTGAAGTAATGAATATTCTTCAAACAGCAAGGGAGCACTGACTGCTGTTTGATGCTGATGACATTGAAAATTTAGGAGAACAGAAATTCCATCATTTTTCATTTGTATGCAAATGCGTCTGTTCCAGAAATTAACCCCTGAACCCCGTGTCAGTTCTCATCTGGAGGAACGCTGGGTGCCAGCACTGCACAGCGCTGCTTTCCTGGGGTCACCGGGGCTCCCCCGCACCGAGCGGCACTAAACCCAAAAACAAAACGCAAACAGAGGAGGAAGAAAGCAAGGTTGGGGTGCGTGCCTGTGCGGAGGGGGGGGAATCGGCTTTGTTGACCCCCTCCCGTTAACGGAGCACAAAGGAGCAATAGAAGCCAAAGCACGTTGTAAAATGCACACCCCAAATGCCAGGCTCCGAGCTCGGGAAGGATTGTGATGCAAAGCGCAGCCCCCTCTCCCCCCCTCGGAGCACCAGACCCTCCCATGGGGTCAGGTGAACGTGGGACCCTCCCCCCCAAAAACCCGCACCGGCATCGTTCTGCCATTCAGCCCCAGCCCGGCCCTCCGCTGATCCCCGATTCCTTTTGTCGCTCCGCACCTCGGACAAACGGCACTATCTGCATGTGAAGGGGAAAGGGATGATGGAGGCTTTTAATTGATGCGGATTTAATTATGCTAATTTAGACAGCTGTAAAGCCTTTTCAGTACGGGCGCATAATGGGACCGGCAAATACAGGTGTCCTTCACTGCGGGTGCTTAATGTTTAACCTCGATGGTTTTGTGAGGAGGGGAAAACGTCGAGTAATGATTAACCAACAGAAAGCTCTGTTTCTCGAGGACCTAAAGAGGGAACTTTGCTTTGGTTCTTTGCTAGGGCTGGAGAAACCTGCGCTCAGCAGAGCAAGGAATTCTTCAACAGCTGAGACTTGGAGTCTCTAGGCTTCTTCTGTGACCTTTTCTTGCTATATTTCACCTTTGCATCAAACCTCATCAGCTATGATTAAGCCAAATAAGCAACTTACCTTTGTAGAGTGTTTCTAGTGTCCTATCCGCTCCTTTTCCTTTCCCAGTCCTTCCAGTCCAGCTACAACATCCTTTTCTAGGCTGGGTAGCTTATCTCTATAGAACACATCCTCCTAAGGGCCCAGGTCTTTTTGGCAGCTCCAGCACCTAGGCACCTACATATCACCTTCCTGCTCCATAGCAATGTCTTTTTTTCTTTTTTGTACACTTACAGAATGACATGAATAGCTAGAGCTAAGTTAAAAATAGGAGTTGCCATTTAATTAAGCACCCGTTATGAGTCTACACCATCAGGTCACACCATCAGGTGGAGCTGATTTGAGTAAGGCAGTGGAGAGAAGATTGAATGCAGGTGTGCAAAGCGGCCAGCTGCTGCAGCTTCTTTCCATCTCCCAGAAGCACCAAGAGCAGGCATAATGGGAAAAGTGCTCCCCTCATTCAGTGCAGCGTATGATCCAGATTTGCTATCCCACCACACTCCATCACACGTCATTACAACCTGGTGGGTCAGCCGTTTCCAGGCAGTTTCACTTCATGGGGTCTGCACAACGGTTGTGGTGATCCATTTTGTCAGTTGTTCCTGTCCTGGGAAATGTTACAGTTGAGCACCAAGGGGTTGGCAAAGAAAGGGGTTGGTACCGAGCTAAAGAGCTTCTAAGCCTGCAAATTTGTCTGCCTTAATAACGAGTATACCGAACACTAGGTCCTCTCGCTATGCAGCTCATTCTCCTCCTCAGGATGGCCAACTGCAAAGCACTCAACAGCTATTATACCCATACACACAGATGATGCACATCAGCTCGATAAGCCCACTACTGACAGCACTGGTCATACTTCACACCATCCTCCCTCTTGGACCAGGGCTGGACTCAGTGCCATTGGTCTGCATTAGAACCATGTGGCAGCTGAAGGGCCAAGTGCTGGTTTATCTGGGAGATACTCTTCCAAGAAGTGGCACCCAGCTTTCTGCCCAGCTTTCCTCCAAGTCTCTGTGGCTGTTCTCACAGCTGGGAAATGGGCTGCTTGCTTGAGGTTGGTCAGTCAAGTTCTTCTCCTGGCTGCCTTGAGCCCTTTTTTCTTGTCTCACCTGACTGTGGGGAATGGTCTCCAATACATTTTCAAATAACCTGATGTCCATAAGAAAGGCCTTGGGATAGGTTTTACGTTAAATGTTACCCATTCTTACAACATGGAAATGTAAGAATTGGCCACAGAGCCAACCAAATCCTGGTACTTAGCCCAGCAGTATATCAAATTTCTTTCGTGTATCCAGAATGAAAACGCACAGCCTTTTTAACAGAGAGAGCCAATGCACAGCATACCAACCTGGGCACTCTGCTCTGTACTTTAACAGATTTCAGGAATTTGTGGGAATTCTCTCTAACACTGGAGAGTAAAAGATCTGAAGAAATGCTCTTGCAAAAAAAAAAAAAAAAAATACAAATGGGAGCTTTGATATCTATAAAGTTGCTTTCTTGGACCAAGAGTGCACATTAGGAACCAAATAAAATATTTAAAGGCAAAAATCTTGCAAAGTTTCCTCCTGTGAAAGAAAAAATGTCATCTATAGTATACCAGACCTGCCTTCTGCAAGATCTATTTTGGAGCTGCCACGAAACAAGCGGTATTCAACAAACAGCGGGGGGGGGGGGGGTGGTTTTTCCTAAAAAAAAAAAAAAGGTTGCATTTCCACATATTTCTAGGAACGGTTGGTTTGATTTTTCTTGAAATCCAAGCGTCAAGTTGCATTTCAGACCACATGTAAATATAATTCTGCTCTCACATAATGCTTTTGCATCTAGCGTAATTCTATTTACTGCAGCAGTGTTACCTTTCAGTTACCCTAATGGGAACAAGAGCAGAATTACGCCAATAAAAAAAGCTGCTTACAGAAAGAAAGAACAGAGAAATAAATACTTCCTCTGGCTTATTTAATATATTTGTTTGTCCAAATTGTAACAGATATATTTCTTTCAAGGAATACTGTTTGATCAGCAAGAGTAAGCGCTGATCCATCTTAGACCCCGAGAAGCAGTTTTTACATTCATCAAACGACACCTAACTAAGATTATGTTTAGTAGGTCCTCTAAAAGAAACAAGAAAAGGTCTCAGATCATATAATCATACTCTTCTGTTTCCCAACTTTCTTGGAAATCTCTGCCTAAAAATACTTCCAGCATCCGGATGCCTTCAACAATTGGCTTATTTCAAAACATATAAAAACTCTTATTCCATTTGTAGCCATTTTAAGGTCTCCGTGCTGGCATGCAGTAATAGTGCTTAACAGGACTATATACCGCTTTCCATCTCCAAAGCACTTTACAAACATTAGCTAATTAATCCTCACAACACCCCTGTGAGGTATGTAGGTAAGTATTGTCATCCAATTAGGTAAGAATTAAGCACTGTTATCCCACCAGATAAGTATTAAGGTCTCCCATTTTACTGGGGATCCTGAGGACAACAGGTTAAGTTACTTACCAAAGGTCACTGGGGGAGTCGGGAGAATAAAACTGGGGATATTCAGGTGTCTTGGTCCTGTTTTGCCATTAGGGCAGCATCCGGTGCTGCTCCCCACAAACCCTCACCATGCACACGGAAATCTTTCCAAGACACACAGCCAAGACTATGGGGTAAAGGAAAAAACGTACCCAGGAAGCACCACGTCCCTTCCATGAGGTGGGCAAACATGATGGTGTAGATAAACCCAAGCCCACAGACACAACCAATGCGATGCAAATCCATTGCAGAGGACCTAGAAAGCAGGACCAGCTCAGCACATGTTGGGCTATGATCTAGTCTCACCAGATGTCACGCTGGTAAAAGAATATCCTTCATTCCCCTGAGACAGTGCCATTGTCCACATCTGCTTTCAATTTCAGTTCGCTGCTGGAAGAAAAGTGAAAGCTCCTACTGCAGCTCCATGTGGAGCTGTGTGAGTGCAGAGCTGTTCCTTGGAGCCCGGCATGCCTGTGAAGCTGCTGAACTCAAGCCTATGGGATGAGAATCTGTGCAGTAACTCTCCCCCTGCCCATAAGCAATGGCAGGCAGGACATGAAGCAGGGGCTGTTAGGGGCTTGGCGTTGGTTATGAAGCCACAGAGCCCCCGTTTGCCAAGAGTAGATGAAGAGCAATGGGGCACTTGGCCAATGGCGATGTGGACATGAGATCAGCTCCTCTTGAGGAGATTCAGGTTGGATGTTAGGAGAAATTTCTTCCCTGAATGAGTGGTCAGGCATGGGAATGGGCTGTCCAGGGAAGTGGTGGAGTCACCAATCCTGGAGGTGTCCAAGGAACGTTTAGATGTTGTACTGAGGGGTGTGGTTTAATGGGGAAATATTGGTGGCAGTTGCATGGTTGGACTGAATGATCTTGGAGGTCTTTTCCAAACCTGGTGATTCTAAGAATCGATGGTTCCTCTTCTTCCAGGGGCAGCAGCACAGCTGGGGCTGAGGCCAGTCCCACGGGTAAGAAAAAAAAAAAAAAAAAGAGAGAAAAAAAAAAAGAAAGAAAGAAAGAAAAAGAAAGGAAAAAGACCGAGGCTGGATTTCAGCTGAACTGATTTATGTTTTCAAGTGGAAGGCAGTTTGAGCTGAAGTAAACTACACAGTTTTTAGATCATTCAAAATTCATGGCAGCTTGATCCCACAGGATGTCAAACAAACAAAAATGATTCACCAGGAATCCCTATAAATTGAAAGAACCAAGCCATGTACAGTTCAAGCAGAGGTCTCAAACCTGGTCTCAGTAAGAAAAAAGGAATAAATTTAATAGTTTTTATTCTATTTTTCTAAGAAAAGAAAAAAAAAAGTGAAAAATCCAGTGCAATACATATCCACATCAAATGCTCACAGAGAAGTAACCCAAACATCCCTTGAAATTAAAACAAAAACCACAAACCAAGAGCAAATAAACAAATGGGAAGAAGGGTCATGAGAAAAGAAGGTAGGCTGGGGCTGTATGTCATACTTCAGGTTGGTTTTATTATAACATCAAATTAAAAAACGCAATAAAGGGTCTCAGAAAACGAACACAAATTCAGGTAATAGACGAATCATGTGCATTATATATATGAAACAGAAAATAGGTACCAAAACTATGACAAGAATTTGCTTAGTTATGATATTCTTTCGAGATGGGTCTGCCAGCATTCTTTCCTTTCTCCTACATTGCGGCCATCGGTGTCCGCCAGGAGACAAGAATATATCTGATCCCATCTCTCAATGGGATGTTTCTTCACTACAGGGCTCAGCTGCAGGCTTTCTATTGTGAGCCAAGAGGAGGGCAGGACATCCCCCTGCTCCAACAGCAGGGACTGAGAGAGCGGTGAAATTTCAGTGTGGGTTATGCGAAATGAAAGGATTAAAAAATAAAAAGAGCATTCACTTCATGTCGTTCCCTTTAAAACATTATCGCACGGCTCCTTTTTTTTTTTTTTTTTTCCCTCTTTTTTTCTTTTTTCTTTTTCTTTTTTTCCCCCTAACCTGACCTTTTTCCCCAACGGTTTGTCTATAACTTAATATAACTAATTCTTTTGAAATAACGTTCATAGTTAGTGTAATTGGTGCTATATAGTTCTAATGCACATTCTGTCACTAGACACTAAATTGAAATTTTAAAGAAAACGATCGAAATAGCTGTAAGGGAAAAAGTACCCTTTTAAATCTAATTTGCTATGCACCGCAGTAGGGTAATGGATGCAATGAAAGTTCCTTTATTGAGTTCCCATGTCCAAAAGGTATTTAGGTAGCAAAGGATGTTAAGCAGACCCCCTGCGCTCCTCCTTTAAGTAAAGATAGCAGGAAATAAGGTATATAGGTTTGTGTCCTCCTGATTTTTATTTCCTCAGGAGTACAACTTATGCAAAGGGCACCTTAGGCTACTTGGAGGATCACAAAGGGTGCCCTCGACCCCCTTGCTGTCTGCATGAATAGAAGCATCTAAAGGATGGCTGAAGCCATACAGCGAGTTAAATCCTTCAGGTGGGTCTTTTCAAATTCCAATAGTGAGGAGTTACTGGAGAATTGGTAAGGATTTCACTAGGCCCCAGCAGGTTTGAGATCAAAAGCCCCGGTTAAATAAAAGCCTGTTGGGAAATCTTAAAACCTCTTTGTAATGTAACTTAAAAAAGTTAATACAAAGAGCCCTTAGACTGAAGCCTGTAACAGCATGAACAAAGAGTATATCAAAACTGATTCCATTAAGGGAAGGCAGACAAATAAATTCATTTAATTTAAAGAGAAATCAGATATATTACCCTGAGAAAACCTAAAAAGCATATCAGAAAAAAAAAAAAGCAAAACAAAACAAAAAAACCAACAGATTTTATAACATACGCACACATAGAGCTGTGGATAATAGAAATATATATAAAACCTATTTATAAATACCTCTCAGAACAGAGAACAGAACATTATATACACACGTAGATGTTCAAGCATCAATTTAACCAAGGCGTGCATGCCTGTGTGTATAATTCCAGTATACATATATTTTTATCATTTACGAGGCCTCATGCTGGGCTTTCAAATCCACAGTGAGATGCATCTGTATCTGCATCCAGAACCGTGCAGTCCAAAGAGCCCCTCTCATCAGATACATATTTTACCATTTGGGAAATGACCTTCCACCCACAGGTTGCATAGGCTGCATGGCAATAAGGAGATGCACACACTGGACAAACGAGGGAGAATCCTGCAGAAGTTAGCGCTAATGTTCGACAGGATTTTTCTTTTTCTTCCTGCTTTGTATTTACAACCTGACATTTTAGTTTCAACTGTACTAACTAACCCTGAGCTCATTATATCCATGTGTAGTGGGGGAATGGCATCCACTCTTATGTCCTAACCTCCTAGCACACAACCAGCCCACAAATGCTGACCCTACGGAAGGTCCTCTCTAAGAATAATTTTTCTGAAGTTAAGAAATTGGAAAATGATCACACATAAAGTGCCTTTCATCCCAGTGAGCAGCCAGCACTAGTTTCACAAAGTACACCAACAACATTGCTTTCTCTTTTGTCTTCCTTTCCTTTAGACTCAGAATGGACAGGAATCCAATGCTATAAACTATATATATATCCAGTGCTAAAACTATAGGTGGGGTTATTCTTTTTAGCAACACTAATTTGGTTATCTTGGGTGGACAGCACCGAGTGAGCGCAGGGATCATTTATCAGCGGACACACAGTTCTGCTCTAAGCACAGAATTCCTGCAGTGCCTTCTGGAGAGGTGCTGTTCACAATGGCAACCCCAGGAAATGAGCAAAATGGGGAAAATGAGGAATACTGTGTCAAGCTTTGACCACAAGGGCAGCCCAGGAGAAAGGTGTGGATGTTGGGGGACATTGGTCAATGCCAGCTCCTTGTCCTAGCAATGAGTAACGAATAATCTCAGAAGATAAATGCCTCTGTCGGCCCCTCATTTGAGGGAAATTACCCTTGATCTAATAATACCAAAGGCTGTAGTGTCAATTCTTAGGCCGGTAGAGGATGAGGTTTTCTGGTTCAAATGGGAATTAATGGAGGGAAGTCATATGGCTCACGTTATACATGTGACACCAGATGATCCAAAAAGTCCTTTCTTGGCCTTATAATCTACAAATCACCTTGCAGAGGTACTGCCCTCCCGTGGATTAGCAGCAGACCCATGCCACTCTTGCTTGAATGGGCTTTCTGATCTAAATACCACCCAGAGGGTTGAAGGATTTGACTGGATCATGGCCTCAGATGGAACCATTGCCAATTAAAGCCTGGCACGAGATAAAGTGAGGTAGGACATGCTCTGCTTTGGGTGCTCTGTGATTCTAGAGCATCATTAATAGCTACCTAATGAGCCAGGCCTGAAGGAAGAGCATTTGCTATCAGCACACTTGCACATATTATTTTTCACTTGCTGTTTTACATTACCTTGCACTATAAAACACAGCCATCAGATTGGACAGGCCTCTGAATACCCTGACTGAGCTGTAGGTGTCTCTGTTCATTGCAGGGGAGTTGGACTAGATACCCTTAAGTGTCTTCCAACTCAAATCATTCTGTGATACTATGAGGCTCTTCAGTTCCGAATTAATCAGGCCATAATTACGGCTATTTTGTAGCCTGCAACATGTCCGAGGCTCCAGAATTAAACGGGAAGCAGGACAACCTACTGCCCTATGGCAAACTGGGCATCTCATGGCCCCATATCCAGGATCAACCCCAGTTCAGCAACTATTTCAGTCCCCATCAGGAGTATTTCTTAGCTGCCACAGTCCTTCCTTCTATCTGTAGCCCCGCAAGTACACTTTGTTTTAACCTCCAGGATAATTCGTTATATAGAAGGAAATGTGTCATTTATTAAGTCAACAATCACTTCCTTTAGTGTCTCTAAAAATTTCTTCTGAGGTTTCCCTTTCAAGTACTGGTGCTATTTAGGTATGTAGGCTGAGAGCATAGGGAAGGATGGACAAAGTTACCGTCATTACACCGATGAATTGGCTGCTGAAATTTGGCCTTCCACCACGACACATCAATTGGCTGAACGTGTGGTCCACCACGATGGGACCCATTTGTCCGTGCAGGCATTATGCAAAGAGGCCATCTCTTGCCCTCTTGGACCGCCATCAGCAACGTTCCCAAAATCACTGCTCCTGTACAATCAGTGCTCCCACATAAGCTGGCTCCCCATGGCTGTACGGCCTCATTAAAAGCCATATGCCGCATTAAGGACTTGAAGATTTTGCAAGGAAAGCCAGCATTAGAGCAGCACATGTCTGAAACTGATAGCAAAATGTGGAATGCCTTAAACCCCACCTCCGTGCTGTTATTTACATACAGATCTTTCATCTGACATGGGCTTCCCCTCCAGCACCTTGAATACATCAGTCCTAAGGAAGAGACTTTAAGTTCAAAGAGTGCCATCCCCAAATCAAAGTAGGAGGTTATCAAGCGAGGTGTGCCGAGCAGTAAGACAAAACATATGCATTTTTAATAGGTAGCCTCTCCTCCCCCCAAGGAAGCCAAGGGAAGAGACGCTGTGAAGCTTCAGTAGAAAACAAGTTCAGTGGATTTATCCCCACAACAACAAAATTCACTACTCCTATGCATTTTTTGAGCTGTTTTCCAAGCTCTCATCAAAGCAGCCAGGCCCAGCCCTCAGCTGTCCTATTGACCAGGTGAACTCATTGCAGTGCCGGCACCGAGAAAGGAAAAAACAGAATGAAACAAAACAAAAAGACCATGAAAGAGAAACAAAAATCTCAACAGGTCTGCATGGAATTTCAGCAGCACTTTATTTATTAATGCGTACGTAGCTGCCATTGTATCGCGGCTCCCAAAGACAGATCTGTGAGGAATAGGCCACATGCTGATTGACAGCAGCCATAATTCCATACAATGAGACTGTATTAAATTGTTTGATGTGATATGATACTCATCACTTGTAACTGATCAAACATACTGCTGCATCAAACAGTATTACAATGCAATCAGGAGGGGTATGGCTCCTGCCAAGGCTGCTCATCACGTCGCACACTCCTGCATTAAACACTTCTATTAATAGCACTGACAAACTATTCCTATCCAAATTTTGCCAAAGAACTGCACAATGCAGGGTGTGCAAAGAAACCCACGTGTTAAGCTCTGCAGTTTGAGGCAGCGCTCCTGTTGGCCGAATACTCTGACATGAAAGGCTTTGCTGATCTTGGGATTTCTGCAGGATAATATCCAAACCTGCAAACCTGTGACCCTAAACAGAGACACATTCCAGCTCCCTTTCTCCCTTCCTCCCTTCCTCCCTTCCTCCCTTCCTCCCTTCCTCCCTTCCTCCCAAG
>JAPSGF010000040.1:4711170-4728670 GCA_035772895.1 Perdix hodgsoniae
TTCCTTCCTTCCTTCCTTCCTTCCTTCCTTCCTTCCTTCCTTCCTCTTTTTTTTTCCTTCCTGAATGCAAACAAATTGGAAGGCAGATCCTTTTTGCCCCCTTTTGCAGCGCTCCCACAGGAGAGCTGCTATCCTGCAGAAGGTCAGAGGCATAAATAGATAAAATTAACAGGATCTTTGTCACTGCAGATGCAAAAAGTGACAATGCTACATGAACCCTTAACTTACCTGCAGCACTACTGTCGTATTTATAGGTGTGCTTGGGAGGGATCTGCAGTGCCCCTCTCTTGGCACCAACCCTCAGCACCCAGGAACCACATGAAGCCGGGCATGCGAAGAACGTGGTATTTAGCAACCTCTGAAACTGCTTCTACCAGTGTATCTCATAAAACTACTCCAGCGTGTAAAAATGAAGTGATAAACGAGCACGAGGGCTGCATGTAATCCCTGGTGGACAGGTATGCACATCGTAATTGGACAATCTACCCCCGTGATTGCTATCGCAGCTTGGGAGACCAAGGATCACATAGCCATGGAAAATACGGAGTAATATGCAGGAATGCATGCCTGAGTTTCTGAGGCTGGTTGGGTTGGGAATGTGTACATTTCACATTTATGCATTTCGGCAACGACAGAACGTGCCTGTTGTCCTGCCTTTCCTCCTTTCACTCCTGCAGCACAGGCGTAAGCAGATTAAAAGCATTGCACGGCAGCAAATAATCACCAATGGAACCCACTCTGCAAAGGGTACTCCCAATCATTTCTAAGGCTCAGTGATTCCTAGGGAAGGTGTGCAGGGCATTTTCTTTTTCCAATTTAATAAAGGTAATAATAATAATGTCTTTTAAGGTAGTAAACTACCTGGTGCTTTAAACAATTGATGTACAATGGGAGATGCAGAAGAAGGGCAGTTGCACCATGGAGCTGTAACTTTCTATCCGGGTGTAGCTAAGCAATTCAAGATGCTGCCACTTACATGTAACAGTAGAAACGAAGGAGTTCAAAAACAAAGTCAGAGGCATTTCAGCAAAGTGCACAGTATGCTGAATTGTGGCACGACAGAAATCGCTGCGGGTTGGCCGTAAAATGTTTCATACTGCAACGGCACTCTGCCAGCAAACCCCGACACGTCCTCCTTCACCTGTGCTTTTTTTTTCCTGTTGGTGAACACAAAACAAACCCTCCTGCTCCACCAGAGAATCGCGGTCCTCACCCTGAGCACACCTCTCCATTCATTAAATCATCATCACCACCAGGTCACCGCACACCAGGCCAAGAGAAGCGCAAAGCCGTGCTTACCCTCCCGCACCACCCGAGCGCCGCTATTATTCCTCCTCCCTGGGGACAGGACCCCATATGCGAGCCTCAGAGAGCACCTCAGTGACTCTGAGCATCATTATCAGCAGCGGGATGAGCTGCAGCTGGGATGCACTGGGGAGGCACGGTAATGCTCGCCCTAATCTCCGCATTCATCTCACCGGCCCTCACTAGGAAGTTTAAGTACATTTAGTGGGGATTCTTCAGCCCCTGGAAAGTAGGAAGATGACTATGAGGCTTGACGTCCCAGCTAATTAACTTGGGGTTGGAAAAAAAAATCTTCTTATCGACTTAACTTGGAGATACTCTCTTTGTTTTTAAGCCTGCAGAATACCTTCTCTTTAAAATGCTCACTGCACACAGCTCTGCAGCGTGGAATGCATTATTTTTAACAAGGACCTCTTTTATCTTGGACCGAAACTTGCAAACATTTGATTTAATAAAAAAAAGGAACAAAAAACATTTAAAGAATCGGTTGAATGATGGTCTCTAGGCTGTGCTTTGCAAGAGGCTACAAAATCCACGCGCCTTTCTTCTGTCCTTAAAAATCCAGGGATGCAAATGCACCAGCTGGAAGCGAACCCACAAACGCACACGCATCCCCTATGTCTAAAAGGAGTTTAAAAAAACCCACATATTTTCTTTTGAATGGGGGAATGTCAGGGCTGGGAGACAGCGCCTGAATCTGTACATGCAAGCACTGCATTCAGTTCTTCCAACGGGTGCACAGAAGTGAGCAACTTCGGCACCGTCCCTGCTCTGAGTTCCTCTGTGTGGAAATCTCTCACCAATTGCAACAAGCACTTTTAAATCCTCACCATATTCCCAACAGACAGAACAGTGGCATGATGGACCAAGCTTTTTTTTTTTTTCTTTTTTTTTTTTTTCCTTCTCCCTCTTTTTTAAAGTACACATATGATGATGCATCATAGTTATAAACAGATGGTATTTGGCCTCCTTCCTATTCTCAACATTTGGAATTCCTAAACTATGTGAATTAAACAATAATATTTTATAAACATACAAGGGATTTTGCTCACTGCTTTGTTAACATAGAAATTATACAATGCTGACATTTATTTAAATTTTAAAAAGTAAACAAGAGTGTGTATTGAATTAAAGCAAACTAAAATCAACAGAAAGAAATATGTTCCGCGCGCACGTTACCTACAACGGCACGGGCCTTTTAGGGGAGCCGTAATGGGATGAGGCACAAATTGTAGCTTAGACAGTCTGAGCCTTTGTGCTCGCCTAACGCCTCGCTGTAAACAACGGATCTTCGCACCATACTTGGCATGCTGACCATCAGCTGTGCATCGGCTGCCTAACCTGCCACGATGGAGTTAAAAGAAGTTCCCTTTGCCGGCGTTCCGAGGAGTGAAAGTGTGTTTGCAATTTGAGTACCAACTGGATCCAGTCTAACACTTGTACTCAGGATGAGAAACATTCAGCGATACCAAAATTTGGGGGAATGGGAGGGCTCCCGCCAGGAGAAAGTGCTGGTTCTGAAGGCAGGATTCTGCCCGCTCGGTTTCCTCTTTCCTCTGCGTTAACCCCTTTTTGGGCGCCTCTCGAGGACGAAGAGCACTTCGGTTTTAATCACTATTCCCAGGTCTGCAAAGAGGCTCTGTGATGAATAAATAATGAATCGGAGATTTTAATCAGCGTTACGATTTTTGAAAAGCCTAATTATCATTGTTTACAGACATGCCTTCCTGACTATTTCCTTGTTTTGCTTGCAAAGCTCAAAGGGTTAAGCCTCCGCATGCAGCCCTCCCATTCCTCCTCGCTGCACTCCGCTGCTGTTTTGCGTTGGGTTTCGGGGGGCACTGGGGGTGGTTTGGGGCATGTGTGGGGCTGGGGTGCCCAACCCAAGCCGTGGCAGCACTCTAGTCCTGGGGTACCTGGGCAGCATAGAAGGACTGCGCTCGGTGCAGAACGTACCGACAGCTGCCACCAAAGGAGGCGAATTTCAAACACGAGCAGCACAGGGAAATAATGATGAGTGGCAGGAGCGAGGTGGGGAACCAGGATGCACGGAGCTGTGCGGAGCTCACCACCAGCATCAGCCCCTGTCTCACGCTTAGCCCACTATTATTATTATTATTATTATTATTATTTCCTTGTTATTTTTTTCTTTAGCTTCCATCGGTCCCATTTCACCCCTCTCTGTCCTCATCACCATCCACTCAGCCCCAGTGCCAGCACAACATTCCTGATGCCCCTGCTCTGCTCCGGCAGCCGCTGTCCCCCTTCCTCCCCACCTTCCTCCTCCTCCTCCTCCTCCTCCTGCTGCCGCTTGCTGCCTCCACGCCGGCTGTGTGCTAAGTTGCAGCGCAGTTCCATAGCAGTTGATTATCAGTTTCCAGCAACAGCTGTGTATATTCGTTCAGAATGTAAAGAAATATCAGAAGATAATGCAGTATTGCTATTTATTACTCCGTAATTAAAGTTCTGACAGTGTTTCTATTATAAAACCTTATTTGCAAGGGTTCATAACTCAGAGGCAAAATTTTCCTTCAAGAGGAAGCCTGGCTTACCAGGCTGAATCATTTCAGAAGTATTCCAGTTAAATAAGGTTAGCCCATTAGAGTCTAACATTCTGAAGGACTTTCATTAAGGTGCTCATTTATATCTGCAAATAAAGAAATGCCTACTCCCCTCCATCAAGGACAGAGAAGAGGAAAATATTTTTGCAAAATTAGGGGTTCATGGAAATGTTTTAATATAATTCTCGAGGAAATTATTCCCATGAAAGCAATTTGTTTGAAAGAAATTGCCCCCTGGTCCTTTCCACACAGACTAGTCCCGGGCTAGTGGATGAGAACCAAACTTAAAAGTGACTATGAGCTGAAATGGGACGGACTAATTCATTACAACTGTCCATACTGGAAGAAAAACAAAGCTCGAGTGGCTCGAGTGGGGAAAGGTGAATTTAATTTTCGAGGCCCTGTAACTTTTAATAATCTGAGGAACAATATGGGAGGTACATTCCGCCCTCCCAGTTATCCTGATATAAATTCATTCAAGATTTATATTGGTGTAATAGAGAAGCAGAATTCACTCCACGGTTTCTAATGAACTGCTGGCTCGGTCTTTAAAAATGCAATTAGAAGAATCGAGCCTCCTAATTCAGAACAGCTTGGAGCGAAGGCAGAGGTCTGGGAGCTGCAGACACGGAGCAGGGCTGGTGGTGCTGCACGCTGCTCACCAAAATGCCCTCGTTATTTTAGGATTTTCTTTTCTATTACATGGCGAAAGGCAATTCTCATGTGGAATAAACCTGTGTTTCCTGTGATCTCAAATACTAAGACAAAGGGATTGTAGGATTAGGTGCCTGGGCTGTACTGATGCAGGAGTAAGGAGCTGTCTGGTTGGAGTCAGAAACCTGTTCTGCTTCAGCTGTGCCCGCAGCTGCTGTGTCAATGCAGGTGAAACATCGATAAATACAGGAGTAAGTCAAGGGCTAATTCTGTCATTTTACTTATAAGATCTGGTCTGCACATTCACAGATTACTTATGTGTGTAGGAACAATGGGAACGAGATCCCAATTTGTCTAGGTGACCTTTTGAAGCAAGGGCTTCAAATGAAGCGGCACAGTGGCTGTCTGCATTTGGCTCCAGCAGCCAAAACTCCTGAGGTGTTTGCACCTGGGCTGGGGCTAGGGGATCCTCCATCAGGGAAATATTGCCCAGAGCACCTGGATGAATCCTGGCATCACCCCACTGACTGGGGACCTTGTAGTAGGCCCAGGCACCAGGTCAACCTCCTGGGCCCGGGGGATGCAGCACACATGAAAGTATCTTTGGATGGGCTATGAATATTCACCAGCAATGTAAAGAAGTCATCAGAATATAATGCAGCAGTGCTATTTGTTACTCTACAATTAAAGCTCTGTATTTCTATTATAAAACCTTATTTGCAGGGGTTTGTAACTCTGAGGCAAAAAATTTCCATCCAGACAATGCTTCAGCCACAGCTAGGAATGGTTGAATACCACTGCTCAGTAACTAAAGCAAAGTAGGGCCCCAGCCTGGAGGAGGTGGGCACCTCTAGTGACTGGGGCACACACTGCAGGCAGCAGGACTTGTATCCCTAAACCACTGAGCATTGAGTCTCATAGCACAACAGCCTGCTTGCCATGAGCCACGGCGTGAGGTCACAGCATCTCCTCTCTCCCTTGCATTAGTTTGGACATGCCTCAGTTTCCCTAATAGTAAAAAAATAATCGCCTAATTTATTCTTGCTAGTGCAAGGAGTGTTAGCATTAGTGAAGAAGTCCTGTTACTTGGCTCTATCAAATGGGACAACCGCACTCATGCACGTTCAGTTGAGAAGACCACATTCCATGTCCACAGCCAGGCTGGGCTTTGAGCGAGCAGAAACAGAGAGAAACTAACACGTAAGACAAGTGATGCAAAATTACAACTTGGCAGTGTCAGGAAAACATCTGAACACTTACCATGTGCCATTGGATCTCCCTTGGGCTTTTGGGGAGGGGAGCTGGAACCGTACCTGTCTGTAGAAAGGTCTGGCCATGCTCTACATCACACCGACTTCCCGGGAATCCTCTTCCTGCTTCTTCCCAGAACACAGTTGAAAATCTTGGAATTGTCAGAACATTTTATTACCACTTGCAAATCAGATTCGACTTCATCAGATAAAGACACAATTGCATTCATTGACTCTGACACAAGGATATGCATACTGATAAACATACAGATAGATGTACACACTTATACATGAATGAGATATGCTAATTAAAAATTGCAGTGGGCACTTTATTAAAAATTTATTGTACAATCTCCATCTTCAAAACATTTTACATCAACAAATATAGAAGCTCGACTGCTGGAATCATAAGTGATTTATCTTTAAAAGACTGTCTTTGTAACGGGATGCAAAGATGCTTGATGAACGGCCGTTACATTCCAACTATTACTTTTTATTGGAAGTATTTTGGCTGTTATCTGTTTGTTCTCCATCCTTGAGAGAAATAAAACAAGTGTCTCAGCTTTCATTTTATCGGATAGATGGCACCACGTAGCATATTTCCCATGCTAGTTTGAATTACAGCTGTTTATCTTTCAGCTTTCTTTAAGATTAATTAAATGCAAATGTAACTCCGCGAATCATGGGATTACCTGCCAGACCCCTTATTAATACCTTCACTTAAAAACCCCTGTGCCAGAGAGTCATTAATTTGCAAAAAGAAAAGTGCTAAAGCAGCCCTTTGCCTACAAACAATTCCGAGATGGCTGCCCAATTAGTCCAGTAGCACTCAGATCCTCCTTTCAGGCCCTGTGGCCCTTTGAGGACACAATAAGGCTCCAATGATAACCTGGCAACCTAGGTAGAAACCCAGCCAAGTGTGAGCGTTTGAAGCTGCAGCTTGGCTGCCATCGTGTCGGCGAAAAGAAAGAATTCAGGCACCATGTCATCCAGTACAAAGGATAAAAACAGATTCAACCGGAAATTCAATGTGGCACCACATATGGGATACATGAGTGCGGTTATACAACAGGCCACATATTTTTTTTGAACAGTCTCCTGCATGTGATGCCGAGGACATGTGTAACCATCATAACGTCTCTAAGAATCTGTATTTAATTTGAGCTGGGGTGGTGGCAGGGATTGGAGATCTGAAGCCGCCACAGGTTTGTGGCAGATGGCTCTGTGTCAGCTATGACAAGCAGCCAGGCTCGGCTTCCTCTGCAGATTTTCTTTTCTCTCTGATCAGGTAAATATGGGCACACTCTGGAAACTTCCACAATTCTGCCTGAGGCTGCAAGTTTGTGACTTAGCCCCATCTGTCACAAATCTTCCCTCGGTTCTGCTGCGAGCAGAGACCTGAATTTACCACGGAGCGCTGCCCAGGAAAAGCCAGCCATCTCGCCCTACGAGGAAGAGAGCACATGGAGAAAACGTGAGCTGCTGGGACACAGAAGGGACCTCTCCAGCCTCGGCAGCACCCAGAGCCACTCTTCCTCCATTCTGACCCCACCGCCACATGCCCAGGGTTGTCCCAGCGCTGTCCCAGCACGGCCCCGTATCCTAAAGAAAGACGCAGCTCATTTTCTGGGGAGGTGTATGAGTGATAACTCTGTAAAAGTCTGAGTACTCGTATTTCCAAGGAATAGAACGTGATTCAGTCAACAGTTCCTAAATATGCAGAGACAAAAATCATCATGAGTAGCAAAGTTTTCACATAAAGCAAGATCTTTGCATGAAGAGACAGCACAGTGAGGTGTCAGTAGCACTGCAGTATCTGCTGTGATATAACCAACTTTTTTGTTTCTTGTGTTCTATGAGCGTAACAGAAATAATCAACATTTACGCACGCTGCCATCGTTAGACTTTGGGGTTAACATTCAGAATTCAGGAAGGACAGTTCATCCATTCAGACCTGCTGGTTCAGGATAGCTGCAGCTCAAGCTCACAGTACTGATCAGGCACACATTTTATGCGTGTTCTTAAAATTATCTTAACAAAATTAAGAATTAAAAATTATTTTTCAGCACAAAACCTGAGATTCAGCGTGCAAGAAAGCAGAGCAATTTATAGAGCCAAACTGTATCAGGTCAGCTTTACTCTGGGACCCAGCTCCTTCTTTCTGTGAGTATTAGGGAAGAATCAAGGTGGAAAGCAGCTTGTAGTAATTACTTTTTGAGCTCAACTTTCAGACTCCAACCACCTTTGGAAGCCACCATCAAAAGACGGCATTATTTTACATGAACTGGGTGCACTGTGATGACCGAGTCAGAGCTACACAATACTCCTCAGAAGAGTACTTCCCTGAATGAACCTTTCTGAACAAATCATAGCTTCTATTATTGGCCTTTTAAAACTCATTTCTTTTCTTCTATCTTTAAACAAAACCATAAATGTTGTATGTGAACTTATGCAAGATACCCTTCCACTGGGAAGGGAAGGTTCAGAACACATTGATCATCCACAACACTAGGAGAGGAGTTTCAGGCTTTCTTTCTGTAGGCAATTTGGATACACTTTACTAAAAAACAAAAAGTTTTCATGCTTTTTGCAATTCTTCTTTCAAAGTCATTCACATTTCCTTTGACTCATTTCTTCATCTACCCTTTTGCGGCGGCTACGGTTCGTCTGCCAGCTTTCATTTACTTTCTAAAACTAAACTGAAGTGGTTTATCTAGTATGGTTATAATACAAAGTTCAAAGTCCTGCCGCTTATGCTGAAAGATGCGCACACAACTGTTTTCTTCATGAATGCTTTCTTCCTGCTCCACAAGCGTAGCCAACTTCTATGAACTGTAGGCCAGAATCTTCAGAGAGCTGAAAGCTCCCACATCTATATCTCAGAGAGGAAAAGCAAAGCAAGCCCTGGGAATAGGTGGAGCGGGCACATCTGCATCCTGGCAAACAACTCAACAACAAGGAGATACTCAACATATGCCGGGACCCAGAACGACCTAGCAGGCAACTCTCACAGTCCCTGATAAACCATTGCTATTACTGTGAACAGCCACACAAGCTAGCAGAACTCACTCTACTGAAGCTTTTTCTGGACTCACATACAGCCTGTGGACCTCAGGATGTCCCGAAATACATAAAATGGGTACCATGCTCCAGAAGAGATTTCAACCTCTAAGCTAGCTAGATCTTTGACTATGACAGAATGACATATAGGAATGAAAAATGTAAGACTTCAGTCTAGCCTGGATACAAGCCTGAGCAGCTTAATCCATCCTACTTGGAAGCTGGCCTTGCTTTAAGCAGAGACTGGACCAGATGATTTCCAGAGGTCCCTTCCTAAATTACCCCGTGGTCCGCTAATCTAAGTAATCAACGTCTTCTTCTACATAAAAAGTCTTGATCTCTTACATCCTACTTAGAATCTTACATATATCCTACCTGGGACCTATTCTTAAGCAGCTCTTCCTAGCAATGACAAAAAGATGGAAAATGCAGCACACTGTGCTCCAGAGTTCCTAGCTGCTATAACCTTCCCCTACAGGTTGTGAAAAGCAGAGCTAGACCATCTCTGAAACCACTTTAAATGACACTTCTGGAAACGGAGCATCACAAGAAATTGTCCAGAGAGGTGGTGGATGCGCCGTTCCTGGAGACATCCAAGGTCAGGCTGGATGGGACTCCAAGCATGTGAGTGGGGTTGGAACAGATGGTCTTTAACGGTCTCTTCCAACTGAAATGATTTTATGATTCTACCACTCTATGACCATACCTGTTTTGTGCTTCCAACTTGCTGATCTGCATCTAACACCAACCAGGTAGATGCCTCTTTTTGCCTCGGCAAACTTGCTCTGTATCTGAGTGGAAAATCAGCAGGATGGATGGAAATATTTGTACTATTCATGCAGCCTGTAGAGCTCTAAATTAACTTTATCAGCTCAGGACAAAAGATCTGGAGAACACTGTAAGCAAACATCTGCTCAATATACATTCATGGTTAAAAAGTAAACAGTGTGTTCAGCTCCATAAGGAGCAGGTTGAAAATTATCACAGAGTACAACATATCACATAAATTGATGGCACGGCCTAGAATACTCCGTAAAGTAATGATCACACCAGCACAAAAACAGTTCTCAAGCATCAGAATGGCTTGAATGATGGCAGATAAGAATATAAACATGGAATAACATTCACGAGGACAGACTGAAAAACCCAGGACACTGTAAGTGTTTGACAAACGTTTACACAATAATGAATGGTATGGAAAAGATGGAGTGAGAGCTTCTGCTTCCAGGCAAACAGCTCTAGAATAAGGAGATGCTCAATGCAGGTGAAGGTGTGGAGCTGGGGAAGGCAAAGCTTGGAATGCCATCTGCAAACACACACGTCTTGCTGCAGAAAGCCAAGAAAAGTTAAGAACAGAGGTCTGCCAGGGCCTGAATGTCTATTATGTAGCATTTCCCTACAGAAAAATGCATTTTTATAGACTTTTGCCGGGGAGTGGGGAAGTGCAAGGGCAGATTCATCATTTCTGGCTCTTATATGGCCTGTGCAAAAAATATGAAGAACTTATGCTCCATGCAACAGGGTCAGCCCACACTAACCTCACTGAGCTGGCTGATGGCAGCTGCATGCAGGTGCAACAAGTTGCTGGGGATACCTTTTGACACCTAGCTGTGCACAGATATCAGAGCTGGACCTGAAGGGAACCTCTACCTGTTTGCCTGAAAGATTGAAGTAAATGCTTTACATCCATTGGAGCAAAAAGAGAAGGATGAAAAAAAAAAAAAAAACAGAAAGAAAGAAAAAAGGAGAAAGGTTTGTTAGAACAGCCTTATTCAGGCAAATCTTGAGACTGGAACAATTCAGATGTCTAAGGTCTAACTGGGATCTTAATTTGATTTTACAGCAGTTTAATCCCTTTGAATTCAACATGGTTCTTTATCTTCTACAGTGGTGTAAGAAGAAAAAAAATCACACCATGTGTCTTTTCATAAGCAGGTGAGCTTCTGTAGTGTGATGGAAATGAGAAGATGAATGTCAGAAAGTGGGCCAAATTCTTTTCTCTGTTAAACAAGCATGAGTGAGAGTAGGATTTTTCTGCAGGAACTGAAGCTGACAGCATGTCAACCAGCACTCATTCAGCTGGGAGGGCTGGGAGAGATTATTTAAAGTTGTCAGCTCCTTCCATGCCTGGCTTTTGGCAACTCTTCTTGTCCCTTTCCACTGTATAATCTTTATACATGCTGTTTTAAATTAAGAAACTGAAGTGAGGGAACTGAAAGGTAAACTTCAAGAAAATAATGCAGAAACAAATGCTTTGCCCTATATATATATATAAGTGTGTGTGTGTGTGTATATATATATATATATATTTTTTTTTTTTGCAAGGGAGCTTGCAAATACTGAGAGGTCTTGTGGTGTGCTCCAATGGAAACTGATGCCCTGTTGTTCATACTGGCTTCACTTTGGCACTTAATTTAGCAACCACAAATACCGACAACCAAAGAGGAACTTTTGATTCCTTAAAACTAGAACAAATAATTGATAACAAATGTGGTTTGATTTCTACAAATCTCAATCTTCTCTTAACGACTGGTAGAAGGCAGTGTGGAAATGCAAATGAACCAGCCCTGGTGCTGTGAGAATACGCAGGGTAAGCAATGTGTCATTTGGAAAGCCTTTCGTAGGTGCTTACATTATGGACATTTTTAAAAGTCTGCCAGCATGAATGGAATTAAGCTATTACAGTTTAGTACGTGGGTCTGTGCACTGTCACAGGGATATTCACCGTGTCTGGCTCCCTAACCTGGCTGCCCCGCTGCCATTCATCTTCTTTTTGCCCCAAACTTTGCTGCACAAGCACTGAGGACAACCAGAGGAATAACTGCCTGCTTAATGAGACCGCTGTCTAATTATTATGGATATCCTCAGTAATAAAACAACAACAGTATGTAAAAAGATAACTCAAAGTACTTCTGATGATTGCTTTCTGATCTATAAAGCACAATCTCCAAGCAATAAAGAACAGCATTATTTGCTTTTTTGTCACGACTACATAGCTACTGTGTGGACTTAGGCAGAAAGGTTTCTGGAAGAGAAGCAGCCAGTTGGCAAATTTTGCTGTAGAGTATAAAACATTATACCAATCTGAAGGAAGTGGAAGTGCTGCGTACCCTTCATGATCTCACTCTCCCCAGCTTCCTTAAAAGAAGCATAATTCCACCTCTAATTCCATTAGCAGCACGTACCTAAGCTAGCACTTCACTAGGTTTCAGGGACAGTTTCAGGGCAAAACACAGACTTAGTGTACGTGGGTGTAGGTACAAAAGACAACTCTAACAGCATTCTCAGAGCTGATCCAAAGCCTATTAAAGACAACAGGATCCCTCCCCCGATGTTCACAGGTATTGGATTAGTCCCTTGACTCAATTTAAAATGATCCCCATTCAGTGCAGTTGCTACCTGTCGCATCCAGGGCACGATGGAGCACAAGTCTGCCTACAAGGGACAGAACTGGCACCCATGGGATAATTCCTCCATGGGCACCCTGCCTGCCAACAATTCCAAGGGATGTTTGTTGGTTTTTATTTTTGAAGAGCATCCTTAAAGCAGATTAGTTCTTTTGCTCATGGGGCTCACGTGCACACCGATCCCCTCATCGCATTTGAAACCTATCCTGTTTAATATCGGTATTTGTTCTGCTGCTACTCCCATTTTTGGTATGCCAGCTTTGGTTTCCTTTAGGAGCTGGGGCTGCACACGTGCAGAGAAGACCCAAAACTATTTGTTGGACTGAAAGCACAGGAAAATGTCAAGGCAGACGTTTAAGGACTGTTTACCCTTTGAAGCCACCATGTATAACTACACAACACTATTGACTCCAGAAGTAATGCTGAGCACTGGAAGTGTTCAGTCAGCATTTTAAACTATTATGAGCTACCTTCTGAACCATTGCCAAGTTAATAGACAATGAAAGATAATGAGCTTGAAATTGGGTGTTAAATTGCATTTTTGGTTCTCTCCTTTTTTTTCTTGAAGTTTAACTGTTTCCTGCAGAAACGACATCATCTTTGATGTATCATTATGTAAATGTCTATTTTTAGGTCACATAAGGAGTCAAACTGGGGCTAAACTCTCACTCCTGCTCCATGTGTGTGCAGAAGGGTGGGGAGGCAGACGAGACACAGCAAGACCACAGCTTCTGGTCCTCAGAGGAACGCAGAGAGGTGAGGTGTGCTGGCAGCATGGCGAAGGAGATGACTCGACTTGCTCAGTAACAGCAAGCTGGGTGGCTACAGTGCTGCAGAAGAGTGTGCTTTTGCACTGCACAGGTAACCCACGAGCTCCCTTGAAGGACCGAATGCAGATTGTTACAGATTCTACCTGAAACACCTTGGTCATAAAAAGGTGACTTATATCTGCCCTGATCTCAGCATGTCCAGCATTTACAGCTGCAACTGAGCAGAAAATGCTGCAAGCTTACATATTAGCATGCAGACAATAGCAGCTGTTTTCTAACAGCAGCATAGTGTAACAATATGTTTTTACTGAAATAATGTACAATTTAGTGCTCTATGGAATCCACACCTTAAAGCTGGGAAAGTCAGTCTGGCATGGAACGCTTGATCAAAAATGGAACAGAACACGTACTACTGAACATGCATTTTCTCCAGATAAGTAAGGGCAAAAAACAGGACACAATAAACACCAGGACATCATGCTACTAAGAAGCGTTTACGCTCAACGTTAAGAAAAAAAAAGAGCTAAAATAATCACAGCCATCAAAAGAATTCTGGTATTTCCAAAAGGCAGAGAAACCTTACCTGATACCCAGCACCTGCACGTTTTGAGGACCGAAGATTAAATTAGGATAGGAAGGTAGGTTTATCCTCATTAGTATAATTGTAGGATCTTTCTTTTATTTTCCTTTTAGACTAATGAGTTACATTAATCCAGGTTCATTTTTATAAGCCTCTTGGGTCCCAATGTAAAGGACAGTCATTTTAGAAAACAATAAATTAAAAAAAAACAAAAAAAAAACAAAAAAAAAGCATGTAGCATGCATTAAGTGCACGTATTTCATAAGACCTAGGTTAATACAACCGGCATCTAGTTTAATTAATCCTTGTTAGTGTAACGACTAATATCCCTCCCTAGCATGTTTCCTTTAAACATTAGTATGTTAATTAAATGTTGTTGTTTTAAGGGTGGTTTTTTTTTTTTTTTTTTGCCTTTGTACTTCAATATGGCATTATATCATGTAAAACTCTTCCCAACAACTACCTTATAGAGATGTTTCCTCACAATATCTGGTCTCTTGCAGAAATTCTGAAGCCTTTTAAAAAGCTGTTCAGGTGTAGAATACAGATATTCAGCTGCAGGAAAAACAGATACATTTTTAATGAAACAAAAACCTCAAAGCACACACTCGATATTAGTCACTTTACTAATTAAAAATGCATATTGCTCTGTGCCGCCTCGTGTTTTACATTATTTAAGCATGATTTTATAAGGTTACCTCAGCTCACAAGGATGTTTAATGCTAAATAAGACTGTGTAGTTGTGCTGTTTAGACATCTCCTTTGGGTGATTAAAATACATTATTCTAATGTAACACAATGCATATGTGATACATTTAGTGATGAGATTTTTCAAAGAACTGGTACTACATTAGTGTGTATCCCATATCGCAGTTGCATACTATTAAGTATTAAATTGTTTAAATAATTTCGTGTGATTTTCAGGCCTCCTTTTTCTTTTTTCTTTTTTTTCTCTATCTCAAGAAAATCTGCAAACCATTGCAGCGTCGCTGACCTTCTAACAAAAATCTATCATTATGGGTTGTGTATGCTAACAATGAAGAATGCTATTTCAAAACTTGCTTTTGTGTTATCTTAAAAGAACAGATGGCAAATATAAACTTCTTCTAATGTATTAAAACACATAAAATTCTCCTTAACACTAACATGTCGGCTTGCCAAATAAACAATTGCTTTTGCTTGAGTTTATACTCTAACTTTACATTTTAGCACGCATCACGTATCGCTTTTCAACCAAAAGTGTGTGCAGCAAAGCAGCTACCTGGGAAGATCTCCGGGTACACCAAGGCCTTGGGACACAATGGGTAACAGCCGCAATGCACCGCTTCCACCCTGAAGGTTAAAAGTAATCAAAAGATGAGCACAACGTCAGGGAGCCAAAAACTTCCTTTGCTGCAGGACCACGGAGGTTGACTGCACGTAGCACGAGTAAAACATTTTCCTGCTCAGCAGCACAATCCTTCTAAATGCCAAAGTTGCTCTTTTGAAAGAAAATTTTATTGATCATATGAATTACATAGAACAGAACAGTGAGCATATGTTTTGTTCGCTGAATAAATCAAAGCGCAGCTCTGCATTTTTTTGTTTTTTAAATACTGCTTAACACATTTTATAATCAGCAGACAGACACATGCAACAACATGGTGAAGTATGGACGGCTTCTCTTAATAATGCTGCGGAGGAATGAGGGCACACGTGCACGTGTCTATGGGTGCGTGGCCACAGAGGTGCTCCCGTTGCACGCTCGGACTCCAAAAGCTGCAATGAAATGGCCCCAGGAACAACACGCAGCACTCTTTGGGTTGGGATATTCTAGTGCTAGCGTGAGCTTCAGATCACTCCCTTTCTTTATCAGGAGGCAAACTTTTTGTAATAAATACCAAGGTCCCCCTGTGATGCTTTGAGGGTTTGATTTTTTTTACGTATCTGCCATAACATTGAGTCCAGATATTTTGGAATTGTGACACAGTGGCACAAAGTTTCCTAGCAGTGACTCTAAGAAAATCTATCCCATTCCTGCCTGCATTTTAATAGCAGAACGGGTTAAGGCATCCAGTTTGCAGTTTATTTTTTTTGCAGAATGACCACTGATGTGACATAATGTCCCCCTGAAGATACAACTGTAATTTCTGTTGGCCAGAAATTACACACCGAAATTCAAAACACTTCTTTAAATATGTTTATTTGATGAGAGGCTTTGAATTTCCTCCAACATGTTGACCATACGAGGACTTTATTTTTAGCTTCACTTTTCCTCGGTTTCCCAAGATCTGAAATTTTGTCAGCGTTCACCTTTCATTCTCAGGAACAACCCAAAAGGCTTTTGCTGCATTCATGTGCACGTTGGCTTTATTACAGGCACTCAGGCCATTGCACACCAAACTCTGCTTCCTTTAGCTCCGCTCCGTTTTAAGGAGCCAAAAAATTAAATAAGGAATGCCACAACCAGCCCTCGTGCTAGAAAACTACACATATCCACAGAACCCAAAGATACATCCCCCTGCAAATGCTTTTGCTAAGCAATGACTGCTAGTTTTTACATAAACTTTTAAATTTTGTAATTCATGTGGCTTTTTTTTTTAAATAACATATGCACTTCAGATTGCATTTTAAACATTAACAACAATTTCAAAGTGTACATCGTCTAGCACTATATTTTTTTTTTTTACCAAAGGGAAATGTTTCTGATGTGTGATTTAATTGATGATTTCAGTTCTTAAATATTGTGTCATATGTCAAAGCAAATAGATTTTTAAAGTTTTCTTTAATCTAAGGGGAAAAAAAAAAAGAGCGAAACTGTGGACATTTCAGTAATAGCTCAGATCACTAAGTTATGTTAAAATATTTGCTTTTTAATCGTATCGCCTGCACGAAAAAAAAAGAGCAGCTCCCTCCAACAAAACTGCAGGCCAAGATGCAGTCTGCGTCATCGCTTGTGCACATGACTTCCCCGTACAAGAAACCTCCATCAGGATCTCAAATTAGTGAAATCCGAACTCAGCGCTTCTGGAGCACACCGACTACAAGTTAAACTTTGCAATTCTTTCCTTTCCAGCTAATCCTATCTGCAGCCTGCCTACCTTTCCACACCCAAGTCTGCATGAGTTCCCTGACGGCTCGTCCTGCGGTGCAAGAATTCCTTCTGTGAGCATCCCCTTATTGCCCAGACCTAAGGATGGCATGGGAGCAGTGCAGGCTGAGGCTGAGCAGGGACTGGGAAGCTTCCTCGCCTCCACACCTCCCTGCCTTGTTCCTGAGAAGTATCACATCACAACAATCGCACAACGCTTCTTCATTTCAATCCTTAAGCGCTCCTAGTTAAATCATAAACAGAGTTCCAATTGATCTATTGTTAAAATGGCTAGTAAATGACCTTTTTATTCCAATTAACAAATCATCTGCTAAATCTATGAATCTTAATATTCAGATCTATTCACTTCAATTCATACAATTTATCTGCAAATAGTTGTTGGGCTTTTGATTCTAAATATAATTAGCTGATAATTTTGCTTGGCTGAATTACTTTTCTGGAGGGCCTGCTAAGGCTCTCAGCCGCATTATCTAGCAATAATGAATCTGATAGGTGAAATTTTTTACTGTAATGAGGATGAGACACAGTTGTGACACCTGAGTCTAGTAATAACAGAAGACTGCTAATTATCGACAGCACTTTTTTGTGTGATGCACAGAGAAAAAAAAATCCCTCATTATTAAAAAATAAAAAGTTACAATTATAAGTGACACCGGAGGAGAGTAAATAAAATGGAGTGATTAAAACATTGCTGCTTTAAGGGTGTTTTTAATTAAGTGGAAATGCTAATGTTGTCATACTTAGCAGATGGGATTAAAATTAGTTATTGTAAGTAACTCATATTTTATGTTATGGTTTCCACAGCATGTCTACAAGATCTAA
>JAPSGF010000040.1:4733670-4748670 GCA_035772895.1 Perdix hodgsoniae
AGATTTTTGCCAGGTCCCATTCTACTACTGAAGCAGCAGAGGGATACAAGTCTACAGTTTGGAAAACACAGATGAGCTAAAACACCCCATATTTCGGTTCACCTGTGGCTGATATGCATTTTTTAAAGTTTTAATTTACTGCACGCACACCCATTGCGGGACATGATCATTCTGTTTATTACCACCAGCTCTCAGACACGAAGCAGTGCGGACACAGAATAAGCTCCATTTCTTTTGCAAATGAATAAAACTGTTTGCAGAGTAGCGGTTGTCAGAAACCAAGGAAAGGATGGACTGCGCAAAAGAGTGGTAGAAAAATACTGAAGATTAATGATCACTTTCATGCGAGACACAAACCAGAAGCTCTCACACAAGTTCTTAACCCCATGTTTGAAAGGGAACTAAGTGCTTTCACCTGTTAAAATCTCAGTCTGGGTTTCAGATGAGTGACCCAGACTGAAATATTTTATTTCCCATCCGAACCACCCAATCATTTCCATCTATCTGGATGCTACAATAAATACGAATGTGCTAATAAAACACAAGTTATAAATATGATTTTGCACTGCTAAGGAAAACGGAAAATGCTTGCTGTCTCTAATCCTTTTAATTGCGCAACCCATCAGTATTATTTAATATCCCAAGTAGAAACAATTAAAATTAGTTGTTTCCACTAACATAGCAAAATGCAGGAAAAATTCCCCCCTGAATTATCTGTTTTATGGTAACTTTATGTTAGAGATTTAAAAAACAAAAGCAAAAAGTACCTGGAACATCAGTGAAAGTCTCCCCAAGAACGGACACGTGAAAAGGTAGTTCCTGCTCCTTCAGTTTCAGCAGCACTTTAAAGAAAGTTTCAGGATCTTTGTCATGTTCCCTTGAAATAAACAGAACTTATCTCAGCATCACTTGTGTTTACTTCTGAAATTGTTTTCTGTTTACCAGAACAGTATTTATCTTCAGTTCTACTTTGAGTATAAATTCCCTCTTTGTTTATACAGCATGCTTGAATATTTTCCTCAACCCAGCACTCAGGAACAGAAGTGCTTCATGCGATGCTTGTGTCTCTTCTCTGTCCTCAAACAATGCAACATCACATTAGAGAAAGGATATGGTGGGAAAAAACATGATCATTTCTAGTTCTCCCTTATGTATACAACCTTCTTTCCAGAATACTCTTATTCTTTATAGGAGATTGCATACTTATCCTATAGAACATTTCACCTTTTCTTTTTTTTTCAGGAGTAACACATCACTAAAAAACTTTTGCTAAAAAAATAGGAACTCCCCAACCACAATGTCATGAATCTGTGTTCCGATGGAAAGCTCCTGATCCCTTCGGTGCTTCGGGGGAAGAAGAAAGAACTAATAGAAGGCAAAATTAAAATGGTTAATAACAAAGTGGGAAAAAAACAATTTGTTCATCTGCTGCCTTTACCAGGACAGATAAATGGTTAAAAAGATATCACAGATGATCAAAATCTCCAAAATTTGGTAGATTATATTATAAACAAAATAAAATAGTTCCCCACGCTAAGGTGAATATTACACATATCTTGCATTTAATTATTCTGGTTTAAATTATTGTATTTTAGACAGATGTAAGCCATATGCCTTTAAGATATTTTGGTTTTATTTATTATTTAGAAAACTCCACTGTTTTCCTTCCTGTACTATGGGAAAACCTACAGCTCAGTGGCCCTGATGTCTTTCTTCACAGACTGATTTTCCAGAATGAATCTGTAGGTTTGTCACACCGCTATATGAAAGATTAATAATTATATCGTTCAGGAAATCTGAAGCCAAATGACATCTGCAGCTCTACATGTGTTAATTTCTCATTCAGTCAATATTTTTGGTTTAGGGAATTAAAACAAATTAATCTTATAATTAATATGACTTTCCTAGGCTGCAAAAATCGTCAGGAACTGGGAAGTTCTCTGAATCAGACGCATTTTTTTTTATAAAAGAAAGCCAGACAATAATTACTTTAAGAAGTTCTGCATCTCCCAGATTTGTTTTGTTCCAAATAATAAAGAGGAATGCAACAGCATAAGCTTCCTAATTTGTTTCACATCTGCAAACCAGGAGTCTTCACGGTGGTTCCAGTAACTAAAGTGGATAAGAGAGAATTCAGACAGAGAATTTCTTGTAGCTGCAAAAACACAAGAGCTGCTTGAATTGAGAGAGCCACCTGTTTCTGGCAGGTAAATTATCAGTCCAAGCCTATTCCCTGTTCTCTGCTTGCCTCAGTTTCCCTTTCGGGCAGGTGCTCATGGTGTGTGTAAGCGATCCTGAGGAGCAGCGAGGCCTGCAGCTTCCCATCCACAATGGGCCCCGAGCTCACATGGATCCTTCCAAGCTTTTCACAGCCGCGCTATCGGCTTCTCAGTCACAAAAAGTCCTTCCAGAAAAGGAAATGCTTTCCCTCTCCCTTTCCAGAAGAGACCAGGGGTCCCAGAGGCAGCCAAAAGTGGAGGATGCTGTTGGAGCCACATTGTCAAGGAGCTGGCAGGAGAACGTGAAGCCTCGCGGCTCGGAGAAGCCACATAAGCTGCACATATTTAGGAAAACTGATAGGAATTGGAAGTTGCAGCTTTGTTTAATAGGTGGGGAGGAACAGAAGGAAAATTTGGCACCCAGAAGGAATGCTGAAAGAGGAAATGTTTCCTCTGCACTGGAGGCTTTCTTAAGGGTTTTCTGATGTAGGTGATCCTCCTTCCTCATCCCCTCTGAAATATTTGGCTTTTATACAATACTCAGAGGTTTCAGTGACTCGTTTTGTGAACTTTGCCATTTTTTTCTCCTCAGAAGATCATACTGTTTGAGCTGTCTGTTCCTGCGGCTTTTCCACAATGCAGCCATTTCACTTTCAGTCACTTTTGTTACGACCTAGAGCAAGCTCTTGGCATGTGCACCTACAGGTGGCAATGCCTTCTTACACCTGCACATCAGCCCCTGGTAGAAAGGACTAACTAACACAAGACCACCTCTTTACCGCACCGAAGAGCGCTACGTTTCTTGGCTGACATGGAGAAAGCCATATACAATCCAGTCTGCCTTACTCAGCAACAACTGCTAAACACACCAGATTGTCATAGCAGTGATCGTGGAAAAAGATGAACACAATATGGAATGTCTGTTCTGTAAAGATCTGCTCAAAATGACGTGCACTTTTGGCTGCATCTGTTGCATTTTGGAGCTTTATTAAACAGTATTAATTATATATACTCCATTTCCTTAGGAAGGACTGCAAAATATTATAAAAGCCTGTTATAAAAATACAAAATTTTCTTTCGAGATATTACCTTTTGGGGAATATTAAACTAATTTGATTCCAGGGTCTGGCTTAGCTATTTAGTGTAGGTACTTGAAATGCTCTTGCATTTTTACTGGATATGATCTGCATCTGGTAAAGGAAAAGTAAGAACTGGGCACGGTATGAATGCAGTCTACATTTCATCCCAAGAACATGAAAGCACCAGAATGGCCAAACTCCAGCTGCAAACTTCCACAAAATGGACACAGGCACCATCTGCTTCCTGCTCATACCTATATTTGCATTTGAGTGCAATGCTCTTGGAGTTGCTCAGTCTCCAGGTTTAAATACTGCATGCTAACATATTTTTTTTTTTTACCTAGAATTACGCAAAGCTTTTTCATTTTTCTGTCCCAAACACATCTGAAGTGCAGCAGTCTGGGAGTAGGATCGGAGTTCATCCTGATTTATGGTGACTTCCCCTTGTAAACCAAAAAAGCTTTCAGGACTGTCCCCAGATGAACAATGGGAGGGCTGTAGCATTAGTACCCATCACTATCAAGCCTCTATTATCTCCACCTTAGATTTTCTGTTTATAACATGGGTGTGATAGTATTACTTTTTCACCACAGAAGGACACTGTCAGGATTAACTGATGACTTGACATCCCTCTTTTAAGTCTAAAACGATTAAAAGCCACAGCCTCTTTGCACTGCAGCGATGCACCTCTGTACAAGCAGTGGTAAAAGTCTTCAAAACACTCTTCTGCTTTTCAGGGATTTTATTAATTTAGACCAAGAACCCCAGAGCTTTGCCCTTTGCTGGACCTGGAAGGAGAGTGTGTACAAGACAGCTGAACCTGAGTTAATCCTTGCTGCTGCAGGACACCGACACCCTGACCAGTGATGGGAAATACATGGGGACAAAAGAAAAAAAGAATAAGAAAAAGAAAGGAACAGCAGAATTGTATGCACTATTCTGTGCATATTCACCTCTTGAATTTAAGTGAAATTTAGTATGAGACCCAGGTGGTTTTCTGTGACTCGAGCTTTTATTTTTAAGTATACGTAAACTTACACTTGGTGATAATCCCAGTTATTTAGAATTTGGAGAAAGATACATACAGCAATGCAATTGGAAAGCAGAAGAGTTGGGCAAGAGAGACAGAACTTGCTCAAAGCCACAAAATGAATGCAATGTATGAAAAAGAAGTCCAGTTTAAAATCTGTGCAAGTTAGTCAGCAATATGAAAGTGCTAAGCCAGGGAGAAATTCTTTATATTTCAGATAATGCTGCATGAATGTTTGCAACAGTTCTGGTCCTGTCATCTCCCAAGGTGGGCCATACTCTGAAAGGGTTACAAATGAGCTCAGCTAAATGCAATATTAAAAAGCTTGATCTTAATCTTCTTAAGACATTTAGCATGGCCGATTTGCAGTATTTCAGTGGTAGAGAATTCAAAACGGTGAAGGGCACACTGTAATATTTCACTTCAGACAGTGCTTGAAATCCAAGCAATTCAAAACATTTCTTACACAACGGTAAGTAGAACACATTGAGAGCCTGGAGAGGAACAGCAGCACTAGTTCCAAGTTGCAGAGGAGCAACCTATGGTAAGCATCATGTAAGGAACCCACCTTCCAACCTGTGTGTATCTCCTGTTGCCTGCTAACTTCATAAAATCTGTTGAATGTCAGACAGGCAAAGGTGAGAAGTGGCATTACTAAAAGAAGTAAAAAATCTTCAGAAGTAGAAGTAGCATTTTAGCACTTTTCTAAAATATACAGCAAGAGGTGAAACACATTCCTGGCTATATGCAGCTATTGACAGAAAATGGCTCACAGAAGAGGCCGTTAAAGAATTCTTCATTATTTATGAGGTTGGGCAGCATTTCTGGAGACAGAGAAAAGAAATAGGAAAAGGCAGAAGGTTGGGAAGACAGGAAAGAGTACAGAAGAGTCAGATTCTGATGGAAATAGAAGCTGCTGAGAGCATTTGAGAGCACTATCAGTGGCAGAGAAAAGGTCAGAAAAATATCAGTAAAGATATAAATTAGGAAGCAAAAATAAAACTGCACAGTAATTAAAGGAAAAGAATGGAACAGAAGGAATAAAAAGAGGAAAGACATTCAGCAGTGTTAGAAGAGAATCATGGTGCAAAGAGGATGGAGAACAAAAGAATCAAGGACGAGAAGGTAGAAAATCCAAGCAATCCATTGAAAAACTTCAAATTTCTGACACAGTGAAGGAGAAGAATAACGGGGGCTGCTGAAAACAGGGGGAGCAGCAAGGCAAGAATCACACCTTTACTGCAAGCAGAGCCAGAAGCTGGAAGGTGCCTTTAACCCAGTACTGTTCTTTCTTTGGGTGATAAAAGCAGGAACTTGAGGTGCTCTACCGGTTTGGCTGATACACTGCAGACCTGGGCAGGGCGATGGAGGAT
Source organism: Perdix hodgsoniae (assembly GCA_035772895.1). Taxonomy (NCBI): domain Eukaryota; kingdom Metazoa; phylum Chordata; class Aves; order Galliformes; family Phasianidae; genus Perdix; species Perdix hodgsoniae. The sequence goes on from JAPSGF010000040.1 coordinate 4,739,372, forward strand.
GCCATGGGCTGATAAGAGGACTTACATGACAACAGTCTCCTGCTGAACCTCTATCTCACTCTCAAGAAAAAAAGGGCAGCATGTGAAGAAGTGGGGCAGCCCTGAAATGCACACTCTGCTGAACTAGAAGTGGGGCTTCACTTCGCGCCAAAACTAACCTAGAGAAAAACTATCAGTGGTTTAAGACTGCACTGCACGATTTACTAGAATGCGCCTTGATATTTTGCATTACATTTTGAGGTCAGTAAAATTTGAATCTAGGCTTATCATAATCCAATAATGTTAGAAAGCACCAATGTAGTTACAAGAAAAGAAGCATGGCCTTCAGAACAGAGAATTACAGAGTTCTGGTCTTTTCCTGACACTGATTTCCCACGAGAGCACTCTGCCCAGGTTTCCTCATCTGTACAATGCAGCTTTACAGGAGCTTTCATCTCCAGAACCGTGCTGAGGGTCAGTCAGTCAATACTTCTGGAAGATAATATTCTTCCTGAAGTGAGAGGACTTGTGCTACAAGCCTATTCAGCACACCGATGAAATACATTTAAATACTTATTTTCATGGTGAGCAGAAGACTTTCCTAAATCAAATGATTCTAGATATACATTTTCTATGTTGACATTAAAAAAAAAGGAACAACAACAACAACAAAAAATTCTAGTACCAAATTTCTGGTAACAACGCTCCTGATAACTGCAGAAGAGGAAATATTACTGCCAGGAAAGAACTGTTAGGAAAGAAATGGGAGAAAAAGAAATAACTATGAAAATGCAAACATGAAGGAAAAGTTAATTGCTTTCCATTTATTCCATTTATCACAGTATTTTTTCCATCTTCTTACATCTCCAATGTGAGGCAGAGGTACAGTGTAAATACATAGTTAGGTCCAATGAGTTTTCTTCTTCAGCTGATATGGTTACAAAATGCCTCTGCTGTAATTGTGCCTCTAAACATTGTCTGGCATCATCAGCATCAAAAGTTACAGCAACATCTAATACCCCCTCAGTTAACAGAAAATCGAGTCAGCTAGAAGAAAATGCTTTTGTGTAAGCATCAGTGATAAAAAAAAAAAAAGATGCTGACGAATAAACTCCAGGCAGCAATTTGGAGGTCCTACAAGTAAAAGAGGCCCTAATGCTCACCTGTGCTTGCAAAACACCTGTGCATGTCTAGGGATTCAAAGCTGGCAGGGGACAGGCAGAAAGCAGCTGAACACTACTGGCAAACACTGTGTTTTATTTTCTACTATAGCCCATGACTTATTTACAGTGAGGAGTGTGTATTTTACCTTCTGATTTTTTTTTTTTAAATTGCTGGCCTGAGAAAAATGGGTGGCATTTTGCTTTACGCTGGAAAAGCACTTTCTCCTATCTTGCATTATCTCGAGGAGATTCATAAAAAAAGAACCTTGGGAGTTTATTGTTTAGATTCTTCTTCTTCTCCCCTCACAATTCATGAAGAAAAATCTTGAAATAAAATATTACACATTCTCCACCCAAAGAAATCTCAGGATCACCATCAGTCATTGAGCCTCCTGCTTATTTCCTAAAGAGAGATTAACCTTTGGAGACAAAGACTGCTCTTTGGTCTCAGTTCCATTGGTGTAAAAATCAATGCACTTTTATTCAGATGCCTTTCTTTCAGCTCTTTTACTCCAAATTAGTTAACCCAGCTTTTCACAAGTGCAGGATTTAGATGAAAACCATTTCTGTTGTATTTGCCATGGAATCCACTAACTGCTATGGACTACTTCAACTAGTTTATTTGAAAAATAGAAATGAACTTCCTTTTGTGTTCCAAAGGTAATATGACAAATGGTTCCCTGTTGTTGGGACTCACGGGAAGCAAGATTAAGAATCTGAGTGATGCTGACAGCCCTGATAACCATACCTAGTATACCCCATTGTGGTTCTACATACCATGAAATCATGCCATGGTAATAATAGATGGCTATGAATATGATAATAAGTGGCTAAAAATTTTCACAGGTGGTTCACTGGAAGAGCAGAAGAATCTAACATAAGTCACTACATGAAAAATACTCTCTTACACATTTACCTGATATTGGAAAATCCACCCTATTAAAACCTGGGGAACAACACGGTCCATTCCTCTCTAATGTTCAAAGTGAACTCATATCACCAAACTACGACTTACTGAATAATCTCCCAAAAGCTCTGTCTGGGTCAAAAAGTGAGTCCTGGCCACTAATGAATACTACGAGGGGAGTGAGAACAGTTGCCAAAGATAACTCTTGCTTCTTGAATTTGTGAAGCTGCCCTCTGCAAGGATGGAGCTCCTGAGAAGGAACTCTTTTGGCAAGAAAACCAAGGTTTGAAACTCATTAGTCAAAGAGATTAACACAACTACACATCTCACAGCTTTCAGAACAAGGAATGAACTCATTTCATCGAGTCAAGTTTTCACACAACTGCAAGCAAGAAAAAGCAGAGATTAGAGAAGACAAAGGGAGAAAGGAAAGATGAAAACAAGGAGAAGAGGAAAAGTGGGGAGGAAAAGAAGAGAAAATCACATATTGCAGTGCAGTAAGAAGAAGAAATTAATTAAAAGGAGCTTTGAAGGAAGAAGCAGAAGAAACATAACCCCCCATTATTGGTGAAAGTAAAGAAGAATATTAGATCATTGACTGACAACTTGATTTTTGTCTCAGAAGGTATTTGCATGCTTTGGTGATGGGTGCTGCATATTACAAAGGGGGCTGGTAGCTCTGTCTGCTAAGTTCGCCTAGGACTTATTACAAAATCTTTTCTGTTCTTGTTTATGATGTTTCCCAGGACTGAAGCTATCTTGGATTATGATCTTCTAGAAAAAAATGCTGCCAAAAATCTTCCAGAACAGCCAAAGAACAAGATTTAAAAGTCCCACTACCTAATGCAACTGCAATGCATATCTTGCATACATTACATTTCAAAGAAGCCTCTGTTCTATGCATTCAGGCCTCATTTTCTCTTTGAGCAAGAACTGAATATATGAATGGATTTGATTTTATGTCAAAGAAGTGCTTTTTATTGCCCTTGTGATGATCTTCCTAAAAATATCCCACATTTTGGACACATCTCAGATCAGTCACGCTGCTGAAACCCAGGCAGAATCTAACATCTGAACTGAAAACACAGAGCTTGACTTCACTTTCAAGGATTCATCTCCTGGATTCAGAATAACATCATCGGACTTCGCAGAATAAAGAATTAGTTTGTATGCGTTAAGAATACAAAATCGCAAGAAAAAGAGGATGATTTGCTAAGAAAAAGACAATGGTAGAAGAAAGGGGATGAAGAGGCAGAAAGTGCTAATGGCGAAATGTGCTCTTCTAGTTCGACTAAAAACATCAGAAGTGAACCACAAAAAGCAAAAGGAATGAATAAGATCCAATCAATTTGAACAGCTCTAGAAAAATAGCACAGCTGAGTGAAGATAGAAAGGGTGGGAGACAGAAAGATGTGAGACCAGATCAGATCATATAAGGAAGAAGGTAATAAACTGATTAAGAAAATTAATGGGAGGGGTCAAGAGGGCAACGCAGTACGGGTGGACAATGAAGCTTATGAGCAAGCAGGAATCAAATAGTACAGTACCATGTGAAGGTAGGGAGAGTGATGGTAACTTCTAGACAAGAGATATGCTGAGAAACTGTGGGAGAGGAAAATGAGAAGCAGATTTACTGCAAAAGAGGAATAGAAAGGAGGACATGCCTGTGGAATTGAGCCTGGAAAAGAGAAAAGGAAGATGTCTGAAAGAGAAAGGTCAAGATGACTTTGGGAGAAAGGGACAGAAAAAGATGACTTTGATGGCAACAGGTTGAAGAATTTAAGCCCTCTTCCTTCACAGCCATGAAAGGACTCCTTCATCCCACCAGTTCACCACCCACCAGTTCATGCATTCCTGCTAAAAGAACTGGGCTTTGCAGTTGCTTGGAGAAGAAAGACATCATAAAATGAATCTCTCGTCAAGGAAGAGGGCAGAGACAGACTTATTGGAGCCTTTATGTCAAACTGGGGTCTGACACTGATCCCAAACATTTAAGTTCTCAATTTTTCCAGTCCTATGTTTAAGTCAAGATCATCTTTTTGGACATGGCTGAAACACTTGTCACGAGAGCCTTCAGAGGACAGCACTGAAGTGGCTGTGCTGTGAGCAGCAGAGGGAACAAAGAAGGAAGGTTTCTACATATGACATTTGAAGCAGGATCTTGATGCTGTTTGCCTTCTACTTTAAAATGCAAAAGCATCCCCTGTAGCAGAAAAGCACTCACAGGGTTCGACTTTTGCTTCTGGTGCAGATAACACTGCTTTTACAATCACTTACTGCTCTCACTATGTGCACCCCAGGTAGGACGTGCTTTAACCTCGACTTTACGGGAGTGGAAAAAGCGTTGACACTGAATCTCCCCATACATAACAAGTAGCACAACAGGGCTGCAGACCTTGAACAGAGAAAAGAAAGTACAGTGCTTAGTAGAAGTGAAAGAACCGAATGCATTTGGGGAAGCAGTGAGCAAAGAAGAAAGTTTTATTTTAATATGATTCTTTTTCAGCCTATTAAGTTCTCCAATATCAGAACGAAGTCTGCTAAAAGTTAGTAAATAAAGGCTTTCTGGAGAGCTTTATTAAATCACTTATGACTTATCAAGTTAAAACTCCCACTCAGATATCTTAATAAAACTTTCAGAGAATATATTTAATTTTACTGGAAACCAGAAACCGATTGCTAACCACAGGAGTTACTGTGTGCTACATCACTGAACAGCTTTCTGTAAATAGAATATTTACCAACAACTTGGATTTAGTTCTCTAAAGTTTCGGTTTCTGAAGGTCAAATAACTATGTAACTGCCTAATAAAGAAGCAAAGAAGTACCTCTAAATATCTCCAAGCTCTGATGGGCTTATATGCTGCTCCTTAGGTGAGGTATTAGCAAAGCTTATTTATTTTCATTTCCAAGGCTTTTATTTGCTCACTCCCTTGTGGTAAAGCTGATTTCCATGATGATTCCCTTCTTAATTTTAATACCCTTTTTACTCATCATATAGACATAAGAATTTTCCATAAAATAATGAAACCCTTCCAAAGGAAATGAAGACAACTAGGAAAGTAAACTACAGCTTACTTTTTTTTTTTCTTTCCCAATTAATTGATCCACTGTCATATGCATATATGAAAGATTTTTTTTAATGAAAGGAAAATAAGGTTAATTAACATAAAACCCCTCACTCCTTGAGATGTTGAATTTTGAATTTTATCCATGCTGCCTTAAGTGCCTTGATTTCCCACTAATGACCTAGTTCTCCTAATGAGTAACATTAACCCCTGGCTGTAGCTGTCCAGGACTTAATTGTCAACTGGAGCTGAAATAGGAGAGTTTGCCGATCAGCAGGTATGTGGTATATTAACTCATGTCATTTCAGACCCTAATAAATAAATCTGTTGCTAAGGCAACAGGAACATCAGCTGTATCACTTTTTTTTTTTATTCCAGCCCCCCCCTTTTTTTTAAAAGGAAACTGCCTTTCACACCGAGCTTTTTAAAAAGGAAATTAACTACATGTAACCATAATTAGAAGAAACATCGTTTCTCATCTAAGAAACATATCTACATTAATGAAAAAAGGCATTCAAAAAGAGGACTGCTTTCTACTGTGACCGGAGTAACTGAAATGATTTCCCTCAAGTGAAGGAATGCAATTTGAAGTACACATCTGAGTGAAAACAGATCACAAAATATTTTAGCTTTTTGTATTTCTGAGATAGTTCTCCTCTGCTTTATTACACTGCTGATACCAAATGAGCAAAATGCTTCAGCTACTAATCAGCAGCCTGGGCAATTGAAACCAGATGAGAAAAAAATACCACTCAAAACCTAACACCTTCACGGCTGTCTGTGTATCTTCCAATATGATTGGCAGAAACACAATCTTCCGCAAGATAAAAAATGCTCCACTACCAACTCATCAGACTTATCAGCTAATGAAAATTTAAGTACCTGATTTAAACATAGATGCCGCTGCTCCTCTCTGTCCCATGGCCACAGCTACCTGAAACTTGAATGGGAAAAGCAAGAGGAGACTGGTGCAGTCATCAGAGCTGTGCAAGAAGAACACATCACAAAAGGCACGTGTGATTTGGGTATTTGCTTTCTGCCTCAGTTTCTCCACTTGCAAGATCAGACCCTGAAAACTGTGGTTTTAGACTAATAGATTTGAAATGTTACAAAAAAGGCAAACTCCATATCTGCGCAAGTAGTAAAACTGCAAGTGATGCTCACTATAGGAAGAGGATTTTCACAATTGAGACGTCTCTATTCTATGGTGAAAATTTCTGCAAGCTCTCAGAAACAATGATTAAGGAGCAGTGCATCTTCCATTGAAACGATTCAATATCCCAAATTCCTGGCTGCTGGAAGAAGTTTCAAGATTAGATTCCACCAATGAATGAACAACAAAATAAGACAAACACTTCCAAACTCCCCTTCCAGTTCACGTTTAAACCTGAATTTCACAGATTATTTAATCAACTTTCTAGTTCACTCTTCAAAATAAACTAATATCTCCTTTTTAAACATAACTCTGGACTGCATGAAAGAGAAGTTGACTCTTCATTTTGCCTTAGGTGTTCAAGAAGTCAAGGTGTCAGCTTCTACTTAATCAGACAAATCTACATACACATTCATGGCAATTCACCATTTGTCATCTGTACTGCACTTTTGGTGAACACTGTTTTCTTTGGGACTATTAGATAACTTTTCTTACACGCTTCTAAAAAGTATCCATTTTAACACTGTTACTGTACGTCCTATGGGCTTTTTATCATATCTGGTACCTTTTCAGTTCAGGCTGTATAAACACTTGCATTTTAAGCCTTTGCTTTCAGTCTGTCTTATCCACTCCACACTTTCACCTTTTAGGATTAAATTTGCCAGAATCGGTTGCTTTTCAAAGATGAAGCTTTCCTGTAGCCACTCAATCCCCATTTAGCACAGAGCCGGAGCCAAGTTCTCAGCTATTTCCCCATACAAGGTGGCAGCGAAGCACAAACCTGCTGAGACTTCCCTGAAATAGAGGATTTTGTGGGTGACGCAAACAGGATACTTCCAAAAATGATCAACCTCTACCTTCCTTACGTGATGCTGCATGTGCAGCCATCTGGAAAGGAAAAGCAACCAACCCCTACAATTCTGTGATTCTGCTGGGGATGCCCATTGAGGCTAATAACAGCTTTGAGTACTCAAAGGCGATTTCGAGGTGGAGCACTTTCATCTTCTGCTGCCTTTCTACACCTGAATTCCTGGTGGGATAAATTTATTCTGCAGCGTGAGCAAAATATGACTTGGGTATAGATTCACTGTGTACTGAAAATGCATTCTCGAGAGTCTCTGCATTAAACACTTCTGAATTCTGAATTCCCGTTAAAGCTGAACACATGAACTACACAAATTCTGTATGGCACTGCCGAGATGAAAAGTCACAAGGTGCTACAATTAAAAATACACCCTCGTAGGCTCCTCTTCTTTGCAGTCTGCAGAGGACTTGTGCTCAGCTTGCTGATTAATCTCTGTCACCTCCCAGAAGAAAGTAACCTGGCTGTACTATCAGAGACACATTTCTGAGCAAAGGTCCTCGGGGTGGGCAGCCACGTGGTAATGCATTGATGGGCACACGGTGAACACAAAACAAGCTTTTCTCCACAGACTCCTTTCTTAAGCTCTTTGAGTTCAGTGATGCTCTACATTCAAACCAGGCAGTGGGGGCACAGCGCTATCTCTGTGCACACCATTTTCCCTTAGACCAGAAATCTGCAGATAAATTTCTGCAATCTGGGTTTTTTTTCTCTTCTGCATTTCCTCATCGTGACTTCCACTGTAGTTCCTCACGCTCCTGTATCTCCTTCCCCACGCTCTTGTCACACACACTTACGTACAACATGAGATAATGGGGTTATCTGATTTTTTCACGAGAATTGATAAGGGCTATTTGTTTGTGTGCGTGTGTAAATTCTCGCTGATTCCACGTGTGATCTTTTATCACACCCATGCAATTAGGGGAAGAAGAATTGATTTCTGACAACTTTCTGTTATCGAGATGATACAGCACAGGCAGGGAAGAAAGAAAGAACACAAGGCCCTTGAATTAAAAGAAACACTGCAGGTCTTCTCCATGACAGAAATGAGTGAAGAGCCCAGAATTTTACAGTAATAAATTCAGCATGTGGCATCTGCACGATGTGGGCTACGATCTGGGGTGCAGTGGGTTTGCAACTTTGCACATTCACTGCCACACTCAAATGCAATAAGAGAGGAGGAATAAGCTGGCATAGCCTCAACTACAGCAAAAGCTTTGGCAGGTCCCCTGGCCTTGCTGGGGGGGCAGCAAGAGGGAATAATGTGAGCACATAAATGCTTGCGTGCAAATTTTGTGGTGAGAAAGGATTGTGCCACACCAGCAACCACATCACCCTCACATGCACTGAGACTGCACATTATTACCTTGGAAAGAGAACCTGTGGGATAGTAGACGGTGCTGATCAAATCTGAGGACTTTGTCCATTGATCATCACAATTTTGCTGTCTGTTTCTACCAAAGCACATTTACACAGAGGGAAAACTAATTCTTTGGCAGAGCCACTGTCACAGAGAGACGCTCGGAAACCATTGCAGCCTTTTATCCAGACCTCTGGCTATAAGTCATTTCTATTAACACTGCCTTGCTATAGATGTTTATAACAAAACATTAAAGACTTGGTGAGAAAGGAGAAAACAAATTACTCTGCAGAGAACCTAGCAACTCCGCTAAAATACTGTCAGTTATTTATCTGCTGTCAGCAGAGGTTGCACACTGTAATCCTTGACAGGCTCGGATTCGGGAAGAATGAGGAGAAGGGGCAGGGATTGCAGTTGAGGGCCTGTTCTCATGCAAAGGCATTTTAACACAGATTTAAAGCGAGAACACAGATCCGAGAAACGTCGCTCTGGATTTCAGCTGTCTCCTCACAGGCAGGGCCCACCCGCGGCCGGGCCTGGGAGGTCGGCACCTCCTCTCCTCCAACAGCACAGCTCAGAGTTATTTTTCACAGTTCAGCTGAAGGTGACTTTGTGTTAGGTGAAGGGGAATGCAGAAGTATAAAAATCTTCTCCTTTCTTTTTTTTGTTTTTTTTGTTTTAAATGAAAAGCACATGTAAATCAGCAGCGTGGAAGACGGCGTAACTGGGTGTTGTTGTACAGGATGGGGTCTGTGAGTGCTCTGTGCTGGAACATCAGCAGGCAGGATGCTACTGCCAATGTCTCACA
>JAPSGF010000040.1:4751170-4906170 GCA_035772895.1 Perdix hodgsoniae
TCAGCGGGTGGAAATGTAGTGCCTCATTGTTAATGCAAAGACACTTTCTACATACATGACGCTGAAAGGATGTTCTTAAAATGTAGATAGAGGGTTCACATCTGCTGCCCAGTGTGACCATGTATCTTTACACTTAATCACTTGCATTAAAGTAATTAAGATAATTTAAATAACATTAGGTATTGTCACCAGTGCATTGCTTCATACGAAAAGTATGTTGCCACAATTAAGCTTTATCGTTTCAGCAGCAGTGGTATCTTTTTCCTGGGCAAAAGAGAGGAATCATTAGCACGAATGGTTAAACGTCTGGTTAGCGTGACAGAATGTATATTCAAATTAATTATTTTGAATAATCAGATGCCAGTGACGTGTTTTTTTTCCTGCAAGCCTGTGTGTAAAATCAGTTTGCGTAAATCAGTTTTCCTAAAGGAAATTATTCTATACTTGACAGTCAAATCACAGAAACAGAATCAAGCCAAATTCATAAATCTTTTGGAGGTATAGTATTTTGATTTGTTCACCACTTACCACCTGTGAGGCCAGGCAACATGTAAAGGTCTCTGCTGATAGTCCATTCCACTCCAGATATTACAGAGGTTAAAAGTCGCATGTTGCTTATCTTCTTCTTGACAAGGATTTGTACTTTCTGATGCTTCAGACTTGTTCAATCTCTCCGCTGCTGTTAATGGGGAATGCAGTTCCTCATGCTGTGTGGTACAAAGTCCAGGCTGTGCTTCACAAAGTCCAGACTCATGACACGCGTTGCTGTTTTTCATTAAACCTCCCAAAGCTCTGCTCTTCTGCTGCCCAGGCAGGCCCTCATGTTGATAAGAATCTCCATTTCTTTTAACACCAATTATGTTTTCCAAATGGGCAAGCTTATGTTCTGGCATGAACCTGTTAGCAAAAGGAAGAGAAAAATCTATACAGTGTTTACACTGGATTGCAGTCTCACTTGGCATTTTTTAATTAATTAATATTAAATGAAAAGACAAAAAATGGTTGGTATTGTACTTCCATCCAAGCAACAACTCCACTCAGTAACACACTGCATATACATCTTAGAGAATACGGTGCCTGTGAAACCTTCACTGGCTGGGGATCCAAAGGTCTCTGAACTACAACACTGCTAACATCACAGGCATTAGCTGGGAGAACAAAACTACTTCCCTACTAAAATAAAATTAAGAAAACATCTCTGGGAAGTAAAAAGGCAATTTCTGCTATTTCAGCCAGTGAAGCCTTGGCACTTTTGCTCAGAATACAGCTAAGAGTGCTAACAAATGCCAAATGCAGTGGTGTAATGACATAACATGAGTCTTGACTACGCCTAAGCTGACACCAGCAAGTGCCTCATCACAGCTAAGTGAAAGCTAATACAGAGAAAAGATATGCTGTCTAATAACATGGGCCATACAGGTTCCTGTGGTATGGAATAGGGATTTTATCCAACTATCCTTTCCTAATTTCTGTAATGATCGCTTGAGAAAAACGAATCAAAAGTTAAAAACATAAATCCCTTCCAACAACAGGATACATCTGCGTAGAGCTGAACTCTTTTCGTAATACCTAAAATGCAACAACACAGATCTACTTCATCATTTGAGTCAAAGTAGGGATGGATGAATCGTGGTCCTTGCTCAGGAAACACTCAGTGAAGCTCCTCTATTCAAACACAACTCTTTTAAATTAACACAAAGAGAACTACATGCGTTGCCATCACGGGATGCTCACTCTAAATGTCTGTCTGTACCTCAAGTTAATTTACTCAAATATTATTTACTTACATGCCCTTCAGTGTGATTATGGCTCTTCCAGATAAGCAGAGACATTTAAATTTTCTGTTTCCTTTTAATTTCCAAATGTTTACACACTATAGCCTGTTTATTGAACTGTTTACTAAAGCGAACACTTGCTCCATTTTATCAACCTCCTCCACAGTTCTTCAGAGTTTTGCTCGATCACAGCAAGAGCTCCTTTCTGAGCTGTGAACAAACTGTTTGTCAGAACAAATATACTTAAATGCTGGAATCACCCTGCCCTGCAACGGAACACCTCTGAACACACACAGGCCCTCTTCTTTTGAAATTACTACCAAAATGCAAACACGCGCACATATACTCCATATGAACTTTTTCTTCAAACGTCCTTAGGTCCCCTTTCATAAGTCAGCATGCTGTGTGACTACTCTGTGCAACCTGTATTCTTTGATTTGGGTTGCTGTTCCTTGGCTACTACTTTTATGTTCATCTATACAAAGCTGCATTTTCGAGTCACTGACCACACAACCTCTGAGATCCACCTTTTTCTCACTGCTCGCCGTCCAGCAGTGGAGCTGCTGTGTAGATGCAGTCACAGCAGTTCAGCCACATTCAGTCATCTCCCCCAAATCCATGATGCACATCACAAACAAGGCAAGTTCCCAAATATGCCCGTATTGAGCTTTTCCCGTCTCAGTGAATCACCATGCTCAAAGCCCTCAACCTTTCATCACCTATACAAATAACAAGTGCCTTCTGCACTTAATATAGGTTACTGTTCCTAATAACATTTAAAGTAGATTTTTCAAAAATTATTTTGTAAATGGAAATCTGCATGTGCTGCTTAGAACCCTTCCTGGGGTGATGCCTAAGCTGGATCATAAAGATAGCAACTTGGTACGGCTGCCTGTATTCCTAAGTGCCTGGCTACTAAGGACATACACACTCTTAAGAGTTAGGTCAGCATTGCAGATATCACCTCACTTTGGGTGGATAAGCTTAGAGCATGGGTATCTCTGACCACCATTGGACTCATGTTCTGAGTCAATTTTCATAGGGCCGACACAAGTAAGTGTCAGCTTAAGCTGAATTATCTAAAACCGTCAGGTCATCAAGATCCAAACCCTAGGACACATCAATAATGTCACCATGTATTTTATTTTACCCAATTATTTCATTTGTAAAATCCTTGTAAAGTGACACAAAACTCAGTTATGTTACCTGGCACCCATGTGAGGATGTATTTTCATATATTTATGCAGGAGAAAAGGGGAGGTGAAAATAAATAAGGGGATTTTCCTTAAACCAACAAGCCTGTAAGAGTCAAGAGTACTGATTCATCCAATCACATTTAACTAACAGACTTTGAAAAATCACTGCCATGAGAAGAACCACTTGATGCACTAAAGGTTGGACCACCTAAGTGTTCTGTCTTGTCTGTGTTTAATCTCCCAGCCAATCTACCCCCAGTTCACCATTTCTACATCAGAACAGGTTTTTTCCTTAGTTTTCAGTCCTCATAAATCTGCTCCACCATTTCTAACAATATTAGATAAAACTTCACTAATTTCTCTCCCGAATAACTATTTAATACCCTTTTATTTAAGACATATGTGTGCAATCAATTCTGTTGTATTTACTTGTATTACACACACAGTATTCATCATCTTGACAATTTTAAAAAGTTTTAGAACACCATTTCACTTAACAGTTTAAAAAAAAAAAAAAGATTTATTTGATGGTTAACTTTGGAACAAGTTATCTGCATTAACTTCCATTGTTTTGGCATAAAGTAGTTCTGTATATTTTACTAACAACAACGGAGACATGATAAAGGATGTAGGCAGAGAGCCATAAACAGCTCTCACTGCAAGACCCAGTGTTCATGTAAAAGCATTAATTTTTTGGACTTTGATTGGAAGACGTGTCTGTGTTCAGCCACTTGGATTTTACTAAATACAACCGTGTATAAAATGTTGTACCTGAATATAACAATTTTAACTGCAGAAAGACCACTGTAAATCATACATAGTATAAACCTGTCCACATGATTGGAATAATATAATGGATACTGTAGTCCCTAGCCACTTGCTAATGTTCTTTATGACACTTAAATAAATGACTTGAAAATAAAATAGTAACACAGAGTCTTCTAAACCTGCTCATGTGCCTTTCCCAAATGCATGCTGGAGAAAGACAATGTATAGTTAACACTTTTTTTCTGTTTGCATTCTCTCTGGAGCATATTTGCTCTAGCCATTCTTTTTTTCTTCTTCCAAATCCATATTCTTTTTTTTTTTTTTTCCTGCCACCTTTCAGACTGAGTCATCTCTCCACCCAGTACCTGTGTGGATCTTGGTCAGTGTTAATCATCAAGAGCACGCAGGACTTCTACACCACCGCCCAGCTGGGAATCTCAAAGGCATCTATAACTTTGGGGAAAAAAAAGGAAGAAAAAAACCCACCAAAAACAGCTCCTCTAGTGCTTGATTTGGAGCCAGCCCCTGCTCCCACAGACATGATCACAGTTTCTGAAACTTCTATCCAAACTTCAGAAAATACCACTGCAGAGAGGCAGAGCAGGGGAAGGATGCTGCTGGGAGTGAAGCATGTAAGCTTCAGGAGAAGGTTGCGACGGCAGCAGGTTGCTGGCTTCTAGCTATCAAGACAGATGTACCATTTTAAATCCCACTCTGAGGAAACCCATGAAATTTTACTTGGAGAAGACCTGTGCATTTTCCCTTGCTCTTCTGTAACATTACATTACATCCTATTATTCATCTGCAGCACTTCATTTGCCTAACAACAAATTACTAACAGAAACTGCTCTCATCTCATGGCACTGCAAGTGTGCACCATTATATTAAACCACAACAACAAAAAATAATGGCAAGGCACTGATGTCACTGCTAGATGAATAGAAACTACATCAGAAAGACTAACTAGAGTGTTGGTTTAGGTCGGGTCAGATTATATAGGCAAGGTACATGTGCTGTATACAGTTTGGAATAGTTTGTATGAATGGATGTAAGCTAAAATTGGCACTCTGTAAGCAAAGTTAAAGACAGTTCTGAAAGTGATGTGGATTTCTTTTTAAATCATAAGGCAAAAATAAAGGTTTTAAAATAATAAAAGTAGATAAGAACTTCCTCAATTCATGCATTCTTAGAGAACATAAACAAAAGTGCTCTCCAAAAGCCAAATACAAGAGGGTCATTTGTAGTCCCTAAGAGCCACAATCAGAAACCTTCCCCAGGCCTTGGAGATCCAATAAATACATTTTGAAGCTGCGGCGTTTGTTTTGCCACTGATGCACAGTCATGTCCAGACACACAATTTAACAGACTCATTGCTGGAGAATCTCCTTTGTCTTTCTATCAACATGATCACAAATGTCTCTTTGCTACCTGTAATATGTCCAGTAGAATTTATGTGACCTAAAACCACACAGAGGTTCATGGTTCATGCAGAGCTAATGTGACATTAATATCTGGAGTCCGTTTGCCTTGTATCTGCCACAATGGACACAAGCTCCACAGTAACTGGGAAATCCTACTTTTGCCCTTACTTACCTTCTGCCTCCTGGAATTTTTCCCATTCCCATCGTGAATTTGCTCCCATAATTACTGGGAATATCCCAGCTGTGGATATTCTATGATTCTATGAAGTGACAAAACTTCAAGACTTGTTTTTAGTGACTTTTTTTTCTTGATCACAAATACATTTTGTTCAGCTGTGAGAATGAACTGCTGAGGGTGGTCAGGTATCCCAGAGCTGCGTTACGGTTGAAACCTAAAAGCCCAAAAGGAGATTCCCAATATTTAAGGAATTTGATATTAGGGTTAACTGAAATTGTCAAATACTTTCTGAGATCTAATTTCACTTTCTGATCTTCAGCAATGCTTGTAATTCTTCATTCAGAAGAGGGAAGAGATTACTTGTCAGCAGTAATCTCTAACACAGATAATGCCATATAAATATTAGGGGCTTATAAGCATGGACACGGATTAGGAGCAAAGAGAGAGAGCAGAAAGAAAACTGAACAGAGCCAAGATTAAGCACTGGGAAGGGCAAGGCAAAAGAAAATACAAGGTCTGTGGCTGAGCGTGTCTTCCCACAGCTGCATATACATTTTCCTGAGTAGAATAAGTAGGGTTTATGTAGAGATTTGGAGTGCTAACAGCACCTCTTCCCTGTTAGTGAAGTAAAATATATAGAAGCATTAAAATATTTGAGATGTTCTCATTCCCCTCTGTCATTATCTTCTCTCAACTGTCTCCTCCATGACATGAGAAATACAGAACAGAGTCAGGAAATCACTTCCAACCTCCTACCCAAAGCCCATCCAGTTCTACCAGGCTGGTAAGGGCTGCATCCTATCAACTTTCTGATTACAGTCAAGGCCAAAGATGTAGGTTTTGCATCTAGGCATGACCAAAAACACTGCCATTTCAGCAAGAGAACAGCTGAACACAACAAGCCCTGGAGGTGTGCCTGCCTGGCAGGTAGGATGCAAGACGTGCTCCCAGGGAAGTGAGGCCGGACCAAGGACAACTGCACATGGCTGCTTTTGGCTTAAGTTGGAATGTGGTCCTTAGGAGTGAGGAGAGGAAAGATCTCAGGAGAGTAGAATAGAAACAGGATAATTCTCACATTCCTCGAACCCTAACTTCCACCTACGTTTCCAAGTAATTCCTGAGCAAAATCCCTCAATATCTAGTATTCCTATTTGACGCTGCCAAGAAATTCCCCTGCTAGCATTTACATTTTTCTTCCCAGTTTAGTCTCACTTGCATTCAACTATGCTCCTATTATTTTATTCCCTAAGATGCCATACCTGAGCCTCAATGCAGGGAGCGCGGTCAACTCATCCACCAACATTCCCTAGAGTGTTACATTTGAATTCCTAACATGAGGATCACTGCCCAAGCTGCACTGTAAAGCCCACATACCAGATGACCTGTATTTTAACCAGGAGCGCTCTTCAACCAGTATTTCCCAAAATACACAGAAAGGTACCACCTTCCAAAACATAAGCCTGCAGTGAAGCTATGCAAAACAGGAAGAAAGGCAGGTGAAATGACTCCAAAACAAATACAGCCCCTGAAAGCCAATGCTTTCCTGGTTTTGAGTCCTCCACATTGCCGCTCTTCTTGTACATCACATGAGCCAAAAGCATGTCAAGTCCAATCCAGTGCTTGTGGGATCGTTCCATTTTCTTACGTATTTACTGCTGATAAATTATTTCAACAATGTCTTAATTGCTTTAGGTCAGCAAAACCAAGCAGATGTTGATTACTATGCACTTTATTACTGGAAGGGATACTGTAGCCATTGATGTAGCAACCAAACTCGCTCTGACTTCAAGAAAGACAGGTTTGGCTCTGAACAACTAAATTTACATCTTGAGTTCGCTGAAATCCTTCAAAACTAAACATAAGACACAGTGCAGAGCTCTAATTCATAAGACCACCATCCTCAACACACGAAATGGCGTTACGCTCAAAATTCCTCAGAATGATGGCAATGAACTACAATATAGATTTTATAACACAGATTAAAATAAATTATGCATTGTTTGGTGCAAGGTGCAAAAACAAGCATCAATTAAGAGTGTTTTTTTTTTTTTTTTAAAAAAAAAAAAGCAACTAATTTTCTCTATAATTAAACATCACCATTCTGCAGATCTGCTACACCAGCACTGCAAAGGAACAGATCCATTTTTGGAGCAGCAAGATTCATCTTGGTAACAACAGATAGAAATTCAGAAATTCCGAGCTTAAGTTCTGCTTCCATAAAAGTTCAAACGAATGAATTACACTATGGAAAAAAAAGGTTAAGCTTCTGAGAATTACAAGGTTTTTAAGGTTCTTTAGGATCCTAAAGGATTGGTCATGTTTATTACTGCTTACTTAAAAAAAAAAAACAACAGCACAGCTCAAGCACATATTTAGAAAATGCAAATTTCACATAAACTCCAAGCAATACAGTATCACTTCTTGCTAAAAAGAATTGGGGATTAGTATTTGAAAACTTGTATCATACTTTAAATCATCTACTCTTTTCTTCTATTTTTCTTTTCTCTTTTTTAATTAAAACTAATGCCAGGATCCTGCAGCATATAATTTCCTGTTTTGTGGAAATCCTTCTAATCGGGATATATAGAATGGATGTCCCCTTTAACCAGGCTGTTTTGCAACACACGCAATGCAGAAGGGAGTGCTATCATAACACTTCAATAGTTAAGTGACTTTATGAGAAAAATACTTCCAAATGTTTCCTAAAACCTTCCAAACCGCACCAAAGAACATTATCGTAATATTATGTTTCCCTATGGCCTCCAATATTTAAGCTTGCTATTCTCGAAATGATACTTGGATGAAAAATATGAGTTTATGTAATGTATAAACTGTTCCTAAAAGAAAAGTTGCCTTTAAAATTACTTTGTATAGATGTCAGGTATTTTACATTTTCAATAGCCATTTTGGATTAATTGAACAAATAGTATTCCAGTGCTTTGGGTTGTACATGAAGAGTCTCTCTTTTAAAACCAAATAGTCACTGTATGATCTTATTCATAGCAAATACTGAAAACAATAAGTGTCCTAAATGATTACATATCAAGTTATGCTTAATAGATATCCATATTTCTTGCACAGTATACATAATCTGTATAAACTGTGGAGCATATATCAATAACATATTCCAGTGAATCCAGCATCAAAGAGTTCGTTTATAGTAGGTTTTCATTTGACTTGAGGTTGTAATGTTCTGTGCAAGCATAAGCTAACCATTTCAGTGATTCTGCCAGCAAGCTGCTTTTTGGCAGATTATTGGCAGTACATATTGGCAACAAACTCGTGCAACTAAGCCCTTCTTATAACTTACAGGTAAATAATGATTTTAATAAATTTATGTAAAATGTTCCACTTGCTCACATCTGGTTTTGATCATTCACTCAACTGCCCAAATGCAAGCTCGTGTGAGCTCCTCAGGAAAACACATATTTCACCTTAATTATTTAACACTTTCTCAGGTACCCCAAGAAGTAAATAATCAAAGAAGCCCACTTTCGTTGGGAGGTTTAGCCGAAGTAAACTTTATCTGAAACGCTCAAGAAACCAATTAAAAACAATAATTTTATGCACACAAAAATCTAAACCACATTTTGTTATGAGTACATTGACATGATAAGAAAAACACAGGACTTTTGCACAGCTACCTCAGGCACAGAACATTAAAATCATAAGGTCCAGTCATCTGCTTCTGCCCATGAGGACCACGCACCAATACAAGGACTCCACTTGAAAGCGTGTTGCTGTATGAGATATTTTTACACCTTTGCTGTATCAGAACTGAAGCTTAAGTCAGGACAACGTCAACACGGATGAGCATGAACATTACTGCATTAAAAGAATAAACTTATGGAGAGGCGGTGAGCCCAACCCCAACAGCTCAACCCAATGCCTTACGTCTACAACTCTAAAAATTGTTCACGTGGAGACACCTCAAGTGATCGTGAAAATGAGTGCTCACAGAACAGTACTCCCAGGTCTCTACTGAATAAGGTCTATATTGGAAGGAAGGCTGGTACAAAAGAATTCAGTGGCGAATGAGAAAATCAAAATAAAAGAACTTAATTAAGGCAAAGAATTCAATGTCCAAGCCACCATCTTGGATGACAACAAATGCCAGCTGAGTCCATGCTGCATGGGTCCTGCAGCACTGAGTTTCAGGAAGCAACACCTTCTGGCTATGGAACATCGTTGTCATTAAGGGAAGCAATGCACTTTAAAGGGTTTTACATAATGGACATACATGTCTATTCTGCTTGCAAATACATTTGAGAGTTTTGAATCGTAGTTATTTTACACGGGACACAATTATTAAGCATTAGATTTTAGTTGTGTTCAACACAGCTTAGCATTTGCAATTTTTTAACATTTATTCACTTATGGGAGTCAACACTTTAGGATTTTGGCAACATGGTTAAAGCCTGGTCAATTCTCACTGAGATATATGGGGCTTGCTGGTAAAATTCTCTGTTCCTATAGCAGACTTGCCTTTAATTAGATCTGCTTCAAGGATGCCATATCCTTCCAGCACGTTATAAACCTAAGGGCATATATTTGTATTGTTTAAAGGCAGGAAATTCTGTGAACTGAAATGAGAACATATCCCTTTTGCCTTTACGGACTTTTGTTATTTTCTCTTCCTTCTGGGGCTTTGGAAACAAAACCAGTGAAAGCTGAAAGTTTGAACAATAGCAAATTACTTTCAAGGAAAAAAAAAAGTAAAATACTAAGTATATTTTTACGGCTTTACTCACACACTTTGTATATATGTAAATTGGACATATCCAGGCAACAGCAAATGCTATTTGCAGTAGGCCCTTAGACTGCAATAGGATCAGACTGGTTTCACCATAAAAGACTGTGCCTTTGCTGTTTTATCTCATTATTATTCCTTTACTACCTTGTATTAACTTGTACTCCACCAACTTCATGACAGAGCAGATTTGTTTCATGGTAACCACAGAACTAGAGCAATCACATTTTTTATTGTACGCAGAAAAACGAATAGTCTCTGTAACTCTTTGACTATTTCTCCAAAGAGTCTCACATCACTACTTTAATTAATGCAAAAGGCTAGTCTGGAAGCACAGAATTCTGGGACCACATACAGTGTACAGATATGTGAAATGAGAACTGCTGAGATGAACAGAGACTTGTGTTCCACTAAAATGAAGAGCTGGATAGAGCTCTGCTGCCTTTTTGACAGAGCAGCTAACTTTGTCGCTGCTCACCCATGGCAACCTCAACTGCAGTGACTCAGTGCACTTAGCACTAAGACAGAGGCTTCCTTGCAAACAGCGTGCAACGAGCTGACTGCTTCTATCTAATATGCTTAACAGCTAAATATAAATTAAAGTGGGATGTAAGGCCTTGGAGAGACACTCGACACCCAAGATATTGCTTGGCCACAGGATCTCTTCTAGCTTGTGTTCACACATGCTAACTCCTCTTCCTGGACAGCAGCAATTATGACATTGGTGAACTGCAGGACTTCAGTTTATTTGCTTTCATTTGGCACAGAGCTTCATACCCATCTCATCCACTCTTGGAGGTTACAACTGAAGCTGGGATCACAACGAGACACCATCAATCATCACAATAAACACAGCTCAGCTGTTTCTGTGCATTCGGGGCCTATGGTGGAAAACAATCTTATTAAGGGATCTGAAAGAAGTAGCTTCACTTTAAATAAGTGCTCACAATAATGACTCCTAAAGAAACACTACCGATCAACCCCAGGGAACAATTAGCTAAAAGTTATTCATGCTGATCTGTAGGTTATCTGTCTTGTAGATCTTTACATAATAGCAAAGCAGACCTATAATTATCAGCTACAGTGCTTCTACAGTCACTCCTGTAGAGGTGGACAAAGGCTCGGTTCTCACCTCAGACATCAGAAATGGAAACTGCAGATGGAAAAAGCAGGGTTCTGAAAACTAGGACCCATCCTAACCTCAATTGCCCCAATTATTATTTATTCCTGGGGTCACATAACCTTACAGTTTCTCTTAGTCAGTGCCAGCTAATTGAACATTTTTCCCCAGTAGTCAAGGAATCCAGCAATACTGGATTTTGAAAGGTAGCAGCATACAAACACGTATCAGCCGCTCATTTACTGGCCCTGCTTATCTATTTTTCTGCAAATGTAATTAAAGACACTTAGGAGAAAAATCATAGTTAAGTTCACGAACTACACCAAAAAACTGATTGAGATACCTTTTGTTAAAAGTCATGGTAAATTGAAGGGTCCAACTAAAAGAAGCAGATGCACTGGCTGCTAAGTTGTAGTTGCAGACAGAATTTTTTCTGCTAACATCAAAAGAACAAGGTGTTCATATAAATGGCATTTTATTTTCATCCTATTATTCTATATGGGCTAGAGGAGAGATCAAAGGAAAAAGTACCCAGGTTTCACTATTAACACTTAACATAACTCCAGTCAGAAAATCCTTTCCAGATTGCTAGTGCAATTTAAAGCACAGCACATTTTTGTTGTTCTGTCGGAAAATATACCTGAAGGCACTGTTTTGATTCCCTGACCACCTATTTCATTGTGGAAAATTGCTTCTGATATATGTATTTTCAATTATTTTCTTTCTTTCTTTCTTTCTTTTAATGATAGCAAGCCCCAGAACCTCTAGGCTTGGGAACTACACTGTTCTGGGTCCTACATGCTGTCACTGGGAGACAAGTCGCCCTGCACTGGTGACAGTGTGTTAGAGACTGCATGCAACAGGCAGGAAATCCAAATACTGAAGCTTGGTGCAATCCCTGCCAGTGGCAGCTACACTGAAAGCAAAGCATACCAGCTTCAACTGAGTATGTAAACAAACCTAATGGGCCTTTAAAATATGTAAAGGTTCCTCCTGATAGCTGGCAAGAACAAACGTGCTTGAAGATTTTGTATTGCTTACTATGATATTATCCAGGACTACTGCTATTAATTAATAATTCTATTGCCTCTCTTAGAACCCAATGACGTTACATAAAGAAAAAAACAAAGATATACTGTACTTCTTACAATGCTGAAGTACAGTAAAAAATACTAAGCTTTTTGTTGAATGTAAGTTTCTCACTGATGTTTCAGTAAGTTATGGTAATTCAGAATAACACTTCAAGTGAATTCCCTTAACCCAGAGTGACCATCAAAATCTGCTAACAGGTACAGCTTTTTGCACTACACTTGGAAAAATCAGTAATGTAGCAGTCATTAAAAAAAAAAAATAATAAAAGAGGGCATATGTCCTTCTTTCCTGTCTTTTCCTCCCTCCTTCCCAGTTGCTATTAAAACATTCATGTTACAAAGTTGTTCCAAAGTTTATTGTAAATGCCAAAAAGTGGGCACCGATCCCACAAGAGCTGGCTCGGTTATGGCCTACCATCTTGAACATATTCATTTTATCCAACTCAGTGCCAGGAGATTTTTATTTTTTTTTCTTTTCTTTTTTTTATTGACTTAACTTTTCTCTAATAGCAGTAGATTGCGCATACACGGAGAGATAGCAAGTCATGATTCTGGGAACTTGCACAGTGAATGCTAAACACATGCAGGTGAGCTGTGGCCTGAAGTGAGCATTACAATTACGGGTTAAATGAGACAAAATGTTTCATGCACAGTCAGAATATGTTCATATTACACATAGCAGCCAGCTGGCTATAAATCCAAGAAGTAAGCTGGAAATCTTTAGAGTTTAAATGGATGAATACAGATATAAATGGAAGAACAGCGGTTTGTCACCGTATGAATGGCTTTTAACTGAAAAGAGTGGATTGCTTTTACGATGGTTTTCCAAAAGAGTAACCTTGTTGAGATGAAATTAAGAATAAGTGCGATGATTGGAATGTTCCACATATTTATGTTTTCTATTCTGTTTTGAGACACAGAAGTCTCATCCTGCGCTTCTGAACAATCACAACGTGGCTTTAGATACAGGTGCTCTTAGTGAATAGGGACACCAGTTCTTTAATAATACCTCTGCAGCTGATGAGCTGTAAGCAGGACTACTCCATTAATTTATTTCAGATTCAAATTACCACGAGCTGAGCTGAAAGAAGCTCTGAACCATTTTTCTTGCCGTACTTCCAGCTCTAAGTGATGCAGACTACAGCCTTCTGCATTCTAGATACATGAATCACTGAATCTACAGCCATGCTTCTTGGTGCACAAAACCACCAGGCTACCTCGATGCTGCTAAACCTGCACTTTCCTATCAAGCCCAAAGGATATGAGAGGCGTCTGAGGCATTCTTTTGCAGGCACCAAAAACAGCCCTAAAAGCTTTCACAAATGGAAGAACCTCAATAATTTTCTGAAGCACTTCAGGCTCTTATCAAGAGAAGCATTTGTTGTTTCTCCATTTACAGCAGATGTAATTCCCACCTGAACCCAACAGCAAGTTCCTCTTACCAAGCATAGCATATCAGCTACACTTTAAAGATATAAAGGACCTTGGTGAACTATGCTTATATTCACTCATATGTTCTACTTACATAATATACATCCAAATAAGTTTTTAAAAATCTTTATGATTGGATGTGAGCTCATAGTTTTGATGTACTCACAGTTGACAGAAGGGGTTGGGTGGAAATTGTAGGAAGGCTAATAATGACTTTGCTCCCGAAAACTTTTCTCCTATGTCTCTGAACTGATTGAATGGGAGCTGAGGAGGAAAGAACAAAGATTTGCTGTTCTTTACAGTCACGCAACGAAAGTGTAGGTTAAATACAGGAAATATTTGCAGATTTCAGATATTTTGGAGACCTTTGTTGCTTTTTCCTTGCATTGAGATCTAATCTCAGCCTCAGCAAAGAGCTGGGCTTTCATGTTCTACCATCCTCCACTAAGAGAGAACTCTACCCACTTTGACACATGCTGAAGTGGACTCGAGATATAGATTTTAACTTCAGCTTTTTGTAGCCATTTATTCATGCCAATATAGAAAGGAAAAAAATGCCTCACCAAGAACAGAAGGCCTAAAATGACATTGCTGAATAAATTAATAAAATATTTTATATTTTCTATGCTGTCGATAGAGCACATCTATACAAAGATATAGCTATAGCTTTAAGAAGTTTGGATAGACATCATTCCTAAACCTTGTGTTCCACATCAAACATGTCATAATCATGACCTTTAAGCCCCAAGTATAAAAAGCATATAGAGCCTTTTATTGTATAAATAAATCTCATATAGAATATGTATATACTTCTAACTCACTAAATGTATCATTAATACCTACAATATCTTAGAATGCCTTTCAAACAGGAGGTTAGTGTTCTCACTACAATTCTGAACAAGCACTGTTTCTGTTTCTTTAGCATCAATCAAGCTTTAATTTTGGATTGTCTGAAGTCAGAATTCTTGAAATAAGCAAGTTTTTTATAGAACCAATTTCTGGAAAAAAAAACAAAACACTATCCTCAGTTTGAGGATAATCAGCTATCCTAACTGGCCCTCATTTGCAGAGTATATGATCACACACATATGGACTGTACAATAAATCCAAGAGGCGTTCTACCAGTACTCACATGAATAAGCGTGAACACCTTTCATGTTTTACTTTCATTATGCTGCTGTATTACCTTTGCTTCTCTGAAACATTTCTGTACAATTATCAGCACTTCACCTTGCACATCTTTTCATACATCACCCAGACCCTTTTTCCTTTCCTCTCCCAATCAAAAGTTCTCTTACTTCAGTCACACTGCACATTCATTTTGTTATGCTCTTCCTCAGCATACAGAAAGCATCTTGTGAACTGCTGAGCATTTTCCTACCACGCTGGATGAAAAAGGGGTTAAGCACACTCAGCATGTTGCAGAAGGGCTTACAGCACAACTGGTAACTCAAATACCGTATTTGCCAGTATCAGCAATATCTGGCACTGCAGTCATTACTGAATAAGATCAGGAAAATACCTGTCCATAAGACATTCAGAAGCATTACGTGCAAAAACATCACTAGGGAAACTTCGAGCATTCAGATAATATTGATGGGTCATCAGTACCATTAGGTGCTTTCTGGAAGTACTTTCCTCCTTTGCCTTTATTTTTCTTTGTGAAGAAAACAGGAGATGAAACTTTTACCAGAAAGTAACAAGAAGTACAAATTAACCTCTAAGTACGTCAAGTTTTGGTAAACAGTGAGATCACTGGAAATCTTATCTCGTGTGCATGAATTAGAGGAGGGTAATGGGACTGAGCAAAAAGGCATGGGCTATTTTCATCAATATATGCCTTTTATGTAAAATAGGCTGTTAATTTAAAACTAGTTTTCAGAGTCTCTTAAGAGGCAATCACCTTCAAATTAATCAAAGTGCTGTGCTGTTGTTAAATGGGAGATGGGCACCTCCAGATATTCAGAAAATTCCATGAGGCAGAGAGCTCTGAGGCCAAAGGCTTTGCGTCCCAGAGTCCATCCCTACCACAGGACGATGGCAGCAGGCTGAGCGAGGACCCACAGCTTTGCTCACCTCATGGCCAGGCAGTGAGAGGCACACGAGGTTCTCTGGCTGATATCATTTAGGACTGGCAGCAAATGGGCCTGACTAGATAGCAGGAAGACATTGTGACCACAGGAAGACAATGGGACAACAGACAAGGTGCTGGGTACGTCCAAGGACTTCAGTGAGGCTTGATGTGAAGGCAGATGAGAGCCCAGAGGACCTCTGGATGAAAAGAAGACTCAGTATTAACATGATCAACTGAAATTAGGGCTGTGTGGTTGACATCACTGCACAGGGTCAAACTAGGCAGTAGGAACCAGGAAGGCTGGGCTCAGCCACTGCATTAAGCTGCAGCCCCCAAATTTCAGCTCCTTTCTTTCAGCTGACCATTGCCATGCCCCTAGCTTTCATCATCTCTTCCTCTTACATTACTTCATTTACCTATGGCTTTCCCTGATAACATTATTTCTACTAAAGCTACTTCCATGAGATACATGACGTTACTTCTTCATGAAAAAAAATATTTTTCCTCTATGCTTCTCCTTAACATATTTCTTCACTTGTTCAACGCCCAGGAATGACTGACTAAAAAGATAAACCCCGTAGGAATAAAGCAGTGATAGATATCAAAGGTGAAATTGGTCATTATTTTGTACCAAAAAGTCTGAAAACACCTTCCATCAGCACATACAGAAGAGGTCTGTATTTATCTGCAAATGTATTTCCTTAACATTTTGTGATTGATTTCCTTCAGTGAGAATAACCAACTTACAATTTTCAGCATTTACTAGGACCTTATTTCATGAATTTGTATGAAAGGCAGAAAAGTATAAATGTTTAAAAGCAGCCAGGAATACAAGCACCGGTCTTTGTGGAAATAGTGCAATTATGTTTAAAATACCAAATGCTCAAATTACTTCTGACATTTGGTCTGAGTTGCTTTAGAATTTGCACCTATGACCAATAAAAAATAGTGGTTCTGAAGGAGACGGATTATTTCCTTTGCAATATGTTACCACAGAGCAGTTATTCTCTATTTCTACCAGATCTGACAGCCATTCAAACACACTGGTTTTGCTGCACACTAAACTAGAAATGTGATCTCTTCTTGGAAACTCCTCTCAAAAACATTTTCTTCTGTCAATTCTCAGTAAGTGCACACAATAACAAGCGTGACTATTGAACTTTTAAAGTATCAATGTTCAGTCATCTTCCTGAGTTTACATATTGCAGCTGTAGGGCTCAAATCAGGAATAAGATTCTGAAGGACCGTGATCTCTGCCCACAGTTTAGATGCTTATCATCATCTCTGTGGTAATTAACTGGCACTGCTTTCTCCTCCTCCATTTCCAAAGGGATGATTCACAGGCTCGGTCTTCCAGGAACCAACCACTTTAGCTATTCTATGCACTTCCTTCAACTCTTCCTCACCCGCAGCCAGCCCTCTGCTTGACCCTACCTTTAATAAACGTACACTGGGAGAGTCTCAGCTAAAATGGTTGTTGTGCCTTCTGAGAAAAGAGTGACTAACTGACACCTAAAACCCAGAATTACACCAGCGAGCTTTCCAAACCATCCTGCAGCCACTGCGGCCTGCAAGCTGGTTTCAGTGAAAAGAGTCACTGCTGAAGATGAAACTGCCAGATTTCTTCACCTTGTTATACAACAATCGTGTACACGGTACTCCAGCACTCTGCTCTGAGCCATACACAGGATATTAATCACAGCGCAGGTACAAACTAGATCAGCAACCCAGCAGCTCACTCAAAACGAGAAACAACTCATCGGCAGTCATCCTTCTTCACCCATCTGCTTGGATCCTTTCGTCCGCCGCTCTGGTGATGCCAGCAGGCCAGTTTGGCCACTCACACTAATTAAGGTTACATGCATGCATTTACTACCTCCTCAAAAAAGTAATTCACTGAATTGCTGGACCCACGTCTCTATGGACTACCTTGAAGAGACAGACAATGCCAAGCTGAACTCTTCTTCAAATACATTCCTACATGAAAGAGTGCATTTAATAATACCTACCTACCTGACTGATGAGGCGCTGTGACCCATTCTAGACTCTTCTTTTCCAAGCCTGACCTTTGGTTCTTTTCTGGGTGCTACAATTGTCCCCCTCCCACTTTCACAGACCTCCTGCAACCTCCACAGCCTTTCAACGGTGACAGAACGTGGCCTTGCAAGGACATCAGCCAGCTCTGTTCAGACTTTTGGAAGCTCCTCTTTAGATACCATGGGTCTGTATAGTCAACCTCTCTCAAAAAAATCCATCACTGATCTTTACTGCTGTAGTTTTCTTCTGTGAGCCCTCTCATGAAGCACAAAGGCTTATAAGACAAGGCCTCGACTGCCACTAAACAATGCAGCACTATGTCCATGGGCCCACATTTTCAGATCACAGTAGAAATTATTTTTGCTGTCTTCATTTCTCAGAAAGACTGCCTTGAGATGTTCAACTTTCCCCAGATCATCCAACCAGATAAGAAGCGGTGTTTAATTTTGTTATACATGCATCAGATGGTCAAATGAAGCGAACCTTAACAACTAAGGTTTGAGGAAGAAAAAACAACCCGCAAACATTCAGTTTTTGTATTAGAAGCAGAAAAAGGAGGCTGAAGAAAATGCCCACCTCTCAGCAGGCACTGAGCATCTTAACAGAGAAAAACAAAATCAGAAGGTCAGTGATAAATTCTATCACCACTCCAGGAGAAATACAGAAAAGAGCTTCACATGATCTCAGTTGTTGACTGAGGGTCACAGCAGGACACAAAAGGAAGCAACAGATGACTGGGATGGCTATTTCAAAAGGTCTGCAGTTCTCCAGTGCTAAATTTATACTCAGATGCTTAGAGCGAAAAGTCTAACAACTAACTTCCTCAGCTGAAATCATCAGGGGAAAAAAAGCAATGAACAAATGAAAATCATGACTCTGAGAGTCAACATGAATATAGAATCTCCTGAGTCAGAAGGCAAACAAAAAGGGCTGAAATACCGAAGGAAAAAGCAGACAGTCCTTAAAACAGATAAAAACACTGTGGACTATTTTCCTGAAATTTCTATTTCTCATTTGAAGGTACTTGCCTTCAAATCAACATGTGAGATAGGAGCCCTTCCAGAACACACTGTAATGGGTGTAGCAACATAAGCCTCAATAAACGCCTTCTACCAAACAGCTACCTGGAAGACCAGCCCATCCCATCAAATGACACGCAGCTCAGACACATCATTCATTGCTTCCAGACAGCTGCACTACAAATCATGCTGTGTAAAAGCATCACTGACTGAGAACCTGCAACACAACCTTTTTGCAAGCGCTGCCCTGCTGCTGCCCACTGACAGCATTGCCTTGTCTGTCATTTCTGGCACCTTCCTTACAGGTCTCAGTACAATGGGAACAGCTATTCTCAGTGTAACTGTCCTTCAGATTAAGTACAACTGGCTATTTCAGAAGCTTGGACTTTATCTATGTGTATCTATACGTGCACACACATGGGAGACATTCTGAGCAGGAAATTCCTGTAGCAACTACAACTTCCAACCTTAGCATTTCCAGACCCTCACACAGAACTTGGCTATTTGCTGTTTTCTTATTAAGTAGCTTTTAGAAATTTAAGCTAACTTTCCTCTTGTGTGCTAAAGTCATTTAAAAAATAATAATAATAATGACAATAACCCCATCACACAGCCACGTCACCATTTAGATGTGGTAAAACACCATCAGTGCAGATGCACAGAATCAGCTGCAAGAAAAAGGTTTACTCAGTAAACAACACAGCTGAGATTCCAAAGGTTTTAGCTCCATTGTGTCATAAGTGGCAGAAGGAGCTCCTAGCTGTGCATCACTCTGAAGTGGCCTCAGTGCCACCAATCAGCACCTGTGGCCTAATGGCTAAGCCAGACACAGAAAGCCTTCCAGTTCCAGCTCTCTTATTTTCCAGTGAATACTTTATTCTGCAGCCCCTTGACTTCTCAGTGCAAAAGAGCTGGTTATTTTACCCTGTTGCTGAGAACTGTGCTACCTGATCTACTCTGTGGCTTTCTCACTGTATTGCAGCTCAACCAATGGCAACACTTAAAAAATCCCATCCTGACTAAAAATGTTTCTCCTAGATTTTTGCAAAGAGCAACAGAAACTGCTATTTTTAAAATGTGGGGAATGCAGTCCTTACCCAAAGTAGTTCCAAAATTCCTTGCCATTAGTTATCCATTACAATTCAGAACCTGTGTCTAACTTGGAAATTCAGACTTTAGTGCATTTACTCTGAGTTTTATAGTACACTAAACTGTTTAATTGCTTTCTACAGGAAGTAATACAGAATTATTTGTAGATTCGGTAATGGAACCAGCGAGCCAATGATCTTCCACTTCTGAAGTTCTCCAGCTATCCTGAAATAATAAAAATACATCAAGACAGAAGCGAGAAAGCAAGTGGACAGTTCTCTACAGCTTCTCAGTAATAAACAGTATAAGCGTGATACTTCACCAGAATGTTCAAAAAGTAAATTGAATGGCAGCATGATTGCAGTGGTTCCAGTTATGTTAATTAGGCTGAATTCATGGTTCATTGATGCTGCAATTATGCTGCAAAGAAATGCTGCAAGCATGCTATCTCATCCCACCGCAGCCTGCTGAGTATGCTGCCATTATTCTTCTTATGGCAAAAAGACTTTCTAAAGAGATGCCATGGAGGAGTCACATTTATACTTACTCCACACAGTTTACAAAGGTGCAATTAGACAACTGCATTTGGACACTTTCTTCTTTCACAGATTTAATAGGAAAAATAGCTATCCAAATTCACTGGCAATTTTTTAAGCATGCTTTACTTTGCCAATTTGCATACTAAGCATACAAATTATAAGCCTTATTAGCCCCATTTCAAACATGGGGTAAGTAAAAGAGGTGTAGAGAATTACCCAAAGTTATGTACTTCATCGGGGGAAGGAGAACCCCAAAGTCGTCTTCCCTTCTTCTTTCACTGACACGTCCTCACTGACCACTGTGAACTGGATGTAATAACACAGGAAGCAACCATCACCCAAATGCAAAGCCATCTACTGAGAAAAATGCTTTAATCAAATGAGAGGTTTGCTTTTGCTGTCTCCCTCTGACCAAATGACGACTTCATGATCAAACCATCAACAATAAAGTAACCTTATGATCAAACTTAATTTTGACTCAAATCATATTTAAATCTACATGCTTGCATTGAAGCAAGTGCTCTATTTTTCTTTTTTGGACTTTTTTAACTATAGTTAGGTGTCCAGTTCCTAATAACTAAAATTTTGTTAACTCTACCTACAGATGCCCACAAATAATGGATATTAGACCTTATTTCATATTTTTAATATCAATTTTGATATTAAGATTCTTTGCTAAACTATTATATTGCTGTATTTAGTACAGGAAAATCGAATGCACTGCTTAATTCAGCAGCATCTGACTTCCAACATTACTGTTTCTTCATTCTCCAAGAATTTTTTGGTAAGTGAAGCCTTTGTTGCCTGTTCCCTGGCAATTGTAGGTGAAGAAAGCATTCACAATACCAAAGGAATGCATAAATAAACCACATCAGGACTAAAGCAGAATACTTAAACTTGTGTTTCCCGGTCCCTTATCTTGACATGCACATTCCTCAATGGCCACAGTGTGCCATTCTGTGAAATGAAGGACAAATGGGCATTACAGCCTCAAATTACTGGCAGAAAAAAACACAATGAGTTTCATATGCTGGCCTGCAATGAGAAGGAAATGCACTACATGGCAGCAACTCATCCTCTAAGTGTGTAAGGTGTTACAGGAACCTTCAGCAGAAGTTCTCAACGCTTTTCAGCTTCTTATTGGGCTCAAGAGACAGGGATAGGGAAAGATAATCTTTCAAGCGAGAAGCCAGTCTGCTTGAAAAAGAATTATTCTGCCTTAAAAAACAGACTTCTTGTGAAATGCATTATCTAATGCCTTTATTCTTCAAAAACACTGCGTGGATTCAAGTGTCCAAATAGAAGCCAGCCCAATGCACATCTCCAAAGAACAAACAAGCCTACCACCCTCACCAGGCTCACGAGTGACTCAGAAGTTTAAGTGTCATTAAAGACAATGGTGCTTTTTAAAAATTTAGGCAGATCTTTAAAATATTTGATACCAGCCACTTCAAAGATGGCTCTCCGAACTCCGGGATGATTGAGTTTCCGTAATACAATTACAGTGGTAATGGAGCTGGATTGAAAACCAGGTTCAGCTTTCAAACAATCTCCCGAAAATAGTTGCAGATGATGTGTATTTTAGCTTTCTGATCCTCAGGTGACACAAGTATGAAGACTGTTAGCGAGACACGCATTAGAAAAGGAAGGCAATACACTGACTAGAATAAAAACATCTTTTCCACAGATGAGTGGACATACATAACAATTTAATCTAATGAGACATCCAGCTTACATGCCCATTTAAGAATGGTAATGACACTTGTCTGGCAGGTTTGTTCCTCAATGCTTCATTCAACAACTAACCCAGTTATTTTGCTTTTTTCACTAATATTATCTCAAATCTTTCCCAGACTATATCTACCAGCAGTATTTACTCACACCACAACTTCAATTAATACCTGGCCTGAGTCTTAACACAAGGAATTCACTCATTGAATGCGCCTCGGATCTGGCTTTTATGATGAGTTTTGTAATGCTCTTAAGATGAGGAACCAAAACCAGTTTGACACTACAACCAGTCTCTATATAAATAGAGGTCTGAAAGCACATCGGGAATAACAGAAATATTTAACAGACGCTCAATAATGTCAATTTGAGAAACAATTTGTACTTTATGCAAAAGCACATAAAACTTTCTGTGTTCAGATATGCAATAAGCCTGCTGGTTCTGGCTTGCAATCTCTGCTGTCTGCTTCAACAAGAGTTTAACTGTAGCACAGAAAATGATGTCAAGTCAACTGGACAAGCACGTATGCACTCCAAAAGTTTTACTACACTTACTTGAAAAGCATTACCACGGACAGGAGGAAAACTAAATATTAAATATGCCATTAACAAAAAAAAAATTATTTCAAATCAATGAAGCATGACAAGACACGAGTATACGGTTTCTCAATTTCTTTTTGCTAATGTACACTGAGGAGACAGCAAGGTAATAAATGGCCGAGGTTCGTATACAGGACATAAAGAACTAGATGAACTTAGAAACAGCACAAGTCTTAAAAATATCTCAGAACTCTGACGAAAATTAGCAAAGCCTACAGTATGAG
Source organism: Perdix hodgsoniae (assembly GCA_035772895.1). Taxonomy (NCBI): domain Eukaryota; kingdom Metazoa; phylum Chordata; class Aves; order Galliformes; family Phasianidae; genus Perdix; species Perdix hodgsoniae. Next base: position 4,774,211 of record JAPSGF010000040.1, read on the forward strand.
TTCATCACTGAATTCAAACCAACCTGTGCTTCTGCTTAGAAGTTAGCACACTGTAAAATTGTATCAAGTTTTACTAAGAATTGATCAATTTCCTCTAATGCTACGCTCACCAAACCTGCCCTCAAACTGAAAACAACAGCTAATTTATTACCTCTGATACACAAAGCAATACTGCAATATTGTGAAATATTACGAAAGCTGCCTATTTGCTTCATTAAAAGAAATTAATCTAATGCCTAACGAATGCCTCCTGTTCACCAACTGAAAAGTGACAGAATGGAATAAAAACGCTTCTAAATTCACTAAGTAGGCAAAAATCACTCTTAACAATCCAGTCTAACAGGCTGTCATTACTGATCTTCTCTATGTGTTCAGAAAAAGCACAGACTGGGCCACAATGGAAGAGGTCTGCCAACCAGCATCCCCTGACTTGGCAGCAGCACGACTGACAGCACATCCTTACCTATCGTACTGGTGCCCCCTTGACAACACAAAGAATGATTCCTCTATTACCTGCGGTGATTCACTGAACAGCCTTTTAAAACGCCCCGCGTTCCACAAGCTAGACAGAAAGAAGATGGTCAGTGGAGGAGATTACGTCTTAAAAGCACAGATCATCCATTACCCACGGCTTTTATATCCTACACTTGAAAAAACAAAGTCCTCGTCTCCATATGTATCCATAAGACGTTTGAAATACGTACGGTGAATATAAAGACTGAGGGTTTAAACCCTCACTTTATCAGCTCCACAGCCCAATTCGGCGATCAACTAAACCTACAGTACATTTTCATCAAGTGCTGCAAATCAGCAAAATATTAAATGAATCTTGAAAAAATGATTATGAATCCACAGTTCTGTTTGACTGTATAATTCTATTTAAGATTAAAATTACTATCATAAAAAGGCCACTTTCTGAATGTAATTCCACAAAAACATCATCACAAAAGCTTTTACTGCTATTTATGTCAGAATGTATTTTAAACAGTTCTAATCATTTACCTTTGTGGACACTTAATTAAAATTACAAAACCAATTTTAATCTGTAGTCCAATTAATATGCAAATATATGCAAATGTGGTAAATCAAGGTGGTGATTAAGTTAAGGACACTCTATTTCATGTCTGCTTTAAGTGTGAAAACAAACAATCTTTTTTGTAATTGTACTGATGGATTGTGATGTTTATAGGGTTAGTATGGGGTACAAATGTTTATGCATCAACATTATGCCAAAACAAAGATTTTATACTCTGGAGTGATTTAGCATCCAGCATACATTCAGATGTAACAAAGTCATTTTGCAGTCATCTTGTGAATTAGAATAAGGTCAAAGCAAAGTTAAATTTCTATGTCATCCATTTGTATGGCTATTTAAAATTCAACAATCACTTTCTGATGTGTTAGGTAAGAGCCAAGAAGTCTCAAGAATGGCATATTATCACCCTTTATCATTTAGTGTTCATAATACACTGGTTTATCTTTGATACCATTACAGAAATAGTTCTCCCATTAAGGTGCAAAGATATTCATCCTTTTTAACCCTTTCTCTTCCGCCAATTCGCATTTTTCAACTTGCAGCCAACACGAGGGTTTCTCTACAGCCACGCTCTGCACTCACTCAATACTGCTAAAGCTCCTGCTGGTGCCCATTTCTGCAGCCACTTCTCACCTTCCCCCCCAGCTGCTGGCTCGTGGAGGTGGCTGCTGCTTCCATTCCCCTGCAGTAGAGCCAATAATCTGTTGCTCCTCGAAGGAACAAGTCTGAATTCCTTCGGCTCACGCAGCTCCACTTAGGGCATCTCTGCTCCTGGCCTTAAGCAGCTGATTCCCTCAGCCAAGAAAATAATCATATTGGAATATGTAACATTTAATTTTACAGCTTATTGGAGATGTGCTTGGGAGTTTGGGAAGTGGCATAGCTTTCCCTTTGCCTCATGTTCTCAGAAGGAACCAAAGCAGTTCTGAAACAAATTTCATGCAGAAGGGCTGCGTTCATCTAACATCATACAGTGATACCTGAGCATAAAAACAAGACAGCATCCCCTCTCTCCAAGCAGTTTTTTTTGTTTTTTTTTGTTTTTTGTTTTTACTAATTAGAAAACTTTCATCAAATATCACACACACATTGCAAAACTGTAAAAACAGATTGTTTAAAGTATTTCTCACAAAAGCGATTCACTTTTTTTTCCTCTTTTACTTTGAAGTTTATGTCCAGAACAGTTTATGAGATTAAGACGAGGTATTAATAGAACATTTTTACCTCGAGTACTTTATGTTTCTGGCATTGCTATTTTCACCACAAGACATTAGAGTTGGAAATTCAGCAAAGCTCCTTTTAAAAACGCACTCTGGCTTGACTGCATCAGTCTCCTAAAGAACGCAAAATAGTTGAAAATGATTTTAAATATTTTAGCAATTTTAACAAGGAAAATGGACATGAGCTATGTTTGCAGTCACTGACTTTATATACTTGTGTGGCATGTGCACTGCTCACCTCAGAATACAGGCACCCATGAGGACTCTGTAATGAGCAGCACTGACTCACTGAGGTGTCACCGGACTTAATGAAGCATCACACAATTCACCTGGCACAGGTTGTACAATGACATTTTAGTATGTGGTTGCTGGCTAAAAACAACCCCAATTTCCTTCATCCCTTAACCAGTCTCTAGAGAAAGAAGTGCTTTCTGCAGACATCGTGACAACCCTCAATAGGAACTAGAAGGAGCCAAACGATTGTGATGGCCTGCTCCATCTGCAACTGTTCTCCATGGCTGGTTTCCATCGTTTCCTTCTTTGCTTTCAAAGAGGAAAGCATGTACATTTCCAAAGAAGAGCAGCAAAGGAGGGTAGGACAGGAGCCAGCCTAGCTGGGAGCCAGGGATGAGTTTTGGCTCTCAGGGCTCTTAGGGCATTGAGTTTGTGCCTCTGTTCTACCTGCTCTTGTGGGAGCAGAGTGAACAAAACTGTTGCTGTGTACTTAAGGACATGAAAGCAGGGCACCACGGAAGCTGAGATCTGTACTCCACTGAACATGCAAGTTAGCTGCAGTGCTGCCAGAGACACCTCCAGCTCATCCTAGGGCCTGAAATTAAACCTACAGGTACAAAATATACTAACAGAGTTCACAGAGCTGCTGCAGCATCAGCGGCAGCTTATTTTCTGTGGGAGACAGAAAGTGATGCTCTGTATCAAGCATCATCGCAGGATGAATTTGCTGCAACCGACTGCACTAATACAATAGCACTGCCAGCACATACTGAAACTTAATCCCTCTGAAGACATGGAAGCTTCTTTTTTCAAACCTGTACCACTGAAGAACAGTCTTACTATTGAGTATCCAAGAAGACGTTTCTCTTTAGCTGTTCTTCCCATATTCACTATTTCTATCTTTTTAAATCAAGCACGCTGTAAATAAGCCATTATTCTTGATCATTCTATGAATAATATCAACTGAAATTCTCATTAACCAGTTTTCATGTACTTAGCTATGAAATAGTCTTCCTGGGATGAAGCAGATAGAAGGATATATGCATATTTAAAAAACTCAGGCACATTTCAGTACAAGAAAGGAGTGAGATTCCACCTCCAAGTGCAGCTCCAGAGGTAAATCACACAACAGAGCAGAAGAAAATCAAAAGAAATAGACCATTATCTCATTTAGGAACAGAAACTGGAATGCTAGATAGGAAAACCGATTCATGTCTAAAAGCATATCTCAAAGCAACACTTCTACACAGCTTATATTTAAAACTCCAATTTGTAAATGGTCAAACTTGTATTTTAAAAGTTAAAGGTGCATGCAAAACAAATCAAAAATCAACCAAGGGATTCTTCCCCTTTTCTATAATGTATAGCATGCTTGCATCATGCTTCTTCACATTAGAAATTCAGGTCTTGTCTGTCCTAGGAGACTGCATGGTGACTGGAGAACTGGAGTGAAATGATCACATCATCACAAGGAAAAAGAATGTGAAAACTGAGCATCTGAGTGCAAAACTGCCCTTTGGGTGGGGTTTCCATTGTTTTTACTTTATTAACCAATGCTGATCCTCGTCAGCTACTAAACAAGAGCAAGTCAGACGAATGGCTTCCGTGTCTTTGTCTCAATTACCCTTTACTGCATAGTGCAAAAGAAGAAAACGAATTATGCTTTTACACACGCTGGTCTTTTGTGTGTGTTTGGGGGAGAACAATCTAAACACGTTACAACACTTAAGATCACAAAAAGCAGGAAAAAATACAAAGAAATGGGTACTGTCAGAAGCCAAAGAAACACTGTAGAAGTTTCTATTATGCATTACGGGCCACCAGAAACACAAACCTTGTGTAAAAATAAATGATTTTTTTTTTAAGCTCAGATTTTCAAGTCCTCTTTTGCGTCGGAGATATAATCCTCCTGTAAGTTATGACTGAGTGCCTTGAAAGAAGATCCCCATTTACCTACTATTTAATAGTATAGATTCCAATGACTAGCTTTCTTGAGTTTCTGACCCCCTGCATTTTATGACTTAAACCGTATTTAAATGTATCTAAATCACTCTGACTCTTATCAACCATTTAATTACCCGCTTGTCCTACTTGCCATTCACCGAAGCTAAGTTTCAGCATTACTTCTGCAACCAAGCTGCATGCCTGTCATTCACAAGATTTTCTTTGAAATTAAGTGGGGGGGAAAAAAAAAAAAGAAAAAAAACATGTCCTTGATTAGTCTGGCGATGCTGAAGACATTGATACACAGCACTGCAAAAATCCAGAAAGAAATCTGCAGTTTTTAAGGCGATGGATACCCCTCGATGCAACCAACAGGGCTGGAAGCAGAGAAGGGACTCTCCATGATGTAAATTACTCCAGCTGACATCCACACAAGTGCAGTGCTGTAAGGCAGCTGAAGGTTTCATCCACAGGCCATTAGGCCTGGATGATCAAACAAGCCATTGAGGAGCGTTGATCTCTTTGCTTTTTGCACCAGACTCTGTTACAGGAAATATTAAAATCATGACTTTTTGGGGAAAAAAAATTAGCTGCATAACAAATGAGCAGGAAAAAAACCAAAACCTGTGCATTAAGCTCAATATTACACCTTTCCTTAGGTTGCAAGATTTATGGCATAGGTGCTACCCAGCTCAGGTAAATCCTAAATTAGGCACTGACTCTCCTGTTTAGCTTCAGCTGCTGCTACCATCATCCCAGCCAATGAAGTGGAGATGCTATCAGAATCTGATGCTTACCTTACAGAATTAAAGAATGCATGTCAGAGTTAAATCACTTGAATACGCTTCATTTTTTATTTTTTATTTTTTTATGACATTGTGCTGGAGAGGGCATTATTATTGTCATCTTTAAAAGTAAAAAGAAATCCTTGCTGGACACAGCAGTGCCCAGACAAACTTTTATTTGAAGACTAAATACAGCTACAACCTAAAGTGAGAGCATTGGTCATTAATGTCTGGGAATGATGATTGGAATATCATCTAATTGAAAGGTAAGTATGATGGGATGTCCTGCCAATAAACCTGCCCAGATAAACAGAATTGGCTTTGGCACTGCCTTGGACAGCATTCTTTTGAATAAGATCAGAAAAAGTCCAAACACCAGAGGTTGTTTGGGACCTCCTGCCATAACAGGGGGAACCTAATTAGCAAAAAGGGCCCAAAAGACTCTAAGGGTATCTCAGAAATTCAATCTTTGGCTCAACTGCTCCAGAAGCAAGCTTTGCTGGAGGCGTTCTGATCTGATTATTGACAGATACAAAAATAGAGCACACTGGATTCCTGCAAGCTCCAGAAATATGGGCTTGGGCACGCACATGTAAAAGTTTTTTCACATCAAATCAGCCACCGACAGACATTTTTACCCTATTTGAAAATGTGATTTCATAGTTTAGTCCTCTGGGGCTTGAGAACTTTGCTTGCTGTCTCTGAAAGATTGCAAGGCTTCATGAAGACCAGCACCTGGTTACATGTGGGACATCTGCTGCCCTGAGTGGGACAGGAAGGGAAGTGTCACAGATGGTAATAGAGCTTTTATGGTTTCTCCAACCAAATATATAAGCATAAGGAACATCTCTCCACCAAAAATCTCCAACATGTGACGCAATTCAAGTGTAAAGGTATTTTTCTTGCATGCTGACAAGTGACACCAGCTTCATTTGGATTTGCCAGTATGCGCTGTTATGATTACAGTATTCTAAAAGCAGTGCAAATTAACTATTAAATCATATTCATTAGATACAGAGTACATTAATTCTACTTTCTAACCACAGAAATACTCCACCCCTTGATTATTTTTCCATGAATTTAAAGGTACTTCACACACTGTTCTATGCATCTGAGAGATTCCAAAAAGCTTCAGAAGAACAATGTTGTTCAGCCTGTTTCTACTGGTGTTTCTACTGTCATGTACCACTGAAATACTTTGACAAATATTTTCAACATTTTACAAAGATTAATAAAAGCAATGAACTACGAAATGATTCTGTTAATGAGAGCATTAACATATTGCCTTCATTCTTTTGGTCAACAAAGACTACAGATCGGTCAAGAAAATTATCTTCACTTTGACAGAAGAGATGCAGATGATTGAAAATTTGCAATGCATTAATATTTTATTTTTCCTGTATTAACAACAACAAAAACCTGAGTCTCACTGTAGTGAAGTTTCTTTATGAAGAGCTTGCTGCTTATGAGAAGACAAGCAAAGAAGAGAGGACTGAAGTTAAAGCTTCCCACAGAACAGAAAATGGCTGAGTGCCTGCATAGCACCACGCTGATTTATTATGCCTATAGCTAGGGCTCTAGGAGAGCATGCAGATATTACCTCTAGAATGACTCATTAATAGGTTAAATTTGGCTGCTAACATTTTTTTTAATGCATTTCACCTCTCTACAATCAACCAAAGAATGCACTATTAGAGTACGAAATTAGAAGTGAGCGGTTTCTAGTCTATGTCAATTCTTAATGAGCATATTTAAACTCAAAGTGCACCTGGATGCCATTTAAAAGAAGGCAGGGCATGAGATGACAACCAAGAAAGCTGTCATGGGAAGTCCCGATGCACAAGAAGATATAATCCCATCGTTCCACCTAAGCATCATGTACAAAAGAAACATCAAAATTAACACGGGAAAAGTCATGACAGCAACCACTTCACATGAAATTAAATATGTATATGATACAAACCCCTCTTTTGCTGAGCACGAAAACACACAGTAGGTAAGTAGCTGAAACCCAGACAAGTTCAGCAAGACCAAACACTTCTTTCACAACACCCATAGCAATTCTATACCACACATTAGAATACAGGTGGTAGGGGCTGAATTTCTGGCTGCACACTAACGATTGATAACAACACAACCAATTGTTCCTGATAACTTATCTTCCGTTTTGTACTTTTTACCACCCTGCAGTAGTTCTGTTCTTCACAATACATTCTGTTCCTCAGCAGTTATCCCTACCACTCAGAAGTATGGGATTTTAAAATAACATTTAAACAACACTGAGGACAGCAACTACAAGATGCCCGCAAGAGAAATATTTAGGTGCCTGCTAAATATATTCAGCAAAGTCAACAATGGAGTTTTATTTAGCAATCCTACCTTTTAAAGCTATAGGCTCAATTAGGCCAAAAAGGAGGATGCTGCTTGTTCCTGCAAGTCTCCTACTGCATTCATTTATTGTTCAGTTCACAGTCTCTGAATACAACACAATCCTCCGACGGAGTCAGCTTTCATAATTCAGTAGTACAAAGTCTGCAAACACATGTAACCTAGATCCATATTTCACAGTGACAGCATATGATAGCAGAATGTGAAGTATTAATGCTAGTGTCACTACAGTCCTACACTCTACTGCACTTTAAGAGAAAGCAGCTGCTGAGATGAAATGTGTGCCAACTGTCTGAAGACAGAAACATAAGAAACATTCCTTCTGTTACAAAGGGAGAGACACACACAAACAGACTTTCTTTTAGACTCAACAAGCACAAAGTTTCTTACTTTTGCCTTTTACGTTTCTATTTCCGCCGGGCTCACACAGGGAAGCAGTGCCTGGATGCGGAGACACAGAGCAATACATCGCCATCCAGCACCTGGTGGGGCACGGTGCCCACCGAGCTGGGAGAGATGCTTTAGGGCCTACAGCAAACTCTCCCCCTGCCTGCCAGCATCCCCCATGCAACCCATCATCATGTAGTACATGGCGTGTGCCTGCTGCTGAGCCAAGGGACAAAAAACCACAGAACTGCATTCTGTCGCGAAGGGAATGAGCGAGGTGTGCTTTTGGAGCTGTTCCCTCCAGAAAGCTGAGCGAGATGCCTGCCCTGCCAGCAGAAATGGCACACGGGAGCTCCCAGGGCTGTGCAGCACCATCCCCTGACCTCACCGAAACGTTCGGCTGTAATTCACTTCGAAACTAGCACAACCTCATTGACCTCCTTATCAAACCATTTACTGCGCGTTTACGGACCGGACAATGAAATAGAGGAGGTAAGGTATTAATAGTGACACTATTTGGCAAACTCATAGAGCAGTTCATTCAAAAGGCAATTTTAAAATTGAATGAAGAGGTTTGACTAGGCAATAAAAGCAGCCACAATGCCAGTGAGCAGTACTTAGGAGGAAAGCCTCTAATTATCCTATTTATAAATCAACAGCAATTTTACTGATGACTTCTTCTCAAACTTGATTAAAATAACTTCAAAAAAATTAAAAAATAATCAGATCACACTTATTTTATTAAATTACAATTTAAAAGTACTATTGATTCTCTTCATAAATGAAAATGATAAAAACTTGAGGACAAGAACGAGACAACATTTTTTAAGAGAAACATTTGTACAACACTCGGCAACATAATTATAGTGCTGCCCTTGGGGAAGGGGATTTTATTTTATAATGAGAATGTTTACACTGTTATGGGGTTCAATCTATCTGGGAGGGAAGGTTAAACTTCTTTCCATTAAAGACAGCCTTATAATGAAAAGCTCTGAAAGGAGAATGGAGTCTAATATAGTAGATGTAATGGCCTATTAAATGATTCACACACACAAAATGAATCAAATTCATTGTATCTTACCGCTCTTTTATGACAAAATTGTTGAAAAAATAAAACTATTGTCAAGATAATTGCATATTCCATATACTGTATTACTGTAACTACTATTCTTATTGGGTGACCTGCAGCCTACATTTTAGGCACGTTAATAGGACATTACATTTTAAATACTTTATAGTATTGGAATGTTGCACAAAAATCCCACTTTCACTCTGAAAGCAGAAATCAATTTAGACTTAAAGTCATGCTGCAATTCTGCATCATTCTTTTTCAATTAAGTTTTTTGCATACATTCTTTATGATGTCATTTCTACATTCCTGCAACAGATGTTTGTTTATATCCCAATTTACTAAAATGCTGCCGTACTAGTTCCTGCTATTTTCAACCTAACCTCTACAACTAGCTTATGTTTCCAAAACACAGTACAATAAATGTTTTCTTAAACTTGTCCCCTCCATCTACTGCTAAGAATTACCAACTCTGATCATTACACAACAGTGAACGCTGCTGTTAAGGGAGGCTGACTGTACTGAAATGAAAGGAAGAAAAAAAAAGTCATGACGCGTGCCTTAAAATACATGCATCAGTTGATCAAAAAGAAGACAACTTTGGGGTTTGGCTTTAAGAAAGGTGTTCCTTTTGTCAAGACTTGATTTTGCATGAGATCTACACTGCCAGAATCCAGCACAAGAACACGCTCTAGAAGTAAAACCGTTTGCTATGAATGCAGTCCCGCACGGGTACACATGGGATATTCCTCAGGTGCTATCACAATGCAGGTGAAAGATTACATTACTACTTGTAATACAGAAATAAGTGTATTTGGAGTACCTTTAAGAAAGGAATGAAAAACACAATCAATTTTGGCCAGTGGGTTCACACTTCCAGACCAACGTCCCACACCTGTGCTAACACCAACAGTTAAGACTTCAGGTTCAAAAGGCATGAAGGTTAAGTTTGTATCGGCCTTTGCAGGTATACTGAGAACTCTGAAGTACTAAGCAACTTCCAACAATTTCAATAGAGCTGTATGAAAAATAAGCCAAAATTTCTAAAGTCTCCAGATGGTATTCAAAGAACTCAAGGGAGTACACTTTTGCAGAACTAGGTGTTCATACTTCACTGAATAAATTCACGGGCCACAGGACGTAAGTATTTGAAGGCTCCTATGCTTCTTTCAAACTTTAAGACCCCCTTGCCAGTATTAAAAATATGTCAGTGTTTTTGTTATTTGTGATACAGGCAGGGAGGGGAACTGAACGCAAGCACAAGAGCACGAGTTGCATACGAGGGGCCAAGGCACAACCCACTGCCTTGCACCATCGTCCTGGAGAACTGCTGGTCAGGGTGAGAACCCCAAACCCTCTGATCTACCACAGGCTAAAGAAAGCAGCTTATTTTAAACACATTGACCTCCTAGGCTACCTATGCTTGTTGGAATTTTTATGTAGTTTAAAACTAGCCTAAATTCACACGTAATTCTATTTCTTAAGTCTTTTAACTGAAAATTGAAGCAAGAAACATCAGTTCAAACCTATTTAAATTACAGGAAGTAAGGCAGGGATTTTTCACTTTTATGTTCCTCTTATTAAAATTCCAAACACCAAAAACCTTCCCAAGCTTATGATCTCAAGTGAGATTTGTTTCTCCTGCAGTCCATTCCCTCTTCCAGAAGGCAAACCCCAGTTTCTAAGCCATAGTCTCCTGCTATTAAACGTGACTGCAACAAACCAAACCAACCACACAAATTCCTCTGAAGTGTCAAGAAGGTGAGAAATTAGAACCTGTTTCCACAAAGAAAAGCAGTAGAATGGATAGAAATTCATTTACCTTCCTTACAAGTAGGATACATTGTAGAGGATAAAGTTTTATCCATGAACAAGGCTCTTTTCCATTAAAACGAATAAAGTAACTACACACAAATATGTAACAGATATGGGCATGGAAAAATTAGCAATGTAGCAGGTAGCAAACTAAAGTAAGTTATCAGTGCTTCTGTATCTTGAACCATAAATGAAGAATTGTAAGGATTACTGAGGCAAAAGTTGCATTATTTTCCAGAGGGGGAGAAGCAGAGACTAGAGCAGGAGGTCTGAGAAGCAGCTCAATAGTCTGGGAACAAGCAATAAAGAAATTAGCCCATTAGATAAACAGATCCTTAATTTACCCATGAAGGAGCCACTCAGAGATAATTTCTAGTGGCAATCAAAGGTAGACAAGGTAGATATTATTCAAAAGATGCTCAGAATAGCCTCGTGTTGCAACATGAAGTACACTGCTCAGGGTAAAATAATGCCAATAATATACATTATCCAGCAGATGCTTTACAATTCAGTCATTTAGGACTGTGCATATGTGGAATGAACATTCATTCAACAAATACTATCAGTTAAAGTTATCAAACCAACCATGCGTTTTCTCCTTCCCCTGGTATCTGTTTCCAGAGCAGGCTTTCTCCATTTTACTAAGATGGGATTAGCTGTACTTCAGACATTATTGCTCCATTGGCACAAAACGGACCCGTCACGCTTTTTTCATGGTTGCCCATAGGTATGTGCTTTATGGAAAGCCCCCCCCCAGTCACTGCAGTTGAGTATCTGCACTCACCTAACAACTGCTCAGCAGATAATCAGGTTCTGTAAATGAAGAGAAGCGTCACTCCAGGAAAAGGTTTAAAGAGACAAAAACGAACAACAAAGAGCTTGGACCTCTGAGGTCAATCACGTGCCCAAGCCAAGTTTCACGTCCTCACAAAGCTCACCATCACTGCAAAGCAGTCTCCCAGTTAACAAGTGCTTTTGAAATTTCAACTTACCTAATGCTTTCCAAACTCCATTTTTCTCAAGAAAAATCCATTTGTTTTCTTTATAGTAGGCTTTTTAAAAGGGAGTCATAACTGATGGATTACAACATGTTTCTACCTTTTCAATCTGAATTTCATAAGAATAAAATAAACCACAAATGAAAGTGCTTGTACCAGGCACGTTGAACCTTTCTTCTTCTATTAGCATATCAGTCTGCAATCATAACTAGATCAATAGCGAAGATATCTGCTTAAAAGAGCACCATGCTTTCTTTTGTCAGAAATTCATTACTTTTTATTAGGGTCATTGCTTGAAAACTTCAAAACACCATATGGACCTAATTGTGGTTTATTTTGGCAAAAAGGAAGACACTGTAGAACAATTGAGGCATTACATTCTACAATTCCATTACTTTCATCCCTCTCAGTTTTATTACTGTGTCATTAAAGGCAACTTGAGTGAGCGAAGAATTATAGTGTCATGTGTACGGGCTAGTAGATTAATAACAAAACACACTCAAGTTTAAAGGTATCTAACAGCTGTTTTCATTATTTTGTGTAAATACGCTTGAAGCATATCTATCTGATTAGTGGATAGAGTGCTCTTCTCTGTCACATGCCATGGGCACTGCTATGTGCAAGTAATCAAAGTGCTCAGAAAATGAGTTTACATTGTTCACTGCTGAAATACACAAATGTCAGAAAGTGACTGCGCATCAAAGCTTAGGCAAATCATCTGCTGCAAACAAACAGACTCCAATGCACATTTCAGCTTTAAACATTCCTCTGCAGCACAATGAGTGAACAGGACTTATTGCTAGCCAAAATGAAGTGACGCTCATGGAATAATAAGTTGCTAATGTATAGATGCATAAACAAGCTCTGTGTTGAGTACCTTGGAGAAGAGCTCGGCTACTTTCAAAAATAAGATGCTTGAATGCTACAATTACTTGGCAACTTTATGGATATCAATGGTAGCAATGGGCAAAATATATTTATATATATATATATATATATATATGTATGTATGTATTTACTGCCATTGCTGTATTGCTGTTTTTGTTCAACTTGTTTACCAGGAATCCTGACAGATACTCCTTCCTTTTACTGGCAACAAAAGGAACACAGTTTAGGCACCCTAAAAGGAGCAAACCCTGTCTTTCCCATATATAGTCACATAATTTGAGATCAGCACTTCAGGACCAGATTGCAGATAACACAAGTGAACTCAGAAACCAAAAGACCTGTGCTGACGTTTGATGAAGGACAGATAAAATTTCAGAATTACTGCATAAAAATTTCTTCTTTCTATGATTCATTCGCTTCAAGCACAGATTGGGGCAATTAAACTACTGTATATACGGATGAAAATGAAAGAAATACCACTGTGACTCATCAGAAAAATAAAGTCACTCTGAGTTTCATGAGCTTAACAGAAGAATTTCACTCAAACGTCTTCAACAACAAAAAGTAAACTGAGGCAAAACTGAGAAGGGTTCTCACAAAGGCCCAACACTCAGCACACAGTGCCTAAGATGGCTCCTGCTGAAGCACACTGCTCTCTGCACTTCTCCAAGCATCGCAGCTGTTGACCTTTCATACCTCACCAGTTTGCATCATCCTCTGAGAGAGAACAGGCTGCAAAGCATTGAGTCTTCTACACACTGGAAGTGCACAAGCTCCTGCATGGTGCAGTTCTGGACTCAAGACTGAAGTCAGAATGGGTCCAACTCACAATCCGCCTCATTTTGTGGATATCATCACAGCAAACTCCTAAATTGTTTGGCACTACTCCTACATTTTTTAACCAATCATTCAATGGATTTATCAAATTACCCTTAAAATTCCAAAGTTTTTTGACATTCAAAGCTATATGTCCCTAAGGAAAATCAAAACAAACAATGTTCTTTTATTTTTTTTTTATTTCTACTCTGAGCCATGTAATAATGACCAATTTCTACCTAGTGGATGCTGTAAGGATTATCTTTGAACTTAAATAATTTCTCCTCTTCTATGGCATTTATCCTCTGACTGAATTTATAAAGATTAACGTATATCCCCTTCTCAACCTTTATTTTGCTAGGACAAGTGAACCATACTCTTTTAATCTGTTCTCGTAATACAGATTCTCCTAATCATCCTAGCAGTAATTCTCTGTACCTGCTTCACAATTTAAATTAATCCCTCCTGAACACGGATGGTCAGAACAACATACAATTTTTTGGTGTTTTACGTAGGGACAACAAAGCGTATCTTTAAAAAAATCTCTCTCTGATTGCATGGGAATCACAGAAGCTTTTTTTTCTCCCCCTATTTGGTACGGCTCAGTTACACTGCTGCTTGCTATCTGACTAATAGCAAGAGCTCTACATACCTGCATGCTCTTTAGATCCTGTGTACTTGCATACACCAGTCCAGAATTCAGCATGGAGTGATAAGCTGCAGAGGGAAGAGCCGACTGCTTTTCCATTCACCAGCTGCTAGAACCATCAGCTTGGGGCTGATATGTGGTTATAGGATATTAAGGAGAAATTTGTGTGAAGCAAATTCACAGAAATGAATCAGAGCCCTTCAGCTGGGGCAGAACTGGCACTGGGAGCTGTGGCTTCTAGACACCACCAAAACTAGTAAGAATCTACTTTAAAAGGTCAGAATCTTACCAGTATGCATGCTGATCACTAGGGCTTGACCACAGATGACAAGCAGAAGGACTTTGGCTCTGGAAGGACAGTGAGACATCACACACCATCAGTCCCCTGACCAAACATGGAGAACCTGTTCTCCTGGTCTGCTGACAATTCACAGGAAGGAAAAAGTGGAAGGAAACTCATAAAGCAGGCTAAAGACAGACAAATTATTTAGTTTCCTACAAGTCTGACCTGAGAACTACTTTGGAGTCTTTATGAACAAATCTTGCATAGCTTTAAGTCAGAAATTTTCTTCTTTCCTGGCTATTTTTAGCACCTATGACATCGTTCAGAAAACAAACAATGAATGCAAAAAATATCTTGTTTAGGCTTGAGCCACTTTAATGTGAATTCAGATTTCTCAACACGCAAAACGCCCCATCTAGAAGAAAAAGCCAGTGCAATCCAAAGATTTTTTCCTAATACTTACTTGGCAAAAAGACACTGGGAAGGCAATCTTGGACTTGGATCTCTTGTTGCTCTTCAGCAAGCAACCCTATTACGTGCTGCTCATACACCCAAAACTCTGATGAGCCCTCATTACTATTTAGAAATGCATCTTTTCGATAGTAAAGCTGAGCAGCCTCCCACCTTAAAAGCACTTCTGGTACATTTACGTTGTGATTTTCATATTTTTAAATGTATGCTATTTGAATTATTTAAAGGGAAAAAAGAGGAGGATTATTTCATCTGGGAGTCACAGCTGAGCAGGGGGAATGTCCAAAATATAAAATATTAAATATTCCTAGTTGCAAATGTGAAAGCAAAAAAAGAAAAAAAAAATCCAAAAAAATCCATCTTAACCATATTAAAATACTCCTTGCACAACAAAGAAATTTTCTGTGATTTTGCAAAATTAAAAATCATTTAAACTCCATCCCATTTGGTTACACATAAATAAAACATCTACATTAAATTGTTCTTACACATTACATAAAGGTCATCTCCATCGGGCTGGAGAGCTATGTTTCCATGCTTCCAGTTTCCTTTTCAGACATAAAGCTGTGATCGTACTTATTGCACGGTGTAATTTTATTCTCTTTGCCATCACTCCCTGAAATTCCTATACCATATCTTACTATCTGCTGTACTGTCACTTTCATCTAACAGTATCTCTAACTGGAATTGTAACTTGAATTGGCTGTCTGCAATCCAGCACACAACAGTCCTCAAAGCAGACTTGATCCACTCAAAGTTTTAGTTTTACATTTAGTATTAATTTGCCAGGCTATAGACCAGTTCTTCCTTATGATTCCTCCACTCTTTAAAAAGATCTACCTTTTTTCTTTTTTTTTTTCTTCTTTTTTTTCCTTCTCCAAAATAATACTGCATTCAAGATGAAGTTGGGCTTATTCTAAAGGTACTGCCATTCCCCCATGCCTGCAAACAGAGATTCCTTCATTCTCCTCAAAATGATTTCTGAAAATATTTTGTATTCTCAGAGATGAATCCCCTAAAATAAATGATATTATTTAGCTATTCCTTATCTTTACTGCAATTTTTAGCGCTGCCTACTTTCTTTTCTATTATGGTAGAAGAACAAATGCCCCGGCATGTTTTAACAATAAGGTTCTGTCACTGTAGCAACTAACATGATCAATATGGATTCCGTAAGCATGAAAGAAAAGAAAAAAGCAAAATACACACCAGATCTGGGCATTATTTCTGAATCTCCTAATGAAAATTACAGCGTTATTGAGATGCTTAAGGGCAGGATCTTGAAAAAGAAAATTCAATAGGGGCAGACTGACTTTGAAAGCCACTTTTTGCACACGTGAAAGATTGAAGCCTGCATGGATCAGAACCTCTGTATGGATCAGAACTAAATGGGATGCCACCACTGCACTCAAATCTCAGCCTTCCACTCTGTCACCTCTTCCCATCCACATCTGTCATTGCATAGAGCACCCACCACCCTCATCTCTGAATGACTGCAGTAAAAATGAGGCTGTTTAGCACTTTGTAGGATGCTACCGTTCATCGACAGCCTTCCCCCACTTTTAAAAGAAGAAGAAGAAAAAAAGAAAAGCTTTATTTTAAGTCTGTCACGACAATTTTAACCAATTATATTTAAACTTCACCGAGTGTTATGAAAAGAATGCAGTGCTACCTCTGACAGCATCCTGAATGGGGATGGTATTTAACCCCAGTGTTAGGGAGGAAGATGCTGTTGAGAAAGGGGAAGAGAAAAAACATGGAAATCCGAGGAAGAGTGCAGAAAGTACAAAGCCAGGCTTCCATTTATTATGCTTTAACATAGGTAGCTTAAAATTATATCAAATAGATGAAAACCTTTGATACTGTGGAAATTAAAATAAAAATATATGATTTTTTGTTCCTGTTCTCATTAGTTTTAGCTGAATTACTGTATTACAGATGGACTATTCCTAGAAGAATTAAAAACGCCATCCGTATCTGCTCCTGATGAAGGTGTCATTTTCATTTCCTCTCCCATGACATCCCTCAGCTTCAAATGCCCACACACATCACAGCAAGGTAGTCTGCTCTCCATACAAGTTGCAGCACAATTATTATGCGTGGAAGTGCATAATAATCCAGTCCAGTCGTGACTCTACCACTGACTTCCTACATGAATATGCACGAATCAATTAAAGCTCTGAATGCATCAATTTCCTTCTCAATGTAGTAATGATAATAATAATAGCTGCCCATTGTATAGGGCACCGCATGCAATATTTTTAATGCCTGCTAATGAAATGTGCTATTAATTATTAGAATGCGGTTTGGTTTTGAAAGCCAAGTAGGAGGGCTTCAACTCTGCATTCCAAGTGACACAACCAAAAATCCTGAGCTCTTCCAACAACCTGACTTGATGGAATTGCTTACAAGCAGTCCGGCAAATCCCACTTAGGCGTCAAAAAGCAATTACATTTGTATCAGGACATGCAGCCCTGCTGCAGTGAGATTTGCAGCTAAGGGGTTAATGGGACGAGATGGGAGTGGTTATGGGCTCAGTGCCACAGGTTTTGCCCTTTGTGGCTTCTCACATCCCAGACTTGGAAAATATGAGCTGTGATACTGAGAAAGGTAAGAAGCCAGCACAGCCCCATAGTGATAAATGAGTTTGCATCATCTGTCATTAGAACTTCCTGCCAACAGGGTCATTCCCTATTAAATTACCACTTGTCAATGTTTAAAATACTGATTGATAAATGACTGTGCCAAAACTGATAACACGACAGCTTTTATTTTCTAATATTCCCTGTTACCACATTCTGCTACTTCAAGATACAGATATAGTGGGCTATTTTTTTTTTTTTTTCTTTTTCCCCAAGTACTTCAGTGAAAGACAATTTAATCTAATAGAAACCTAACAGGTACTGTATAATGATTGGTCCTGATATACATTCTATACTATTCTTCTTGCCAAAATAAACCTACTGGCGATTTAGTGATACGGGTAGATCCAAGTTTCACATTTCATCAAATGCTAGTAATCTGTTTTATCAATATAAACTGCATTTTAATGAAAAAATTCTTTTCTTCAGTACACTTCACTTTTAATGCCCCAGAGTATAATAATTCGTTCATGCTGTAGAACAAGAATGTTTTACAAGACCTTAACTCTCCAGAGAAATTTCTCTGTAAATACAAAATGCAAGTTTTATGGGAATGTGTTGTATGCAACATGAGCAGTACCCAACATAATAAAAAACTAGGTTGCACAGAGAATTCTGCTTAAGTATCCTTATGAGCTATTGTGGGACTAAATGGTTATTATGGCAGCATTGAGTTGAATACCTATCCGACAGATAAAAGAGAGTCAGTAAAACTATTTCTGCCTCTGAGCAGATAAAAAGAAATGAGTTTTTTTCAGAAAGTTTTGCAAAATAAATACATCCCAGCAGACCATCCAGCCATCCTCTCCTTTAGGAGGGCACAGCTGGTGTGCTGCTGGAGAACTGTGGGGACAACTCATCTATTTGGCTTCTGAATTGTAAGCAATGGGGTGCTCTGTGGCAATGGATACTCCCTAGGGCTAGAATAGGAACTCTGTCATCACCTGCTGGAGGCACAGAATGCGAGCACTCAAGGAAGCACCAGTGAGTGGAGATGCTCGAGCCTCCCTTCACCCCATTCACCCAATTTTCAGCTAAAATCCTCCACGTTGTTGCTTTCTAAGCCAGCAATGTGCTTCCCTCCCAATAGGTGTCATGTCCCAGATCTTGTGAGCATCCCTCCTGCCTGCCAACGCCAGCCCTCAAACTCTGCTTGAAGCAGGTGAGGAGGAAAGCCATTCAGTGGAGCAATTTCTATCATCCAGTTCTTCAGCAGCAAGCCCCAAGGTAGGAGCAGGCTATTGGAGTTACCTAATTATGCTAGTTACCCATAAACTGTGGTGACAGGAAGGCTATGACTACCAGAGAGCACCATGAGATGCCCAAGTCACCTCTAAGTGCAGTAGGTAGCCTCATAGCCAGAATCACTATCATTAGCATCATAGTCCACCTAAGCTAATAAATGCTTCTGCATGGAAAGTTAATTAGCCAAAAACTGCATTTCTAAGCTATGTTGCTTCCAACACATGACTGTTAGTGAGAGCTCACTTGGGTACCACTGTAGAGCATCTCTTGGTGCCACACAGCCACATCTCCAGCTCCTGTCCATAGACTTGTGTTTGGACATTCAGCTCTGTCCCTGTTTGTGGTCATTAGTATTTTCCATGACTGCAAAGCTACTGTGTGGTGTTAACTACAGAAGAAGGGTGAGTTAGTTATCAAACTCTTAGTTATCTAAACAGAGGTCTCAGGTTCAGCCCTGCAAGCTTGATCCCAGTGATGCAAGTTACAAGAATTATTGTTTTCATTCCCCAAAACAGGCTCCTCCCCACATGACAGTGATGTTTCTTTACAAGAGATACCGTCAGTGCCATTTAGAAACTTGCGTTTAGTCAGAAACTCCCTTGACTGTACATAAAGCACTCTCAGAATCGGAAAATCCTGTCTCTCTTACACTATAACTAACAAAAATAAAATCAAATGGTTGAAAACGTCCTGTTAACTGTACTATGTTATAAAAGCAAATTAAGAAACAACATTCTAAAATGTTTAATTCTACTTCTAAATGCATAATGCAGACAGCATGAGATACCAGCTAACAAGTTCCACTTAAAAGAAACCATTGCCATCTTCTGCTGTCATCCCAGTGCTCCTCATGTTTCTTTTATATTAGCCCACTTTAGTGCAATCTGCATTTTGAGCTCTTAGGAACATTAATTCATCCTTGCTTATAAAAGTATCTCCCTTTTTTACCACATCATGGCGATGGTAAAGATATACCACAATTAGAGCACTAGTGATAATAACCAAAATCTATATTACAATTTGCACTGGAACAAATTGCACAGAGCAACCAACCTGACCCAGCTTTGCCAACCACCAGGGATGGAATGGATGCAGACAGACCAAGGGAATGCACTCAAAATATCAGCAGAGGTGTTCCAGCAGGGCTTGCTGGCACAGTGAGAGGTAGCTGCCAAGGATAACATCATTAGAAAGGGAGTTTTGCTCTTGGATTGCAGTTTCTGTGTGCACACACAAAAATACATTATTTCAATATAGATTTTATCAATCCTATAGGAAAAAAAAACTTTTCTTTCTTACATTATAATAGAACATTTAATAAATGACAACATAACTGTGAATTACAACATATTTAATTCACTGTGATGTTGAAGAAAAAAAGCCTGATGCACAGCACATATGGCATGTAAGATCAGCTACGGGTATACATCCCTTGCAATACCCATGCACTGTGAAGTGACATAAACCTGGAATCTTATTTGTCTATAAGCTTAGAAGTCTGATAATATATATTTCTGTATAATATATGTGTATCAGAACATATATAAAGGAGAATTCAAAATCTGAGATGACAGAGGATGAATCCATATGGAATAGCTGTGGTACCACAGGGTCCAATATGGAAGCTAGTCATTGTCAGAACCAGAAAATGGGAGGATTAGCTCCACACATTGCTTACTCTGCTGAATCCTCAAATCTTTTCATCTCCTCTCATGCCCAGATAAGGACCACTGGCTGCATTTGCTCAGGGAACAACAAGAGGTGTCCCTGTGACAAATCTTTATCATAAAATAATTCTTTTCACAAAATGTAGTGGTAACTTCTTGTAAGTATGAGAAAAGCAGTGATTAGATGCCCATCTGAAATATTTAATTACACATTACGTGTATGTGTAATGATACATTTCTTCTTAGCCATTTCTCCTTCACCCATATGTGACCATTCACTGCACTGCTTGCGTCAGTTTGCACAGCCATCATCCGCAGTAACCATATTAACAGGTAAACACATGGCAGGATTTACTTGCTTGACATGGTCTTTTAATAGTTTTTTGATCAAAGGTCAGATGTATTTTCTTGTATTTTACCCTGCAATCTCAGTGCTAATCTAAAAGAATCTTTACAGGATCACTAGCACAAGCGTGAGGATGATTTCTTAGATCACTTATGTCCACACGAAGGTTCCATTTGAGACATACACACCCTTTGACATTCATACACGAAATAAAAGAGGTCAGAGTAAAGAAAAAAAACCACCCCGCTTATTTTGCCTTCAGAATTTTTAAATATTTTCCCAACATCTCAGCAAAATTATGCATTTTAAAAAGACTGCAGGCACTGAAATGATTGTCAGTCATGCAAATAATCACTTACTTACACTGTATGAGTTTGGTTTGGATAAAGCAAATTACCATTTGAAAATAACTTGAAAAACACTCTGGGCTAAGAGCTTGCTTTATAAATTTTAGCTTGGCCACAATTTTTCTTAACCTTTTTCTCCTCAATCTCCATTCTGTCACTATAGCAATTCAGTCTAAATTAAAAACAAAACAACAACAACAACAAAAAAGCAGCATTCAACTGCCACAGGTACATTCACCATCATTGAAAGCACGATCCTGTAAAGATCCACATGGGCTGCAACTGAAGGTCAAAACCTAAAGAATTTCAGACTTATGCAGAGGATTGCCACAAGATTTCCCAGGTACATCAAAAACCATGAGGCACTTTTACAGTGGCTCAGTATTGAATATGTGAAACATCCACTGCGTTTCCTCACTTTAAAGACATGGTCTCTAAGAAACAATAGTAGGTTTGCAGAGGGTACAGGTAATGATCTCTTCTGCCACCCTGGGAGACAAGGCCCCAAGCAGCAATGGAGGATTTTAACACGCTTGCCAAACACACAGCTTTAAGACTTCACGTTAGACATGGATTTTTAAAGGATTTGCATCAGTGCTTCAGAATATGTTTGCCTAGTGACTGAAATGCAAACCTTGCTCTGCAACATCAATAGCATGTATGGCCTGATACTAAAAACCTCTCTACCCCAAACTGCCACAAACATACATTCAGTCTTTGAAGGGGCTGTAAGTACAAGCAGGTCAGGGCAAACATCTCATGTGACCAGAGCTGCCATCAGATCAGAACACGGACTCTTGCAGTCACGATGCTGCTTTCCACCCCTTACTCCAACAAAGCACACATTCAGCATCGTGTCGTTTTTAAGAGTATAATCAAATTGCAGAATCAAACCTATCTCTATTTAGTATCGGTCCCATCGAAGCAAAGTTCCTGTTCAGTGGGAGGAAAGTTCCTTATAATAGGAAAAACAATTGTGCCAGGTTTAATCAAAAGTGAAAGGGATCTGGTGAATGTTCCCTTTGAGCCACATAACACGCTGCTAATTTCAGGATGGGCTCTGAAACAAGGGTAATAAAAAACGTCCTTCGTAGTAACTGAGGAGGACTGAAGAGCAACTGCAACTGCAGCTAATGCCAAAATCTGCAAGTCTGCTCCGTGCTACTGAAACGCTTTTCACCTACCTGGGAAGCAATAAAAAGAGAGGTAGGGGAGGGGGGAAGGAATAAAATCCCACTACAACATACCAAGGGAAATATAGCTTCTTGACTACAGCCTTATCGCTGTTAGTGTTCTCTAGAATTTCTTTCTCCTCCTTGACCTCCCCTGTACAAACAAACAGATGGAGTTGAGGCACAGTCAACTTTTTAAAAACTAAAACAAGTGGGAAATTATTCACACCGAGCGATGGGGGTTTGTATGCTGCCCCACCAGCCTCTGATTGCTGAAATATACTTACTAAGGGAGAGTGCCTATCTTCCAGCTCTTTACTTAACAATGCTGTAACTGATTAGTTAAAGCTTCTCCATAAATAGGTAGTTTTGACAGACTGGAGGCAATTTATGACGTGGAAAATGTACTGACCTGCTCACATCAGGAAACCTGACTGGAAAATAAAGAACTTGGCACTTCGGTCTGATTATTTTTTCCAAATCCTTAGGTCTGTGGTCAGGAATCAGCTTCATAAATTTTCCAATGGACGTAAGAAATGATTCCATATTAAAAGCAGAGTTGAACACCACAATATCAGCAACCAAACTGTAAAAAGCAGTGAAGGTTAATGAACACACTGCTATTGCTGAAGGAGCAGAGCTATTTTAAATGCAATGAAAACAGGATACACATTCTCATACACAAAATGTATAATGGAAATGCCAATTAATATTAGCCTTTTCAGGTGAACCAGAAGTAGCACACATA
Organism: Perdix hodgsoniae; assembly: GCA_035772895.1. Taxonomy (NCBI): domain Eukaryota; kingdom Metazoa; phylum Chordata; class Aves; order Galliformes; family Phasianidae; genus Perdix; species Perdix hodgsoniae. The sequence goes on from JAPSGF010000040.1 coordinate 4,797,361, forward strand.
CCTTAATCAGAAATGTTCCAATTCCTGCGGTTTTATACTTCAAATTATTTTTGAACTTTTAAAAAGCAAATAACAATATATTATTATCAACCTAAAGGAGCAGATCCCATTCCATCTACGGTGAGCTTTACATTCATAACATGGGCAAGACTAATATTATTATCCTTGTTTTTCCAGAGCTCTATACACAGATCAGGAGTACTGTAATATGTCTTTGGTAGATCCTGGAAGATGACTTCTCACAGAAAACCCTTTGTACTGAAGGACAACATCTGTTTACATGGATGGATAGTGATAGGACAAGGGGGAATGGTTTTAAACTGAGACAGGGGAGGTTCCTAATAAAGAGGAAGTTTTTCCACACAGACACTGGAACAGGTTGCCCAAGGAGGCTGTGGATGCCCCATACCTGGAGGATTCAAGGCCAGGCTGGATGTGGCTCTGTGCAGCCTGGGCTGGTGGTTGGCGACCCTGCACATAGCAGGGGGTTGGAACTGGATGAGCATTGTGATCCTTTTCAACCCAGGCCATTCTATGATTCTGTGATTCCATTCTATGACAACTTAACTTTGGTTAACCTGTCTTTGACTGGCCAAGTGGGCCAGGAACTGGGATAACAAAGATAAAGAGTTTTGGTTTTTTAACCTATGCATAAAAAGTTCATGCACTAAACAAAAATGAGATACCACATAGTACACAGAATCAAATAAAAAGAAAAAAAGGTTTGGTACATTAACACGTTGTATTGCTCCTTAGCACTGTGTTCTAAAATCAATCAGATTAAGAAATTTCAGAAGCAGCTGAAATAGTAATTAATAAATATTCTTCAACTGAGAGTTGGTCAGGAGACAGTAAAAAGCTACCCAGGCCCTGAAGGCCCTGAAGTATCTGGAATTGTGCATGGGAAGCTCTGACACAGCCTTGGCTGCCCTGGCAAACTGATGGCAACGCTGATGGAGGTAAGGTTGGCACCCAGCAAAGGCTTCAGACATTTCTACCTCTCTTTGTCTCATACGTCAATCCTCACCTGTTCAGCTTCATCCTGGAGACTGTGCATAGCACCACAAGCCTGAATGCCCCTGTCATCCTTACAGCCCAGTCAGCTACAAGGAAAGGAATTCCACCATCGAAAAGTGCCACTTTATTACCAGTATCATCACAACACTTCTGAATCATTAGAGAGAAAATAAAATCTCCCTTAATGACTCAAGAAGATTCCAAGTGCTCCACTTTCAATTTTCTCCAAAACATCTATGCAAAACAGCATGGAAAGATAGAGTTGGAAATATACCAATGTAAAGATAGATCTGGAAATATGTATTTTCCTGTTTCTAGTATTTCCAACAGATTTGGAAGATGGAAGATGGCATTTCCTTGCAGATGACCACTGGGTAGTTACACACTGCACTGAGGAGATGGCTTTCATTTGCTCTTAAAAATGGGGTTTATACAGCAACAAAAAATGAAAGATGGAAATTACATAATTATACAGAGGTGCTACTGGAGGCTGAAGGAAATGGAATGGAGCATCTATAGAAGACTTTTAGGGGGAGGTGAGGTAAAAGAATGTTATGATTTTAAAAATGTGTGCTTTGAAGATAATGTCTGTCAGTTTACAATAGAAAAATAACTGCAGTAAGAAAGCAAAACATACATAAAAAAATATTCCTTACCTCAGTGCCACAAAAAGACATCTTCATGGTATAAAATCTGAAAATGGCTACTAAAGCTTTATTGGATTGCTCACTATCCTCTCCCACTCTACTGCTCAAGCAATGAAAACTGCAAATGCAGCAAGGGCAGCAGCAGGATGGCCAGAGTGTACCCTGAGAAATTTGACTATCAACTGGCCTACATTATAATGCCACAAAACCTTAACTTATACCTTCAAATGCTCAATCCCCGGTCCTCATAATTCTAATAGCAGTTAGGAAAGAAAAGATCATTCAAATCAATTTATTCCACTTCTCAGAACAACTCAGTTTTGCTGTTTCACTTAGATTTGTACAGAGTCTAACCACAAAGCTTTTCAGTGTGGTGGTTATTAACTTCTTTCATTAACTTAGATTCAAGAAATACATTTGTTTTTAGCAACAATAAAGGACCGCAGCCTTTAAAATGTCTGGGTATTTTAGCACTGCACAATTTCTGAATACCAGATGAAAAAAATACAAGGATTTATCTGGTGTTTTTACTGCCCTCTCTTCACAAGAAAAGTGCGGCATTATGTTTTAATTTCTGTTTATTTCCCTAAAACCCTCTCTATAATTTCAGTCGGATGCAGTAAAAGCTATGGCCGAGCAGGAGGTGCTTAGCTGGGCTTTGCTAAGCAGCCATGAAACAAAGCATCTTGCTCACGAGAACCAAGATGGGGCAAAACCCACACGACTATCAGGTATGCCATAGTAGCCCAACAGAATCACAGCACAGCTTGGGTTGGAAGAGACCTTAAAGATTACCTGGTTCCATGCTGTGGGCAGGGCTTCCACCCACCACTGGTGCTGGTTTGACTGCTCTTTTATACATTACGATGAGTGGATAGAGGATGTGATTTTAGCTAGAACCCTTTTCTCAGCTCCTTTTTTGGGATGCTGTTTGTACCTCTGCTTGCTACAGTCCCTTCAGTTCAGTGGAGGCAGACTCCTCAGGGCTGGCAACACCGAGCATCAGTACGTAGAGGGACACATTAAACAACGCAGAGAGGTGTGAGAAAAACATACCATGAAAGAATCTGGTTGTATCCATACTGGAAATCCCTTTCCTTGCACTTCTGGACAGGATACACCAATTGGTTCTCATGGAAGTAGAGGACCTTTTTCAATTTGCCCAGGTCAGGGCGCAGGGCAGCGAGTTCAGCCAGGTTAAGCACAGAGCTTGCAAAGAGGATCCTGGAAACAAGGAGAGCAGTGTTTACTGCATGCGAGCATGCTCACAGGGGTCACCCCTTACCCTTCGCCTCCCCTTCTCCCCCCCAAGAAAAACATAACCCCTATAGGGACACATCAATAGCTAAGCCTTAATACCATGTAGCAGCATTCGAAGTTTTGATCTCTTAAAAAGCAGCTGCTAAGAACCCAACTAGAAAAGCACTGAATCTCATTGGTCTTCCCAGCTCAGTTACAGAGAGATGCAAAATAAAAAAGCTGGATGGATTTTATTGAAAAAGGCAAGAAAAGCTGTATCTGAAGGACAAATGGAACAAAGATAAGGCTGACTAGGGAATACTTTGCTTGCCAGTTTCATTACACTTTACTTCTTTATGCAACCAACTACTGAAATTCAATATATGAGCAGGAATGGCACATGTTCGTGTTATGACATAAACCCTTTTGATTTATGCAGTACACTTATCTAGTGTAGTCTCTTTTTTCACCCTTTTCCTGTGTTTTATTTTCTCATTTTTCTAAGGTATCCTATATACGAAATGTTTGTATCCTCACACCCCAGTATTGCCGTAGCATTCTTGCTATTCCAGTCCACAGCCTTGCTCACATCCATCAGGTACATTAAGCAGGCACAAACAACACTAACAAGCTGGTATCTCAGCCTCGTATAACCTAACAGGCTATCAGAAAATGGGCTTATTTAAATACATAATAGCAAATTGTGACCCTGCTGAAAACAGTGGCAAATTTCCCATAATTTCTCCACAGTTACATGATGCCTCCTGTCCCTTGGTCAGCACAGCCTGAGAGAACCACAGACACTCATGTTATAAATTGCTCATCATAAAGGACACAAAAAGTATAGGGATCAGGTATTTTATTGAACATTAAACATTAAGCTTTAATGCAGTACTTCTTAACGTAGCACATTTCTGACATTTTTGGGGGCTATTTGCCATTTATGTACTTCAAGAATTTCAAGATTTGTGAAATGCTTAATTTTTCTAAAATCTCTTCAATTTCTTTCTCTTTTTACAAAGATTTACTGTTCTAAAGTACTGCTGAGCTCGCATCTTTAACACTATAACCTTTCAACTCTGGCTATCAAACTTAAAACTTGTGAATTTCCCCAAATAACCACACAGACACACATCATATATGTACCATAATGTTACCTTTGCTACTACACACAGTCTTTGAGTAACCTGCATGTAGAGAACAAACACTTTCTAGAGAACTCATCCTGCATCCATCTTCATCAGTGCGAATCAATGCTCATCTGAAAGGCTTACCAAAGTAAAAGATGAATGTGACTGCTTTGCTCATCAAATATTTGGTACTTCTAAAGGGATTGTTAAACAGAATAGCAATGAAGACACAAGCACTGCTTTATCACCCGAAGACCAAGAAAGCAGTTGTTCGCTAAGTCACAACTTGTTTGCCGTGTGGAATGACAGCCCATGGAGCATCCCATGACTGGGCCAGGCTCCAAGCAGATGGGAGAAGGCTTCCTACAGCAGGTACAACGTACCTAACATGCAATAAGACTGCAAAAATAAGATCAATGGCTGCCTGGTAAAATGCTGGACTGCCTCGTGGCTTATCCTTTCATTTCCGTACCATGGGGAAGAAAACTGAACTGGTGCAAGAGAGTGTCTATAAACTCAGCTGTGTTTGAATGAGGAAGGAAAGGAAGAGATGACACATGGGGACGGAAGGCAGGGGCAGCAGCACAGAGCAGGACACAAATGCCGTGGTGGGAAGAGCATGGTGCAGGTGTCAGGACCATGAGACAACAACGAGAGCTGAGGTTGAAGCCTGGGCACAGCCACGCAGCTCTGCAGCATCCAAATCCACTCAGATGGACAAAGGCAGAGCAACATGAATAAAGACACTTATATCCACAGGAAAGGAAGGTAATTCTTGCAGACAATTCAAAGGAAGTTGATTTGGACTAGGAGACCTTTAAAGGTCCCTTCCAACTCTAAGGATTCTGTGATTCTATGATTGAATACAACAGCACCATTGCAGAGAGCCAGAGGTACACTTCTCTTAAGGCAAAAAGGACCAACAAAACTTGGGAAGCATGCAAGAGCCAGAGCTAAATTTTCTACAGTGTAAATGAGAAGCGATAAGAATTAACAAGCAGATCGCTTAGGACTGCCCAGCTCATACATAAACCAGTGCCAAGAGAAAACTGTTGCAATTACTAGAAAATTCTGATTTAGAAGCTGAAATGACACTGTTTACATTTCTTACAGCAAATGAAGTGTTGAATTGGTAACAGCATTACAAAACACCTTTCCTCATTCACTTGCATCACTTCTCAGCGCTTCCAGAACCAAACGCAATGGGCATGAGATGCTCCTCTGTTTGTTTCTTTGCTGGCATAAAAGCTGCTCACTACCAGCACAAAGCACTTTCTCCAGCTCTGTGAGCCTAAATAGTACCTGACAGCCCAAGACACTGTGAACATGCCCACAGAGCAGCCGTGGACGTGGCTAATGGACTCATGCAAGGCACTGGAGGATACGCTGCCGTGGATTTCCACTTAACACCTATTACAAGGGGAAGAAGGGAAAGTTTATTATAATGTAACCTGAGACATAAATATATGTCAGTTGTCATTCTATGTGACACTGACTTTCATTTTACCTCGGGTTATTATTTAAGTAATAAATCCTAACAAGGTGAGCTTTATCATCCCACCAAGTGTATCCGGGAGGTAGAGACACAAGGTGATAGCAAGAACGCTCCAAACATGATAATTCCTGACAGCTGCTGCTTGAGCACAAGTTAAATTGAACAGTTTATCTCAGCATAAAGATGTTATAAGGTTTTATGTTTAATTTAAAAAAATTAACATAAAACCCAGAGAAAGCAGAGTTAGGCAATCTTTCACAAACATGACATACTACAATCACTGTATAAGCTGGATTAGTACTTATTACCATGCTACTAGAGAATTAAGCTGTTTTTAGACCACCAAAGAGCTTTAAATTGCAACTTTTGTCTCTGTAAGAGAAACCTATATTTAAAACGTCTGCTAAATTCAAATTAACTGCTACATCATTAGCTTGCCACCTCACAAAAAAAAAAAAAAAAAAAACACATTTAAACTGCTATTACAGTATTCTTATCCAAACCCATCACTGCTGCAACACATAATACAACAGTAGCCCTCCATAAACACAACGTGCAAAGTGTCACAGAGCTGAAGGTCATGCTGGTAATGCCCCAGCTGTCCTCTCCAGGACAACCCCGGGCACTTTGCAGCCATCAGGACGTGGTGCCCAGCAGCACCAGCACCCTTGGAGGCCAGCCAGACTGCAGGGCCACCATCCACATAGGCTCTGGTTTTACGCTAAGCTTGTGCTTAATCTGAAGCACTTAATTGTCCTCCTGACTTCTGAGGAACTACTTACGTGAATTAAGTTAAGCGGGTGCTTAATTCATACAGATATTCATGGGAAGGAGGCCGAGCAGGCTTGCAGATTGAGAGCAGCGTTGTGTGTGCAGAATGACCCGACCTTTGCTTTGCCCGTTGTTCAATTTCAAAAAGCTGAAAAGGACTAATTTTTTTTTTAAATAAACAATAGTAACATCATTTACAGCATCACCAACAATACGTATAAGCCTGATACAGGTTTCCATTTATACCAAGCAAAATACAAAAGTAAAGGTGCTGAAATATTTTTGTTTTGCTTTATAGATCTTTGTGCTACCTAACCGTGACTTACTCATTTAAGAAACTATCCTAAATCTTTCAATTAAATTGCCATGCAACCTAACTAAAAGCACATTTTGCCTTCCCCTTGGGAGACCACACAGTGCACATCTACCTATCTGTGGATCCGGAGATGGAACCCTCTGAGCTTCCAGCACAGAGCACATTGAAAGCACAGCTGATTGGCACTGGGACCCTGGCAGTGTCCCACTGCTCCCTGAGCTCCACCATGCCCACCACCTTCAGTGACACAGCCTTTCCCAAACACCCAGCCTGGGTTGTCTTCACGCTCCTCAAGAACAAACCCGAAGGCTCTGGTTCCTCCCTCTCATCCCCTAGCACACCTGTGGTTTCAACCCAGTCATTTGGACACATCCACTGATTTGGCTTTAAGGTGTGTTTTTCAACTCTAATCCACACATCAAATAGCATCATTAATATGTGCAGTGCTAAACAGACCAGTTATCTTCATTCAGTATCACACATTCTTTTAGGATCACCTTGCAGAAGGTGTGCTTTAATCACTGTACCAAGAATACAGTGATTGCAATCAGATACAAAACCCTTTTTTATTTCCCACTGAACAATAGATGCTCCCGAATTTCCAAATAATAAATACTAATCAACAATAATATATGACAGTACACAACATAATATAAATTAACTCTAATTTTTTTGGACATGCAATGCACAAATGTCAAAAATGCTTATAGATCCTATAATGCATATCTCATAAATTACACTTTTATAGATAGAGCGTAATTTGAAATGTTTACAGAAATAATTAAGTCCTACCATTCGAACATGCCTTATTTTTCAAAACAAATCACAAGGGCTGTCATGCCTTTCATCTTAATTAGGCCACGTGTTTGTCTTATTTATTTGTTATGTACTTTCATAAACGTTTACAAATATTAATCGTAAAGAAAAATATTTTTTCCTCTTGCTGTAATTACTATTGCAGAGCACAGTGATAGATATTCATGGCTCCTATCAGTTCAATAGTTTGGAATTTGGAGTTAGTCTCGTATATTGAAATACATTATAAATGAATATTTTCTTTTAAACTCATACTTCAAATCCCTTTTGTTATGCTTGTATTTAAAATGACATCCTCTCTTCCTTGTTTTATTGTACAGTACTCAGAACAAGAGTTGAAATTCTTCTTCCTGCTGTCACAGACCTCGGTTCCATTTTCCAAAAGAATTTACTGCCTAGAAACCAAAATTTCCCCTTCTTCATACAGTCCGTATCCCAAACAAAGCTCCAAACCATCTGCCCAAGCATCTGCTATTTGACGTTCCTGGAGCAGAGGGGGTTGTGTGTCCAGCCCCATTGCTGCTGGTCCCATCCTTCTGTTTCTCTACCAACATTTTCAGACCTCTGTCAGGACTTCAGGTAGGATTTCCCAGAGCCTGCAGTCCCAACCCGCTGACCCCACAGGCATTAGTCAGCAAAACCGAACATAAAAAACAGCCCTTCCCTCCTCTTTAAAATGTTCAAGAGTCTACATAGATGCATTAGGTTTTTCAGGAGAACCATTTGGGTTCACCACCAATTCTTCCTATAATTTTTGATTTTTCAGTGTCTTTTGAGATACTGAAAAAGAAGTGAAAGCAGTTAAAACTACTTTAGTATTTAACACTGAGAAGTAAGCTTGAAAGAGACTGCTTCAATGAGAGGCTTTCCAGGTTCTTGGGAAATGCCATATTTTGTATGGATTCCTTTGCTTTTTAAGCAACAGCACCAAAGCTTCTTCAGTTTTATTAAGTGCATAGCATTATTTTCTTTCCCTGATTTGTAATTAAATTTGGCTTCAATTAATTACTGACAGATGCACATTTTTACTTTAGTGGCCAGATTGCTCACCATAGGCTACATCATGCTCTCTGTTTCCATGAAGAGAGAGGTCGAGACCGAGCAGCTCTTGCTGTGGTGATGGGGGAAGGAGAAAGCCACGAACCCACATCATCTTCCTTGTTCAGATCTCACTGTCAGCACTAAATAATGAAGCAAAGGCATCTCATTAGGGCAGAACAGAAGCAAAGCAGGACGCCCTAGTAGTGAAAAGGAGCCGTTGGATGGTTTATGAGAAATGTTCAGACCAATTCTGCTCAAGTTATGCTGTGATGCATATTTGCAAGAGGAAATAAAACACAAGAAAAAGAAAACAGGAGAAGGCAACAAACCCAGAAGGGAGAATGTAAAAGATGTAAAGATGTAAAGTGAAAAAACTTTTTAAAAGAAAAACACATTAAATCGGTGCTATTACTCCAAACTAATCACATAAGACTCCCAAAGCTTTGTTAATTGTTTTAAAGTCTGCAACATCATTTAATTGGGTCTCTTAGCTGTCTAATTCTGGGACACACACACAAAAAATTACACCAAATGACTGGCATGAAAAAATGCACCTCTTGGGTGGCAGGATCATGGAAAAGCGCCTAAGATGGCGCATCATAATGCTGCTCTTCAATAGCAAAGCCAAAGAAGCAACTTGAGGACAACTGCGCCACATCAGATGGTGACCACTGAAGGTAGTCTGACTCAGTGAAATGAAGAACCAAGTATTTTATCCAACTTCATCTATAATGATTCTGTGGTTATTATTTTTTATAGCAGTATGCACTCAGTGCACAGGCATATAGTGCGCATTGGGTGCATACACACTGCTCTGTGCTTCTCTGTTCTGAGCATAGAATTTCTACGCAGGAAGCTGCCAAGGGATGGAAAGGACAGACTGAGAGAAACCTAAGAAAGGAAGAAAGGGTATACAAATAGATGCTTTGATGTATAAGGGATAAATTTAAGAAGTTATTTTTCTTTTTATTTAAAAAAGTTTAGGGTAAAAAAAAAAAACACACAACAATCAAAGCTCAAATCCTCTCCCAGTTTTCACATTTTACATTTAAAAAAATACACAACCAGAAAAGCCGTGCACTTCACACGATCACAGAGAAAAGACGGGCAGGGTCTCAGCAGACTGGTTGGCAGTTTTATGTTTCAAGTGCCCCCAAAATTCTGTTCTCCAAAACATGTCTGACTGCCACCTGCTTTGTATGTTACTTCAGGCACTTTGATATGTAAATACTTAAAGACTTGTTTCCTTTTTTTTTTTTTTTTTTTTTTTGGGGGGGGGGGGGGGGGGGTTTTTTTTTTTTGTGTGTGGTGGGGGGGGGGGGGGGGGGGGGGGGGGGGGGGGATGTAATTTGAAGGGGATTGCTAAAAGGAACTTAGAAAAATCTGAAAGCTATTTGCTAGGAAAACTAATATTCCACATCTCTGATTTCATCTTGGATAATCTATCAAGTCCTCTTAAAAATATTTTTATGGAAGCTAATGCTCTTGTAGCTAATTTTTCACCCCCCAGAAAACACCACTGCAGAGCATCAACCCAAGGCAAAGCTACTGCTTCAGAATGGGGACCCGAAGAAAAAGCAGGATTCTTCCCAGAAAACTAATACAGTCCTTGAAAAAACTCTGACTGTCATAAAACCTGAGCAGCTGGCAACTCTGTCACCATGAAGTATCCATATGGAAGACCGAGATGTGTCAAACTACCCAAAACGAGTTTGGATAGTGCAGAAGATGGAATAAATAATTCAGTATCTTCAACACATTCAACAGCAGGTAGTAGATATGCTACCTGCTTCTACAATGTGCCAAAATGTAACATGCGAGTGAGAGCGAGGGAGAGAATGTGAGTATCTCCAACCTGTTTTCATGAGGATATTTTGCTCGAGGAAGTTCTCTTTTTAGAGGCATATGATCCATATCAGATGTTTGTCAGGAGCAGGCAGCACTACAGAACATTAGGAATAACTTAGTAACTTTAATATATATTCACCAACTGCATACTTCTTCATATATATGTGTATATATATATATATATGAATATGTATATGGTCATATATATCTGTGGGTGTATGTGTGTGTGTGTGTGTGTGTGTATATATATATACACACATACACACACATATATATGAAAATCTTAATCAAATGTAACATAAAAATATAAGGAAAGTGAAAATATTTATTTCTCCCAACAGCCTTTCACGCTTCTATAATGCACATTTGCTGTGGCACAGTGACAGCTTCCTGCCTTAATGCAAGCGAGCAGATTATTCAATATGATCAGCTGAACTTGTAATCACAACTACAGTTTAAGTGTTTCTGGTCTGTGTTCGTGGAGGCTGCAGGAGAACCGCAGTGATGCCAGGAATGGAAGGACCAAGCCTCCACCTGCAAGGAGTCAATGCTTAACCAGCACGCTGCCAAAAGCCTGGGGACAGCAGGCAGACCAATGTTCAGTGCTGTACCAACAAGGAAAGTTTCAGTCTTCACCTTCTGCAATGCTAATTTCCAACCCCAGCCTCTCTTCAATGGTTTCTGAACGTGGTACAGCTACCAGACTTGAACGATTACACTGAAATGGCTGACTGACCAAATGAAGTGAGATTTCAAAGAAGTGAGACAAACACTCTCCTTCAATTCAAAAGCTGCCAAACATATTTCATCGAACCTTCAAAAAATAATTGTTTTGTCTGTTCTGAATTAAGCCTCAAGTGCTTTAAGAGAGGTTTCTCTACAAACATGGCTAAAGATCACAAAGGGGAGCATTTGGATTGAATGTAACCCTTCAGTCATCTATTTCTTAAATAAAAGTTGCAGCATGCCTGGCATATACTATAAACTGATTTATTTCCATTTACATAACATGTTTTTTTAAGTGTAATCGGAATTGATGCCCTTTTGTTTGATTGCACCTTATCACAACAGGCCTTTCTCTGCAATGCCACCAGCAAAAAGAGATGGGGAAAAAAAAGCTCTTGGTCCTGCACCTGGGCAAGGCAGCTTGCTCTGGGGCTCCTGCCATGCCACAAGGGGCACCAATGCAAGAACGTGCAAACAAAGAGAGAATTCAAAGACAGTGTGCCAAACATACAAGTGAAAGCACTTGGCAGTTTTGAACCTGAAGCCTTCTGTCCATTTTTGAGTCCTGGCTAGAAGTTTTGCAGATGTGACCACTACACCGCTATGCTCTCATGACTTACATATGGATCCACTGCCCAAGTAAGCAAAATGACCCCAACTCCCCCCATGGAAAAATCTAAATTAAATAGATAATCAAAGGGGTTTTGGCTTCCAGATATTTTACAGATTATTCTCCCAGCTATGGCATCGTAAACTTCTGAATTCATTTTATCATTAAATAAAGCACCCGGCACGGAACACCCATGACTCCCCAGTAACACGCAAGTGAAATACCACAGTGAGAAGAATATACCAGATACTTTCTAATCTTTGAGATTCAGAAAGTGAGGCCAAAGATTGCTTATCAAGGGCCGTGAACAGAATCAGTGCCATGGTGAGAACTCAGGAGCCCAAGAGTCGAAGATAAGAGAAAGTCACGGTCTGGTGATTTAATCGATCTATGTATTATCGTGTCACTTTGTCTACATATCTTATGGACCCTGCTCACCACAGTACCTGACACACTTCCTGAATGAAGCGTTATCTTCATGAGACCATACACACTATTTTCAGATAGCGTATTTTTAGGCACAGCTATCACGTGTGTATGCACATAGGTTTATATGCATTCACACACAGATCTAAGCATGCACACAGACAACACACATCTATACTATATATTTTATATATGTGTGTGCATATATAGATTAATCCCACTCTTCTATCAAATTCCACACTACGACTGTGAAACACCATCTTCAGAATTAAGCTATTTAAACTCTGGTCTGGAACGTTGCTGACAACAGCAGATTTGTTACTGGGAAAAGACCATGCATCGTTTCACCATAGAAAACTAAAAATCTGCTTGAGATGTCTGGCCGACAAGAGTTCCTATCTGCAAAAATGGAGCAAAATGAAATTTTTTGGTCAAGGTCTTCCAAATAACGCAGTTTTTCCGGTGATGCCTTTGGACTACGTGTAAGGCCTTTCAGGAGCTCTCAGAAAGGAAACTTGACTCGAGCTGTTTGTCAGAATGACTGGAGGTATTCTCTGGAAAGTATTTCAAAAAGAGTTCTGGACCACTGGTAGTTGCACAGTCATATGGGATTCATTTTCTGTATATATCTCAATGGAGCACTGGATGAAACAAATTAACTTTAAAATTCAAAGATCTTTATACAGCCCTGTGCTTTTAGGTACAGATATTTAAGCAATCTCCATTTCCTGCCAAACACTGAAATGGATAGTAAATTACATTAAATTATTAGGGATACAACCAGTAAAATTTATCTAGTGCTTTCTTTGCTAGCTGCTACATCTTGGTATTTCTTGCACTGAGTATTAAAGACAGTTTAATATTATCTGTGATTTTCAGTCCTTCTCCAATTAAAGCACTAAGAGCAGGACATACAATGGCACCTCTGAAGATTGCTGTGAGCACCAGCTGCAGACTCACAAGAATTCTCTATAGGAGGCAACTCCAGTACCTGGCTCAAGAAAACAGAATTTGGTTACTACATTCCACTTTGCGGCACTCTAAGATGATTTCAGGATGTCCTTATTTCAGGATTCATCTGCCTTGATTTCTGTTCTTAGGAAGGAATGAATGAATGAACACACAATGCAGGAGGAGGAACTTACACACTGCTGGCTCTGCTAAAGCCTCAACTCCAGCTCAGCTCTATGGTCACTTACGGATGACCACCACTCGCAAAGGAGAGCCCCAGCCTGCAAGACACACCAAGAAGGGCAAGTTCTCATCTTGATTTCACTTATGGCAATTCAAGAAGAGAAGTATTTAGGTGTTGAATTTTCATTTTTATTTTTTGGAAGAAAATAGGGAAATCTCTCTCGCCCTTTCTGCAGGACGTGCAGGTTGACATGAAGGGAAAGATGCAAGCTAGTAGGTAAAGCATGAAAACATGCTTTCTTCCTTCTTGCTCCTACTTCTACTAATACCATACGTTTTACTAGAAACAAGGAAATAATGACAGAAGAACAGGGCACTAGTGAAAGAATAGAGAAAAAAATAATCACATCCATTGGGGATTATGTAGCGCAGTGTCCAGAGCTGTCCCCTACCAGACCTCCTCAGGGCTACTGTTTCAAGTAAAAATTAAACATTACACAGAAACAGTTCAAGATTGACATTTTCCAGCTTTGTGTCAAGTTACATTATTGGAATGAATCTCAACTTTTAAAAACATCAAAACACCAAAGAAAAGCAGATGAGGGCCGTATTAACAAAAAAAAAAAAAAAAAAGAAAAAAAGAAAACTGAGAAATAAGACTCTCACTAGAAGCAGAACAGCCACCCATGTTGAGCATTACCAGAGGCTGGATTAGGTAATGATGTCTTTAAATAAAAATTACCATCCGCTCTTTTTGTTGCGAGTTCAACATGAAAAACATCCATTACTCCATGAGCACTTTTTGCTTGTGCCCTTACTCAGGGGTTGCACTCGGTTTTTGCACACCCACCACACAAGAGCCCCAGTTGGCCAAGCCCAAAAGGAGCCCAGCATGGCGCTCAGCGGGTCCTGAGCCACTGCTGTGCTCAACACAGCCGCTAAACTACAGCAGGAGCTCTTCAGAAAAAGGCAGGAGGGATTTTTCTCTAAGTTACCCCAGAAATTCTACGCCGTCTTTAATAACAGAAAGCAGTCGACCGCCCTCCCCTCTCATCTCTCAAGCACTTGCAGAAAGCCTGCTCTTAACCCTGCTGCACAGGCTGAAATTCCCTTTCATCTTCCATTTATTTTCATTTTTACCTGAAAGGCAGAGGAGAGCTGGGTTTTAAAGCACAACAATCCCAAACGGGGCTGTTTTGCAATGCATTAGGTTGTGGTCTCCTTCCATCGATGGCAACGCATACCTGAACTTCTGCAGAAATAACAACTTCGCCCTTTTGATTTAAGTATGGCATATATTTAATGTAATGTTCATCTATATATGTTCTCACTGTTTAAGAACTCGGCACAGGTGTTATTAATAAAATAAATTTATTTTTAAAAAGGATGCTATTCTATAAGCTTTGAAGCTCACACATAGCCTAACTTAACCCAGCTTTGGCTCATCTGGTCTTTAAATGACTCCTTTCATGTGGTCAGCCCACGAGCCATACGTACTGCTGCTCAATCACGCCACTGTACATCGTCAGCGTGAGGATGATTTGCATGATTTGCATTTCCTGTACCGTTTGAGCTTCAATGAGCTCTAAGCACCACGTACAAAAGAAACCACCGCCAAGTAATGCAAAGATTTTAGTTAAACCAGATGAGACTGTTTTAGTCAAGCTGCCAATAAGAAAGGAAAAAAAAAGAGTCTCAGGGATATCCTGTTAAATAAGGATTTATTTGTAGGGAATCTGAACCCTAGACGAGTAGCTACTTCTCAAATCTGAAAGTTGCATGGATTCCTTAATAAATATGGCCAAGCATCAAAGAATTCAGTGAGATTTTTTTTCTTCTCTGTGTTGGTAAGATTTTGGCACCGCGTTATGTTACCAATTTATGTATTTAATAGCACATAAATGGGTTCTGATTACATTAGCTTTCCTACCGTATAAACCTAAATCTGATTAAACCAAATTCACCCACTGCTGGTTAAATTTCTCCCTGTGAAGAAGTCTTTTATTTTATCGCAAATGATCAATAAAAGCTGTCGGACAAACAGCTCTGATAGAAGCAGCACTACAGCGGGCTCAATGAAGAAGTACGAAAATGAAAAAAAAGAAACACGTCGCAGAGCCTCGTCGTCACGAAAAACAGAGACAGATGGGGAGACAGACCTATATGATGCTACAAATAGATGAATATCTTGCAAGGATTGCAACAAATGTTTTAAGACGGAGTCGAAATTTGAAAAACTGCAGGTTTGCTCACGGCGCTGCCTGTACGTTCACCTGAAATCCACAAGCTGGAAGATGATCGTTACATCTATTAGCAAGGTTTCAAAAATAACAAGAGAAATGCACGGTGTACTTCACGGTTTTGCAAGATCTTTTCCAGATAATGACACAATTACTGATGCCGTTATTTAGCACAGGTCCTGTGTTAGCTATCAGTACAAAAAAGAATGAATTAAGTTCGCTTTAATTACTGCTTCAAGAAACCTGCTTGAGGTGCGCCCCTCTGCAACTTAAACACAGAGGTGTGAACTTCGTGCGCAATGCTGCATTTTACAACGGGTCTCAGCTTCAACTGAAAGACAAATTCAGCAAGATGAACATCTCATAGAGCAAGCACCATCTGAGCAGCCGTTCATCACGTACGCCTGATAGCAACTGAAGGCTGTCTGCTAGAGCACTGGAGGAATCTGCATACAATCATGCTTAATGAAAACCACAGCCAACTCCCACCGCTGCTCTTTCCAAAGGACATTCATTCTCAGAACTGTTGCGTCTGTTGCGTCTTCAGCTCTCTGGATTATCGAAGTGTTACCAAGTTGTAAGAAGAGCATAAGGAGTTACCAAAGGGTTAAACCCCTTCTTGACTATGAAAACTTCATGTATTCCATCGCTGTCTGCAAACACGCAGCATCACAACATTCTATAGCATGACTGTAACATTTAGCAACAGAAACGGCCACCATATTAAAAATGCCTTCTGTCATCTTTCCACTTAGAGATCCCTTGCATAATGCTCTTATTTAAAGGTCAGCTAATTTTATTATAGAAAGTAACTAATAACCTTCATTAATTCTTAGATGTGCAGATTTCTAGCACATCAACCAGATAAATAATACACCGAGGTAATACAGTACAAACCGAGCTGCTGAATATAAGCTCTACGGTGTGAGCAAAAGAAAAAAGAAAGAAAAAAAAAATCTGCATTTGCAACAAACAAAAGAGGTCATTAGAAATGTAATGCTTTTTTTTTCCTCAAAAGCTGGAATACAAAGAGCTGAGTAAAAGCAGATCTGCTGATGCACACCCATAGTCCAAAACACCAAGAGCATCTAAAGAGGTGTTAAATGTTCTCACCTGCACATGGCCAGGCAGAATCCACAGTGCTACACAGCGTGGACGTGCCCGATATAGGAGAATCTAACCGAGGATTTTCCTTACAAACTTTCTAATTTAATGACCAAATAATGTGAAAATATCGAAGTTAAAAACATGCGTGTTTATGTTTTACCTTCACCATATCCCTTGTTGGGAAAGCACTGTATAAAATGATTCACCAACATCCACAGTTTGATCAGGCAATTTTCTCCTACACCAGTGGACTCGCATGCAACGCTATTCATTATCAGCCTTTCCCAGCACGCTGCTTTCGGTTAGTTTGCTCCTAAGAAACATCACCACGCTCGAAACTAAAAATAGACTGCTATTTTGGGCTCCTTAATCACATGAGGAAAAGAAACAGTTTGTATCAGTCTTCTTTAATTTACAAAATAATTCCACGGTGCGCCCTGCGCATATATCATGGAAATCACTGGCGCTCCTAAGGCAGGGCAAGCTGCACGCCTGCTGCCGCCGGAGCAAAACGTGCTTTCAAAGATCCCAGCAACAATAGTCTTGTGACTAAATAAGAAACAGAAGCAGAAGCCATGAGCCAAGCAGATACCTATCGGTTTCCTTGAGCTTAATCTGATTAAAACATGGCTCTCAAAAATGTTAAATAGAATGCCACGTCAGAGAGCAGGCATATGATAAAAATAGCTCCTGACAGGAAATCATTATTAAACAGGCATTACTAGTGTATCTGTTATGGAAATTTCCCTGTAATTTTTCAAGGTTTCCCCTCATGCTCTTCTTCAGTTGCCTGTTAGACTTTTTTTTTTTTTTTTTCCTTTTTCTTCAATGGCGTTTAAGTTTGAGATGTAAAAAGAAAATTATCACTGCAATTTTCCGACTAGATTCTGCTCAATACCATCTCAAGTACGTCGTACATCATCTTGTCATTCACTTTAACAAGAAATCACACAACATTCATAGGCAGAAAATAACCCAAAACGGGCAAGTGCCACTGTGGCAAAAATATACTCATATGTCACAGCAGAAAAATATCTTAAATTCAATGACTTTTGTACTGAAAGCATCTTACATGTTTTTAATTGGAGAAAAGCTGCTAGGAGTGACATAAAAGCTATTCTACTGTCCATCAGCCAGACAGAGAAAAAGTAAAATTTTGATAATATGCTATAACACACATCAACATTAATATTTTTAAAGGCTTAGGTAAGTAAAACAAATTTCAGCACACAAAAATCCCAGCCACTGCAGTCCTGCTCACTGCTACCATCCTCCTTACAAACATCTCAACCATCACAGGGAAAGAAATCTGGTTTCTTTCTTAAACATCCACCAACTGGATTTTTCAGAATAGTAGAGTTCTCATATGTTTGGCTGGTGTTCTATAAGACCTGCTTGATGTCTACCCCGGGTTTTAAAATATTTCTCCCACAAAGGCCACACTATGCCTGACCCAACATGAAGGGACTCTTCATCCCATTGGCAATGGTACTTCAGCCTCATTCCATGCAGTCTTGCAAGAGCACTCCCATCTATTCTGCTTAATATCCCTCTCGCATTAAGAAATTGTATCTAGAGGGATAATTCAGCTTGTGGTCTCACTGCAGTCATCTCCCTTGACAAAGCAGAAAAAAGCACCCAACTGTGAAACATCAGAAACCAAGGTTCAAACCATCTCTACTTAAAATGCAAATTTAGTTACATCTCAAGGCAACACAACTCAATGCATTCTGCTGATAAAGATGGGCCCACAAGTGTAGGATCTGAATCCCTACAATAGACTTCTACCAGGATATGTGCAATGGCACTGGGAAGGACAGGCAGCCTGAAATGCCAGGAAGAAAAGCCAGTGACAGTTAAAATGTCAGAACATGGTAAAACACAGAAATGGAAGGGGTGTGAGAAGCCTAGGATGAATGAAGACAGAGCCCATCTGCAAAATGTTCTGCAAACATGCCTGAAAATTTCTTCCAATGCTCCTAAAAGCACAAATGCAACCATAAGTGTCATATAGCAAAAATTCATTCAGATGAACAGCACTGCTCTTATACCAGTATCCCGAAGCAGAGTGGCTATTGTGCTTCCCCAGTGCTGCTGAAGAACCCAAAGCAATTGGTATGCACAAACCAGAACTACTCTGCCCACACTCCCTTGCCAGCTTCAGCCTCCCCAGGCCCTATCTTTTCACCACAGGTGTGATTGAAACCAAGAAGAAATACCAACTTCCACACTGAATTCTCAATAAACACTGAATCTTATCAAAAGAAATATGCATGCCACATAGCTTCCCAGTTTGAAATACAAACACAGAAGTACAAGCTAGCAGAATAAGAAATTACTACACTATTATTAATAGCAGCAACAGCATTGAGATCATTGGAAGAGATCTTCAAGATCATCTGGTTCCAATTATTTTCCTTCCTCATTTGCTGCTCCTTCTCAGATCTGCTTTCTCTGTACTACCCAATGAAACAAGGCACAGTGCAGTGGAGAAACTTTCAATCTCAAGGCTCTTAACACCCAAAATAGGTATGTGTACAGTTATATGGAGGACTAATCCAGCCACTGGAGGCTAAATGAGTCATCCACTTCAGAAGGATGACCTGTAATTAAACAAGAATCTACAAGACTCTTAACTGTAAGTATCAATTTCAACCTCTGCCATGAAGAGCAAGAAGCATCCTACATACTGGAACCATCGATACATCCTACCTACAGCTGAGCTGCCCACAAAGTAACCTCTCACCTAAGGAAATTCTTTTTCCTTAAGAAGCCAAACAAAAACAATCTAAAATATTTATTGCCATGAATTTCATCCTCGTTCCATAAACTGCTTAAGAGACATGACATCATGCTAACTATCTAGACCTGTCTGGTTGATAACAGACCCAGATTTCACACTGAAGACAAAGCGGCAGAAATGTGGAAGGGTGCAAATCTACAGGTCACAGCAGATGCTGAACACCAGGCTGCCTTGTCAAGGCCAGAGCTGACAGTTCTGAAATCACAGGAGGTCTAGCAGTGGCCAGAGCTGGCAGCATAGGAACAAACCTGGCCAGCCTTCTGCAAGGCTGCTGCCCACAGCTCCTGGCTACAGGGCTTCTCTACAAGTCAGTGCATTTCACAGAAGGCAGAATGACAAGCCTGAAAGGAGGTTAATACTAACTGAAGTTTGCAGCAGGGTATAGCAGGAAACAAGTTCAAAGTAGCCATTCCAGGCCACACCGCAAATGGGCTGATTTTCAGCTTCCAATTGGTACACAATGAAATTCCAAAGCAGCACTGCAAGAGCACTTGCAGACAGGTTTCATTTAGTTATTAACACCTTAAACTTCCCAAGATTCTGTGAAAGAGCAGTCAGTGAATACCAGGTTGGAGGAGCCAAGCAATCGTTTGTCAATGTGAGCACCACCTGAGTCTAACATCACTGCAGCCACAAACTATACTGTTCCTTCATACAAACTTATTCCAGCTCCTCCTTGGGACATTTGGAAACTTTCAACCAACAGAAAGGTAATAAGACAACACCGTTTTGGTTGCCGTAACGCTGGTATGAATGAATGATTTCACCCAGTCTACAAAGCAATCTCCTATGGCTAATTTAGTGAATCCAAAAGTTAAAATGCTGCTTTCTTATTCTGAGTGCATAATCTCCTCACGAAGACTATTTTCAGACATTTAAAAGAGAAGTTGATTTTACAATAGGAAAAATGACTGTACCACATTTCAGATCCATTAAAATATAAAAGTTCTGGTTACAGGCGCAACAATCTGCCTAATTAGTTTTTCCTAATTAGCAGGATGCTCTAACCTCTTTAATAAGACTTCTGTGGACAGAATGTTCCATATTGGTTATCCATCTGAGGAAAAACTGAACAAATACTTCTGGAGCACAGCTAATAGACCGAGCGTGGTCGGGCTTCTTGGTCAGCAGGCTGCTCACATGGGCTGGCACTTAATGCTGGCAATCTGCAAAAAGATGAAATAGTCTACTTAAAACGTACCACGGCTTGCATGACAACTCTCTATATAGCGATGGCACCGTAAAGAGAAAATTAACGGTATTATGAACATGAATTAATGAAGTAACTGTTTTAAATTCAATAGGATGGGGAAAAAAAAAAAGAAAAAGAAATGAACACACGTATGAGACCAAAATATCCTGTGCAAAGGTGAGCAAAAGAGATAATGGGAAGACATATGCCATAGTGATGCTGTAACAGCCCCAAATGTAGCCGACCACTTGCACTCCATCATGCAGCATCTGCACTGCACAGTTTGGTTTTTTTTTTAATCTTCCTCTATGTGATTCAATCTTAGTCTGAAACAAGTAATTAACAGGCAATAATACTACCCCTTGCAATAAAACACACTCCCACCGTTACTAAACACTGACCATGTAATTCAAACTATTGGTTCAGAGAAATGCAGAGCTCTAGCCATGTTTTTGGACAGAGACAGATGCCTGAGATAAGGACAGTTCAGGCCTTTACTTTGTTAGGAGTTTGCAGAGGAGCTGCTGAGCTTCATCTCAAAATATTCTTTATACAGTTTAAAAAAAGCAGGAAGCACACAGAAGTATCTCAGGCACCAACCCATTCTCCCTGCAGAGCCCACCCATGCTCTGAACACGCTGGTCTTGCACCCATTTAGATCTCCTAAAGGCACAGGAAAGCTATTCGACTTTTCTTTTTTTCGTCATTGGGACCTAAGAAAACTGAGAACCATGTGCAAAATATAACTGAAGAACAATCCCCTGCAAAATGCTTGCCAGACAGTAAAAATAGGAGGTAGAGACATCATAAATATTGTTTTTAAATATACCTGAATCCCAGAGACCCTATCCAATTCACAGTGATCTCCCATACAATTGCTAATGATGGAAATCAGTGCTTTAGAAGGGTAGATACCTACTTTTTAATAATGAAAGTATATGCTACTCATCATAACATAGCAGGGCACCCACAAGACAAGCCTTAGGTTTCCTGCTCCATATTCAAAAAAATTAAAAAAAAAAAAAAAGGTGAGTTTTGCCATTTGTAACTCGTGACACAATTTTGAATAATTACACTACAATCTGTTCTTCCTGTTTTGAAACTCGTATCTACAACCTCTTCCTAGAGATCTGCTGACTCGGGTAAGACCTGAGATATGGGTTCAAGGCACGTAAGTCCTGGACGCCTCAGCAGCCACAGAAACTACTGAGGTCTGATTCTGAAGTAGCCTGGGGACACAAGGCCCTCTGCAAGGCCAGCATGAGATCTCATGAAGGTAGTACTACAGCAAAACAGATTCAGCTAGCACAATCTTGAGTAGACAGTAATGTTAACAGTCTAGAGCAGACAGCAATGAGGTCTCTATATCCAGGTCTTGTACCACATACGTCTCTTGCCTGCCTTCTTGAATACACCAACTACAGAGACCTTAAATATAAGGGCTCATTCTAGAGGACCCCAGATGACCCAGAATACTGATGTTCAGTGAAAGTAACAGAGAGCGAAGGGAAAAACGGGGTTAGTCACAATTTGCAGAATATATGGGCTTCTTATTTCCTCCCACGACAGTCAGGAGTCATGCTAAGAAGTGCATAATGCCCAATGGCAATGCTGGGCTCACTCAAATTACCTACTAATTTTCAGGGAGCTCATAAGGACAGGATGAAAAAGACTCAATTTGGAAGCTAAAGTCAAAAAAAACAAAAAAGCACAAACAAGTTAAAGGTTAGTGTCTGCTACCAGACAGAAAAATACTTCAAAGAGTTGCCAGATGGGGCAAAATAGTGTGGCTTTCGTGATGAACCCCTGCAGTCATTGCCCTTCACCACCCTACCTACTTACCACATCAGCCTTTGCCAGAGTCATGATGCACTGGACATACTTGGAGGAAAACAGGGCTAAAGCACACATTTCCTTTTTATCAATGGCTACAAGGCAGACAGAAGTTATGTCTGGCACTGTAAACAGTACGATGGAGCACAGTTCCTTCAGAAATAACATCTAATTTTGGCACATCTACAATTTATTACAGGACAGCTATAGCAAGAGAAATTCTCCTCCTAAATTAATTTAGGAATCATTTCCTTCCAAAAAAAAAATATAAATAAATAAATAAAATAAAAAAAGATAACTTTTTCATTACAACTTCCCCAGCAATTCATCTTTTTTTCTTGCATAATTTTAGTATCTCTAGCACTATTTCTCCAAATGCATTTGGCATATAAATTTTTTAGCTGTTATGTTTTAAATAAAATTGATTAGCAGGAAATTTCTGCATATGCACAGTTTAAAATAATTCTGTTCCTCGGGGTTTAAACACAGAGATGTCACTACGTATGATAACTGTTTCATGTCTAGTGAGTTACAACTATTCTGTCACAAGTATGAAATGTATTTTGCTCGCAAAAGCCAAAGGCACTGTCAAACCTGCAGCACTGTAGATGAGCAGGAAAAAAATGCCTGCAAACTAAATGCTACGAGATAATGGTCCCATTTATCATTCTTAAATTCTATCTTTAATTAAAAAATGGGGTATCTTTTTACATAAATAAAAATTGCATATGTTCTAACAGATATAAATTTTCTGTAATTTCTGCTAAAAAAGAAGAAAAAGCATTCTTGTATTTGTACTGTATTTGTTCTTGATGTTTTGTCCATGGCTGTTTCTTTCACTCTTTCCTCAATTTGCTATTACACAGAAGTGCAAGCTGCAGTGTGCAACAAGTAAAATGGAAACAATGAGAGAACGAAAAATGATGAAGTTGGCAAGGTTAGAAACATAAACAATAAAAAAAATAAGTGCTCTGAAATGGAAAACATTCTTTAAAATGATGGTGTCCACTGGACCATCAGAGTATATGTGCAGGAGGGAGGGAGGGAGGGAAAGACACAGACAAAAGACAGAGGCCAGAAAAGGAAAATAGCATCCAGGAGAATAAGGAGATCACACAGATCTTCATTATAGAACAAAGAGGAAAAAAGCCTTTTGATTGCTTTGTTTTTGTCAAGGATATTCCAATGAACAGACAGAATGTACTTTGATTCTTGATTTTTATTTATTTATTTTTAAAAAGGGAGGGTAAATCAACCATCATCCCAATTCAAACTCTACTGAAGGTACCATTCCCAAGATACTTGTGCTTAGTAGAGCAAGAGGGGAGAGGAGGAGGAAACAAATGGCTCCAACTGCAGTTTGGGGGAGTCAGAAGTCTCTGTTAAATTTAATGCAGTCCAATGCACTGCAAGTTGGCACATGATCCAACTAGGTATACATTTTATATTTAAGGAAGAAACATCACAACCCACAAAGTTAAGTACTTTACAGGCAAGTTTAGCACTTCAATTTCCTTCAGAAGAGTGTTTATATGAAGGGACTCCAACAAGCATCCTTACTTACTGTGCTTCAGCTCCCACCTGCGGAGTCTCCACCACGATGAACTGGGTTCTTTTCAATTAAACTAAGCCAGGAAGCTGTCCGCATCTGTTTAGACAGACAGCTCCCTGAGGGATGGCTGGACCTACAGCCCCATGGTGCTCTACTGCCTCCCCATAACCCCATCCATCTGCAGTACTTGTTAATGTACCACCTGCCTACATAGTCACATGTGGGTTACAATTTCAGATCTGGCTGCAATCAATGAAGAACCAAGGAGATAAAAGGAGAAAACAGCCTTCAGAGTGTTTCTAGAGCAACCTACCTAGCCCTTCTTCAGTGTGACCACTGCCAAAGAAAACCACCCTGTGACAAACTGTGAGACAAGCAACCATTTGAACCAACATTTAAATTATATCCTCTGCATTACATTTAGAAACCTGCTCTTCTGAAAGGTTTATCACTGCCACGAGGAGCAGAAGATGCCTGCTGTACAAGTGGATGTCCAGACGCTTCGCTACCACAACCCTGGCTGCCCTGCAGTGGATCAGGCTATAAACCACGTTCCTCTAACAGCCCTCCTGTTGAGAACTCTTCTTCACGTTGGGTACACATTAACCCTGCTGACTAATTCTTGCTCTGCTGCAGACTGGCAACTGCACCATCCCTGGCAACCTGAACAGCAGCATTCAGAACAGTGACCTTCCACGTGTGTGGGTCAGGCTAATGCTTGCAGAAAGGAAAAAAAAAAATCAGTGGCAATGCAGATCTTCTCCCAGACCATTTCACTATGAACAGTCTGCTTTATATAAAGTTTCTTTTTATTATAAATACTTCGTAAAATTCAGCAAAGCTCTAAGTACCCATTAAGAAAGGCAGGTATTTGTAACACTGGAATATGAAGTTATAAATCCATATCACGTGCAAACCAAGTGAATACGAAGTTATAAATCCACGTCACGTGCAAACCAAGTATCTGACAAAATTTGCTCTTGTTTCTAAGATTAAAAAAAACAAAAAACAAAGAGAGATTAGGACAGAAGCAGCACAGAAAAGAAAAAAAAATAAATCAAGATTTTTCTCCTTATTTGATACAAACCACAAGCTCTGTTTCTTCCCTTTGAAAGATCAAATTAGTGTTACAGACCAGAATGACAATGAATCGTAGAAAGCATCATATTCCTTATTATACAGTACTGTATATATTTGTTATTTGAAAATAGAAATGTAATCTATAAGTAATCTAGAAATAAAATATATACACAGCAACCATTTAAAAGGACAGATAAAATGCTCATTAAAATCCTAAGTGCAGAAATACTGAATCATAATGCACAATTTCATTACATTTTACTGCCAGCAATGTAAATATCAATTCTCCAGGTGATTCATAAAATTCATTTTAGAAAGAAAAATAAGGATTTCCCCAGGCACTCGAGAACATAAAGGAAAAACACATGCTACAGCTTGAAAAACCAGACTGTTCTTTCATTGTCTCATCAGAATATTTTTCTGGAATTTCAGCAAATCTTTTACACATCAAACGGACAACTGCCACCTCACATTAGTACTGTCTATAGATCATGCACCAATCCCAACTAGCTTCCTTCCCGCTCCCGCACCTCTCCTTGCATTGTGTTAATCATTCTGATCTTATTTATGCCAAATTTGAGATCATATATACTTCCCTCGACTTCAAAGGGAAGCGCCCTTGATTTAAATTCCTCTAAAAACTCTTTTAACTCTCCAAATTGTGCTTTAGTGCCTAATAGAAGGACCGGAGCAGGGAAAAATGCACGGTGGGCAAATTCAACAACTCAACTTTTTGGAGAGAAGCGTGCGTGTGGGGGTTTACACACACACACACACAAAAAAAAAACGTAAAGAAAACCTGTCACTTTTAAAATGAATAGCTACCATCTGCCAGGATTTTATCAGAGGCAAAGTTGATTAATGCAAAGCGAATGTTTAAGATCATATTGCTGTCTCCCTGAATAAATTTCAGGTAGTTTGCTTACTGAATTATTTGTTCTGTTTCTCAAAAGGTGCCTTTTTTTTTTTTTGCTCTTGTTGTTACCAATGTTGGATTCTTCCCCCTCGTTTTTACGCAGCCAGACCTAAGAATAAAAGCATTTACTCTTCCAACGTCTCAGAGCTGTGCTGCTGGCTGCCCTGCGCGGCGGCAGCAAGGTAATTAATCTGAGAACAAAGGAGATTCCACCTCCTCCGCCGACTTGAGGAAAACTTTCGGGCAGCCTCACTGTGACACCGCAGAGAGAATTTCAGCCGCCTGATTCTGAGCAGAGACAAAACACAGTGCCCGTGTTACCCGCAGAACGAAATCACTTTGTGTTTAGGCTTTCCTTAAGCCTTCTACTGAAGTATTAACACAATCTTCCCACTGCCAAAAACCAACCAAACAAATTAAAAAAAAAAAAAAAAAGTTAAATTTTTTCTTGCCTGAAACACAGCAATTTTCTTTTGTCAACTTTAACGAGGATTCACATTAGTGTTCTAATAAAAATCACGCTCGAACACAGATTTTACACCCTTCTGAAGAAGTTTAGCCTGAGAGGTAACATCCCAAGTTTTCCAAACAGATCCGGGTGGCACAAAGCCAGAGCAGACAAAGCCCACTTTTACACGTACGTTCCCACGTTACGTACGCTCAGCATCAGATGGCCTACGAGCTCCCCTCAGCAGAAAGGAATTCACACCCTTTATTCAGGCCGGGACAACCTCCATTATCTGAGGCTAGAGAAGCAGAGGGTATCATCTGCGATACGCCGCAGAACTTCATGCCGTTCCATATGGACGTATATGCTCTTTGCTTACACTCCAAGCTGGCTGGACAAGAGCCAGATTTGGTCAGAAGTCACCAAGTTGTTTTAGCTCAGTACACGGTGCCTGTGTCTTGTATCTCTGTAGGGCTTATTAGTCGAGGCTCAACACAGCGCCGGTACGGCCATATGGCCTTCTGGTGCGAAGCGAGCTCACTACCAGCTAGTTCAAAGCGTGGGCAGAAGGAATGTGGATGTGTTTGCACAAGCCCGTGTTAAGTAACCTTTGTGAACTCAATTGATTTGTTGGGTTTTTAAGAAATAATTTTTTTTTTTTAAAAAAAAGGAAGTTTAGTACCAATGAAATGAAAGAAGCAATGACCCTTTGTGCAGCTAGGGAGGGTAACGAGGAGCTCGAGATGAGGCAGCATCTCCTACACTCGTCTGTCAGGGCAATTTGCCCTTAAAATGAAGGAGGCCCAGGGTTCCTGGTTTGGTATCTCTACAGGAAGGCAAGCACACACTGATTGGTATCCATCCATGAGGCTACAAAAGAGTCAGTTACAGCCACATTAATCAAACGTTGCACTGTCTTAGGGGATACTGGCTGTTGCAATTAAGCACTAACTCATTTCTTTGTCCCTTTGTGCCACTTGAACAAAGTAGAAAAGACCACTCACCAACCTGTTCCTTAGGGGTACGCTCCATACATAACTGGCAAAAATATGCAGTACACACACACACACACTTTGTAACCTCCACACCAGCTCACACCAGTATTCTGAGCTCTGTCCCGTCTTCAGATACAATGGAGTTGAGCAAGAACATCAAAATATACAACGTCAATAAGTGATGATACGACATATTCACCTCAATATGAAAGCAAACATCATCAAATAAGTAAATATAAGTATCAAGTAATTTTAAAAAAAATTTTAAGTGTGTGGTTGTATTTTATTTCACTAACGTGCTACTCATAAACACTATTAATTTATTTATTAATATTTAGGACCAAAAGCAGGGAAGATATTTAACACAGAGAAATTATTCCTCTGCCCACGTAGATTACACAAAGATGCCAGTATTTGACATAGAGACATAAGGACACAAGACAGAAGTGCTCCCAGCACAAATAGGCATTTATGTGTTCAGCCTTAAATGAAACGCCTTAAATTTACCTGTTTTGCTTCAGTTGCAACCTCCAAACTTCTTCCCCAAGACATACTGCTTACAGGTATTTTTCTGAGAAGAATGCAACTAGCAAACACCAAATTTCCATGGAATCACTCATACACTGAATTAATCACCAGAATAAAAATGTACAGGATCACCATTTTTAAGAGAACGTTTTCAACAACACCAGTCAATTAGTTAGTAAAAGTCACTCTAATCATGCATGTTTTTTTTCCCTCATAGAAATGAATGAAAGCATAAGATCTGAACAACCCTTAATCGTGATAGTCTTTAAATGTTATTTACCAAAACAAACCAACACACACATATACGTATAAACTCTTGGAAGATCACATATCCTGCTCAGCACCACACTCCTCAGATTCCTTCTCTGAGCTCCATTAATTGAAACAACGATTTATTTACTTTTTCTCTTCCATAAAACGTAAAAAGCATAGAGTTTGTCTTTAAAATATAGTTGTCAAATATCAGTGGTATATATATACTAACATTTACCCGAGGGGTATTTCAGGGCAAGAGTTTGTTACAAATAAAATCTTTATTCATATGAACAGCTACCTGGGGGGCAGTACTGAATGTAACACATAATATTTATATATGTAGGGTTTTTTGCAAATAATCCAGCAGCACTATTAAAGCAAACTAGAAGCTACACTGCACTTCAGCCTTTCTGCTTTGCTAATCTAAATCTCATACTGCTATCTTGCATTTGAACTACATTTTCTGTAGAGAACAGCCTCTACTAAAAAATGTGTTGTTTTTTTTCCCCAGCATGCCACGTTGATTCCTATGTCTCTTCCATTTCCACCCAGGGCAAAGAGGATGCTCTGGAAAGTTGCAGTTGTACCAAGTAAGGGAAAATCACCTGAGTCACTGCATGGCAATTCAGGAAAGCTTTTGGCAATGTGGTTCCAAGCCTCGCTCCAGGGAGTACGTGCCTGCTTCCCGATAAGCAAGTATTTGCAAGTTCATCACAAACTCACTGGTCACTGCAGAGTATCTCAATTGAACATCTATTACTCTTCAGCTCATGTTCTGCTTCAAAAGCACTTTTTAAGGCTGAACAGCACGTTGAACTTCACTCAAAAAAGAACAAGCCTGCCTCCTTCCCCTATATATGCACAGTACTATCTACCTTTTAAAAGGAAGACATACAGCCATCTGCTGCGTACACACACAGCAATATTATCAGACTTGTCAGCATCAGTATTATTGCTCACACGGCGTCCTGAAATTAAGTACAGCTGGAGAAACAAAAATTCACTAACACTGCTCAGTTACCAACAGTTTGCACTTGAGATATCTCTGACCTTTCTGTATTATTAAATGCACAAACAGAAACAAGGTATTTATGAAATGTCATATTTTAAAAACATCGCTTGGAAGAGAAATCTTTTGTTCTACAAATAAAGTCAATAATGTAAATAATGTAGATTTGATATTTCCCACTACCTCACAAGAAGGTTTAAATATTTAAATGTGCAATTCAAAACATACACTCCTGCCAGTTTGATAATTTCATCTTCACAAGCAGCTACTGCCTGGGAAGCAGATCTTAAATGGTTACCAGTAAGCTAGATATAAAACAATCAATGTTAATTTTAATCAATGATTTTTCTAGTAGGAGAGTATAGTCAGCTTCATTAGGTTGATGCATTTATACTTTAAAAATTTTAATTTAAAAAGGACTTGAAACATTCAGTCATGAAACAAACATTTAAAATGTGCAAGGAAAGCCATAGAAGCAACTTCTGAATCAGTTTTCCTCTCACCAGTCATATCAGCCTAAAACCTGCTCATGTGGATAAGGTGCATACCCACGTTAAACACTGCATCTTTGTGAACTTTGACTATTTGATTCTGTCTGATCAAACACTGCCTGCAACAGCACAGAAAAATCTTTCCTTTCCTTAAGATGCTCCATTGGTTAGATCAGATTTATTTGTTGTCAGTAAAGGTTATATTTGCACATAAGTCTATGACAGATTGCAAGTTTATTAACTTCAAGTGAGTTTTCAAGCTGCTGGGTTGTTGGGTTTTTTCCTTTTTTTTGGTGGTGGTTTTTTTTTTTTTCTTCATTGCTGGTTTATTTGTTGTTTTTTTTTCCCCCCATCATTTCCCATCATTTCCCTCCCTTTCCCAAGATGTGGGTTACTTGACAAATTGGAGTTAAGTTATCTTGGGTCAATGTAACTGTAAGTTAAACTAATGAAGTGTATGTCTATGAGTGATGTCTGATTAGTTTAATACAGTTAGTGCTGGACAGCTTGGGCTGCTGACCTTGAAGGAACACAGATAACATTGCGATGCGTTGGAGGATGTGGTTGTGATACAAGACAAATTTACATAACAGTTTGTCATATATACTCCTCCAAAACAAAATTGTTGCAAAAGGGAAGCAATAAGAAACCAAAACTAAATGCCTCGCACAAGACAAATGGGAGGAATAATTAGAATATTTGGCTTGGGATGGCAGCTTATTTGAAATGCAAGCTGGAAGAGAAAAGGTGTACGTTTATATGGTGTTCCAAGGCAGATTATACACTGTGTTGGGCAACACTGTTCAAATGCAGCTTTCTACAGCACAAGATCTACTCTTGAAATGATCATGTTCCTTCCCCCATCCATTACCTCTCCTTGCTCCAATCTGGAGTTAAAAATACCAATCCCAGCTCTAAAGAGTAGCCGGTTGGCACATAACCTAGGTGCAGCTGGGGCCCCGCTGAAGTTCATCCCATGACTGAAAAGCAGATGCTTGTGCTGTAACATCCCCGAGCATGAGCAGTCCCTCTCCATGAAGGCACACAGTGAGCCAAGTACTCATCCAACTAACCACACATTGTGTCACTGCCTGCCAATCATCTCATCACATCTCTGCTGATCAGGTAGGCCAAGCAACATTGCTGTTCTAAAGATGTCTTGGTCCTAGAGTGACTGATTCTCACTATGAGATAGCTATCTGTTGACCTAAGTAGCCTGCTTTTATCAGTCCAGGTTCTAGCAGACAGAGCTTCTTTACTTACCTAAATGCATAAAAGACATCCATAGGTGCTGGAACATTACAGAAGTGGACAATCATTAAGATAAAACTGAACCCTTAATCCTCTAGGTCAGCCTGAATAGTACAGTGATAAATCACTAACAGGTAACTGGGAGGGTAAGTGAGGAAGCTTGCAGTGATCAAATCCATGCAATCTTTCAACCTCATCTTTGAAACAGTTAAATCTTTCCTTACTTCTAAGCTCACTTGATAAATTTAAAATAAAACGTACGTATACATCTCCAAACAAGTAGGCATCTATATATATGTACATTCTTAGAGACTTTCAAGGACAAGCAACATAAGCTAAAGTATTTTAAGATATTCTAAAGCACTGTAGTGATTTCCCATATTTACACCCAAAGAAGTCAGTGCAATGTGATAAGCTTCTTAATGCCCACTACTAGTCTCTATTCGCTTGTGAATATAAATTTGCATATAGGGAACTGAAACTGCAGCTTAAGGCCTCCCTGCCATTTGAGTTCACCCAGCTCCTGGGTTACCTGTAATTAGCACTTGCTGGCACCGTTTGCATGAAATAAAGAGCAGCAGTCCGTGCCTTCCAATGCCACTTCTTGGCAGGGAGCGTACAGAGGACACATTCTTCTTTCAGCTCTTCTTGAAGAAGATCCATCAGCTGTTTGTGGGAACCGCCATAAAAAGCCTCAATGAGAAGAACACTCATTTTCCCACTGCTTCAGCTCTGTCTGAAATCTGAAAAGGACAAAAGAGACATTATTTACCTTAGAAATACACAGTATTTGGGTTAGTTGGCTGTTTAAGTATGTTGGAAAAAGTAAAAACTACTACAAGTTCTACCAGCATCTTCGTTCTTTACCTGAAATGAATTCCTTCATATTAAGTTTATGGATTTACTTCAGAAAAATTACAATGACAAAACTACAATGACAAAAGCATCACACCTATTTGCTTCAACTCTTACAACATATAATTTTAAATTTAAAGGGAACTAAAATATGCAGGACTTACAAATACTGTATTTTTTGCTTTGTTTTCAATCAGATATTTAAAGGTAGCTTCATTTTGTGGACTTGTAAATGCATCATTCCTCAACAGGTTTGGGATACGCTCATAAAATGCTTTTGTTTGTTTTTATATAGCTTTATTTCTTTCACTAGAGGTAGATTAAACTGAAGAACAACTCAAATACGTTTCTGCCATTATTTGCAAGTGCTTTGGCTATATGGGCTCGGAGGAATGTCTGAGAGCAACCCAAGGACCTCAGGACTCTCTCATCCCTGGAGCAGTGCACCCCAAGTCCAGAGGAGATGCAAACCATGCTGCTGTTCTTCAGTGCTCCAACACTGGAAGAGAACAGCTCTGCAGGCTTAAGGAAGTTGTTGCATGCACCCACGGGGCTGCTGACAAACAGGAAGCAAAACGCGTTGCCTAAAGTAAAGGGAAAGATGACTGTTGTTCAGGTTTCATGAGTCACAGACTTGGGGTACCAAAAAGCTGCTTTGCAGATGCTTTGACCAACACCATCAAGTAAAAAGGTCGCAAACCAAACTCTGAAGGCCATTCACCATCCGTGACACCTGTCCAATCAATTCCTTCTCACCAGGGAGGACCCTGGTGTTCACTCCCTGCTGACTGGGTGCCTGGGCTCCATGGTTGATGCTGCTTATTGCAGGACACCACATCCATTCTTTGCCCTGCCATTTCTAGTGGTGTCAGGTTGGAAAAGTCCAATCTCTGAGAGCAGGAAGTATTCTGTTATCAGATCTTAGAAAACAAACGGGAAAAAAATTAAAGCACATTGCAGTCGTCAAAAGATCAACTAGCCAGCAACAGAAATCCAAATACTGAAGAAACATAATTAGAGGACAAAATATAAGAAACCTCTAGATAGTTTTGAGTCATTGGCCCATCACTGTGCAACAGAGATGTCAAACTCCTGGGCCAGTATGGATCAATTAGTAAGAAGGAAAGCATTCATCCTGTGCTCTTTCCTATCACAATCCAGCCTGGATTCAGGTTATAATTTGTTCTATTACTCACTTTCCCACGCTGTTTCAAGTAAATTATTTTTTTTAATGCATGTTTCTTTCAAAAGGGAAAAAAAAAACCAAAAAAAAAAACTGTTGTCTGGAAGCAGCGAATTCTCTCTCTCTTGGAGTTTGCTACTTTGCAGGTAGCAAGGCAGATTCTGATCTCTTTTCCACTGACCTAATTTCAGAATCACACTTTTGAAATCACTGGCGTTTTCTGAATTCACAATGATGTAACTGAAATCATAATCCCTACTCCAAAGCCCTTTTGGAACCTGCAGGGTAATAACCGCGAGAAAAACACAAGCTGTGTTGGAATATGCGCTATTCACCTACGGAACCATTGGTAATTAATCATGCTATGCTCGTCATCAAACGTCGCCGAAACTTTAACTCAAAAGGATCAGAGGGAAGCGTTTTGCAAATTCAAAAAGGGGGCACAGAGAAGTCTGAAAAATGCCACTGAGTGAGAATGAGTTGCAGTGAATTTGCCAATCAGTGGTATCAGTAATAATTTGTTCATAAAATATCTGATCAAGCTGCACTCCCCCAGACTGGTTCTGAAACCAGCCCTTATCGCTAGGTTTAGCTGAATCAACAATGTGCTCTCGATTCTATTTCGCAGCAGTTTTCACTGTTTGTTCCTCTCTGGGACAGGAAAAGACACATTCAGCACTCAGGTTTCCCTCTTTCTTACAGA
Organism: Perdix hodgsoniae; assembly: GCA_035772895.1. Lineage (NCBI taxonomy): Eukaryota > Metazoa > Chordata > Aves > Galliformes > Phasianidae > Perdix > Perdix hodgsoniae. The sequence continues at coordinate 4,831,018 of JAPSGF010000040.1, forward strand.
TCCTAACATTTAGGTTGCACTGCACTCACCCTTTTATCTTTAATAAAAGGGAATTAAAATGCATTTTGCAAACGTTACAAAAGAGTTCGCCATACAATTCCTTTTGGCTTTTGGTGCTGAGGAATTCAGCTCAAGCTTGGATGCACTGTAGGGTGTATGGAGGTACCTTTGGCTACACGAGGCAGAGCAGCACCTCAAGGTCCCACACCATCAGCACACACACAAGAAATTTGTTCATGGCTATTTTGCACAGGTCTGAAGCTCGAGGGCTCTCCTACAAACCCCTTCCTCACCCCAAAATGCAGATCCTGCTCACGAAAATCCTCACTGGCACTTGCAGGATTCTGGTGTCATACAACCTATGTGCATTACCAGTCATATACATTTATGGAAAATGTTACGCGAAGTGCAGTAGATGGCCTTGTTGGCTGTTTTTTTGTTTGTTTTTTAAGATGCTACTTAAACATGAAACTACCGAACAGTCATGGCAACACAAAACAAACCATGTTTACTTCGGGAGTTGACTAATCTGGAACAATAAAAATGCCAGCCACTAAATTGTGTGCTTTAAAAACATACACTGATAATGCAAAGGAAATTATATTATATAGAACTAATAATTCCTGGTATTTAAAAAGTCACAGAGGAGGTAGGACGCAGCCATTTACCCCATATTTCATCCACACGACTTCCAGTTTTGTTCACATACAAAAATAACATCTATTATTTCTACTTTATTTCCCTTGACCTAGCCAAGTTAAGGTAAATATCTCCTATATACTCCTCAGAGGTCTCAAAAAGACACAGATGATAAATGGCCTGAGAACGTTCACCATATCTGATGGAATGCGATCCTCAATTAAACATAAATCACTCCAGGTATTCTTTTACTCATTTCAAAGAAAACAACAAATATTAGAAAAACATATCTGCTTTCCTTTCCCCATTACAGGGCTTCCTCTGCTCTGAGCCAGCAGCTCAGCCCAGGCCCCAGAAGCACAGCACTGCCGTGTCCAAAAAATGCCTCTATGCAAGCATCATGTATGCAGGATGGAGCTCGGTATTCGTTGGAGAAAAACTGGCTGGAATAAGAACATCCCACTCTGTGGTAATAATGCCAAAAGTCACGTGGTGGAGGCACTGCAGGTCCCTACATGGGCTGCTGCTGTTTGACCCAACAGATTTTAATGAAAAAATAAAATAAAAAATAAAAAAAAAATACCCCTATCCTGCAAAGAGCAATGAATATTTATTTAAATGGCACGGAAGAATTAACTGCTCAAGCAGTCACAGAAACTGCTGCTTTGTTTGAATCTCTAGGTAAACACCAACCAAGTATTTCAGTGCACCAGCCTAGGTAGCGAAAGCTCGTCATTTTCCATGATTTATTAAGGAACGTACTTCTGCCTTGCCTGACAGACAGAAGTGTGGTTTCACAAACATCAGCACAGCTCGCATCAGGAAGCCATAATGAGCTCTGCTCATTGACGTATTCAGACAACATAAATTACAGATCGCGTTTAAGTATCTGTCCAACCAAATAGTTGAGCAACAATCCAAAACCGAGGGAATAACTGCTAATATATTCCATAGGTAGAGGGCTGCTATTAGTAACAGGAAATAAGGTGTATGGTTTCAGTAATGATTGTTTCAACGGTCGCAGTCCCACACAGACATGAAATTTCTTCCACCGCCGTATCCAGAGCGCACACAGCTGGCTACAGAACCCGTCAGGTATGCCTCGTGTACATAAACTTACTTACAGCTTTTGATGATCTCAGATAAGCACACTGCCATACCTACTACAGGCAATAACTTTTAGTGTTCCACACTCCGGTAACATGGGATTTCCCAAAGGGCCACTGCAGGCCCTACCTTGCCCCCCTGCCCCTTCCTCCTCCCAGCAGTCGGCACTGCCCTCCTACTCATGATAATGACTCACAGAAACTCCAGAGTTATACCTCAAGCACAATTGCATTTTAATGGTTGACCAAATTTTAACTCAAAAGTACCGGGGTTAAGTCATTACCAAACTGGTTATTTGCGCAAAATGAGAACGCCGCTCAATCTTGCTTTTATATAAATCAACTGGAAAAGGCAAGCGGTTCTCCCCTCCTTTTGAGAAAGTGGCAAACAAAAATGGTTCACCTTCATCCAGACGTCTGCACCAGCACCAACATTAAATTGCCAGTGGCACCCAGAAACCACACTTTGCCCATCCACGCAGCCCAAGAGCTGCACGCGCCTACACAGATGTCTACACTGAAACCAGGATGCATGGCGCTGTCTGATTTTATTCCACTAAACACTAAAATACTCTATTTTAGCTCCCTTTGCTTATCATCTACACACATGTTTGTGAAGGCTGTGTTCATTACGTTGACAACCAGCTCCCAGCCAAAAGTAAAAATAGAGTGAATGGGAGAAAATGGCACAAGTCCCAGTGGCCTCAGCCAGGTAAGCGTTCCCATCTGTGAACTCTGCCTCAAAATCCCTTTCAATATCAGCCGTATTTACCACACTTATTTGAAGTGCTTGGTTAAAGGACTGCTAAGTTGTTCTTCCACGGACTATTTTAACGCATCCTGGAAAATCAGCTGTTTGTAATACACTTTAAAATATGCAATTAATTACCAATTTTTCAACTTGCTTTCAAAGTAAGAGCTGTGTGTCTCACTGTAGTGCTCGAAAAATCATGTTCTCATGTGTGAACCGCTTTCGTTTTGATGCAAAACTGATATGGATGTCCCCTGAAAGATCACTCACAGTACACTTATGAGACTCCACCAGCAGTCCCAATGACAAACTTTTAAGTTGAGGTTTTAAGTTAGATATGTATATATTTTAATGTTTTAGATCAAAGTGCCATCATAGGACAGTTCTTCTCCAGAAAGGTTATTGCTGACTGACTGCCTTCTAATGCAAACTGACTTTCTAATGCTTTTCTAAGAAAGGCAGTCTGCAGCTGCATAGGAAAAAAAAAAGCACAACAGAACTAAGTCCTAAGCTTGCAGGTAATCAGAACAGGAAAACTCTCCTATCTTAACATCACAGGCTTAGTCTGACTCTACAGCATTTGATCAGCAACATCTGTAACACTGTGCAGTAAGCACCGTCCTGCATTCTTGTCGGTTGGAACCTGTCAACATACAGCTGCCAGTCTTGGTGCTGCCCATCACTTCACTCTGACAGCTGGCAAAGAGCCCACGTGTACAAATCACAGGGCTCCTTCTGCGCCCAGCAGGCTCCATCTCACAGAACAAAGACAACTTCTTGTTTAAAATCTGCCTTTTACTTCTTTGCAGAACACTGAAAGATCCCATCATGGAAAAGCAATGCTGCACAAGTTGTGTCTGTCATCGAGGGCTATGATCATGGCACAGACCATAGGATGAGTAACCCTTCTGAACGTGAGTCCTCTTCAGCTTCCTCATCTCAACACTCGAGGTTGAGCACAAATAAATAGAAGTCTGACTGCTTCCCTGGCTGCGGCCCCAAAAAAGCAGAACTATGCACCATGACTGGCAAACTTTAAGCCTAAATTAATCTCAAATCCGCAGCACGACTTCAACTGTAGCTTGTAAGCAGCATTCCCTAATGTTACAACTTGAAGGCCGCTTGTTTGACAACTGAATTGACAACAAGCAGCACTTCCAGGCTTCCTAAAGAAGACATAACTGCAGTCTGTAAACTTGCAACCTTTATTCTTGCTGCACCAAAATAGATTAAATCTTAAATAGATTAAACCTACTAAGATCTTCATTTACAAAAATACACTACTCCCATTGCATTACACTACAGAAACTTCTTGCTTGCCTTGTTGAAAACTGCTTTCCTGAACCACTAACCAGACTGGCCAAAATCTGGCTGGATCACAGCTGGTTTACATGGTGGTACATCCCCTGTAGCTTGCCTCTGTGCCTGCAGCCCAGTGAAGCATCTCTCAGCTTCCTGAGCTGTGTGGTGAACTCCTTGTGTGGTGAACTCCTTCCACTTCTGGGCAACTGTTCATATCCTGTCCTTAAAGCATCCTGCCTAGCATAAATACATAAAATAAAGGGAGGAAAAAAAAACAAAAACAAACCTTACACAATGTTTAAGGCTCACATGAGATATTCAAAATCCTACAGCACTTTCCAAGTCTCAGGAGTTCTCACTCATAAAGTAGCATTTCCAAATCCTATAAGCACACAGGTAAGAAGCACAGCAGCACTTGAGAAGATGCAATTAGTACCCCCAAATGATAAGGACTTAAAAAAAAAAATTGTAATGATCTTAATTAAAAAGCACACTGTGAGGACTGCAGGGTTCAGTTCATACACCTGTGTTTCCAACCCTGAAATACAACAGCATGAGCTGGAAGTTGCACTTTAAAGATGTCCCATGCCTATTAATGCAGAAACACTCTGACACAAGAGACCTTCTGGATTTTACATATGTAGAAAGTAGCATTCTGTGAAATCTCTATTTTAACCTGTGCATGCTAAGTGAACAATGTTGTTACAAATCCCTACAAAAAAGCTGTTAATGCATATGCAGGGTGTGCATTTTAAGAACCCCAGATTTCCATTGCCTTATTATTTTATCTATATAAAGACACTAATGACCTTCACCATTTCATGTTGTGGAAAAACGAAGAAATTTAATCCTCAACTTATCCTTTCCACTTACTTTCTTGACATAGCCTAAAACTACCACGAGTACTTTGCATCTATATGTCTAGCCATCCTCAATCAAAGTCTTTGAAGATCTTAAACTATATTGAATAAATTGTTGGTTTTTTTCCAATGGAGAAAAACATCTGCACATCACATTTCTGGTTAACTCACAGACAGGCACAGCCACACACTGCAATGGGGATGTGCAACTAAACATTGTCTATAAACTACTTCTATGTATACAGACTACATAAAACAAGGAAAGTGGTTGTGACATTTAGTTAGGAGAAAACTTTGATTCCTAGGTCAAAAAAGAATGGCCAAAGACAAGAGATGTGATGAGAAACGGGGTCCAGGCTCTGCCATGAGGATGACCGCAGCCGTGATGATCCCTCCCATCATTCAGGGTAGTTCTTCCACTGAGTTTGTCCCCTTTTTTCCTCCTTTTGACAGCCCCAATACGTCCACAGAAGAAGATGACAAGAGGGTGCTGCCAAGTACTGGGTATTAAGCAATTGATTATCTTCACACAATGTTCTAACAGTATTTTAGAGGGTAGCTCTTCCATCCATAATAGGCTTTGCAAAAGAAAAAAAAAAACAAAAACAACTATATCTAATCAGAGTACAATCAGAAAACGCAAGGTATAACAATTGTAGCTAATAGAAATTATTTCAACATAACAGTTAACAATAAACTCCCATCTGTCACGTAACTCATAAGCCTTCAATAATGATAACTTAGTTTAACAGACACCACTGGTATTGGTGGATGGTACGTTGGTTTTATCCAACTTATTTGGACTGTATTTATGGTTCTTAAAGGCTTAGGACACTTTCCAAGACTCATCTTTTTTAGGAGTGGACTTATTACAACAAATTTGTCAATATCTGTGATCTTGAAGCCTTCCATTAGGTTTAAATAGATGAGAGACTTGATTTAGAATTTCTCTCAGTGGATATAGGACTAATAGGTGTGGTAATGGGAGATGTAGTGCTATTTTTAAACTTGACAGGAGACATATTAGTTGCTAGTTCCCTATTACAGAAAAAGCACCAGTCTGGTTAATAATAGGCTGGCATGTTGAAATTCCTCCAATTTATTAGGAATATGATCAGAAATGTGTTTCACTCATTCCAGGCTTCAGACCAGCTTCTATATAGAAAGGTAAGCTGCATTTGTAACCACTTTAAGCACGTATATACTCGAAAAAGTTACATGCAAATATTTGAACTGATTGGATTTGAAAGACTTGGTCTAGAGTTCATATTGGCTAACTGATTAAAAGACAAAAGGCTTGTTAAAAGCCATCAGTAACTGCTGTGCGAGCTAACAGAATCATTCCACATCAAAAAGCTGGTCTATTTTCTACAGTACATTTTAAGTAGTAAAAACTTAAACAATAAGTCATTTGCATATCTCGATAGTTTGGGATTCAACCCTTAAAAACATCCTTCTTGTACAAAACCTGGAATTCTAAGAGTTAATCTAAACATTAGGCTTGGTAGCCTGAGATGTTTGGCAGCAACTTTTGAGTGGGCACAAGCCAGATTTATTTTACAGTCAGAAATTATCCATTTGAATATGTGATGAAAGGATCTGCATCTTCAGTCACACCTTGAGTCAATAAAAAGGATGGGATGAGTTCTACTGTCAGATCTAGTTCTGCTGTGAAATATGGGAGGAGTCCCACACAGAGAAGTATTACTGAAGGACTAAAGTGCCAACTCCGCAACACATCCCAAGGCAAGTTCAAAATCAAATTCTCCCAGCATGTAAACTGGATGCTAGAAGGTGCGTCAGTTCTATCTGCCATTTTATTCACAGAACAACCTGCAAACTAGCAATTCAGCATGATAAATGCAAGGACTGGCCAAGCTACATAACTCTTAATCAAGCGAAGAGAACAGTTACTCATCAGATTTTCATTTGTCTCTTAAGAAGCAATGTTAAATTTCTACAGTCAGTTTCTACAGAGGTGTGGATATGATGCTCTTAAAATCCATAAGGTAACATCAATGCTGTAAAGTTACCTGCATAAATACTTCTTAATTTTAACTACTAAGTACTATTTTAATTCAACAAATGAAACAATTTTCAAGCTTTCAGCCACACAACTCCTGCCTCCTCAGGAGGGACCTGAATCAGTGCTTCTTACTATGAGTCTATGAAAACAGAAACACAACTCAGTAACTTCTGTCCAGTCAGCACCATGTTATTTCTTTCAGAAACCACTTGAAAACTCTCAGATTCCATAGTAAACGTCACACAACATCAAAAGAGTACTTCATACAGCCCTGAACATGTTTTTCCATTTTAAGAATATTTTCTCCCTATTGCCAACTTCACAAACAGAAGGATATATTATCCGCATCAATTTATAAATCTAGTGCAATTAGAGTTGTCAATTCTATTTAGCAGTGCAGCATTGTGTTTCCTGTAAATAGCCCAAACCCTCTGAAGGGGCTGCAGCAGCACTGAAGGCTTCGGAGCACATCCAAGGCACGTTCCGACAGCACGCTGCAAGCGCCTTCCAACGTCTTGCTGGCACAAGAACTGCCAGCCTAATGACTGCAGGCAGCTCCTTTCATTTCTTGTCCACGGGGCCTTAGGAGCCTGCAAAACACTCCCAAGGATTTGCTTCAAGCGATGAAGAAGTGCATATTCCTACACTTGATTTTGTACTGCAAGTAGGAGAAATGGAAGGGGTCTCTCTCTTCCACTGGGAGGTATCTATGGATACACGGATCACAGAAAGCTGAAAAATACTGCCATCAGTTAAATAAGGATGGCTGTCATCATCTGTCAATTGAAACGGGGAACATTTCAGGAAATATTTCTTTTCAGCGATATACAAGCATCTCAAAACAATCTGTTTGGGGAGGTTATTTTGTAAACAAGCTTAGGTTCTGAACTGATTTTTTAAAAACAGATACCGCAAAAGGAATGAATATTGATGTCTGGGGGAAGCCCCAGCAGACAGGGAGCAGGAGTGGCTGCTTTTAGTTCCGCTGTAGGTAACAGCAAGGCAAGGACGTGCACCAAGGAAGAGAAGCCTGGTCATCCAGACATAACATTTTCCCTTGAAGGTTAGCAGATGGCTGTGATTAGAGAAGTGTCATTAAAATCACGGCCATCAGAAATTCCGTGCCTTAAAAACTTTGGGACTTGTTGCACAGGTTACAATCTGGCTATAGTACACGCTCTGCATTGTAATGATAGAGGTAAAACCAGTTTTAGATGGATTTCTCTTTGCAGGCTCCCCCCGCAAACAGGTACAATTTTAAGAACTGGGAACTGAATGCAGTTTGTAATGGCCACAACTACTGCTATGCAGAGAGAAAACACGTCTTCATTACAGGGCTCAGAGATGAAGAAGCTATTTTAAGGTCGTTACTGCAATATTCAGCTGAAGTTAAGCTGGCTATTAGTAAGTTACCAATATTACTGATATGATGAAATACACAAACCAACATTACAAGCCAATGTGAGAATACTACTTACACCTCATAGATGTGAGTTCCCAGGAAAATGAACTAGATGGGCACATTTGAAGGCGATCTATGAAGCTGGTTTAGTTGCATATTTAAATCAAAGGTAGCTCTGAAAGATGCTTCACTCTCCCAATTTAACAACTGGAGAGCTAACTAAAACATTAATAAAGAGGGGAGGGGGACAAAAAAAAAGCAGTGAATGTTCAGTGCAGTTGCTGTGCATGCTCAGGTGAGCTGCCTCCAGCAAAACTAATCTGCATAAGGCAATGCAAAAAGGGTACATAAATTAAATCTTACCAAAGAAATGCTTTATGAAGAGAAAAGAAGTTATTTCCATCTATCCACATGTAGTTAACACCCAGTGAAGAAGCCCTAAACCCAATCGCCTGTATATTTCAGAACAGCTAAGAATCTGTTTGTAAGGTGCATTGAAACACCATAATGTGAACAAAATCTGTTTTGCATGCCAATATCCTTGGAGAGGGCAATATTCATGCAAGCTGATTCAAGCTACCCTGAAGATACGCCGCTCTCTGCCTTCCTATGGCAGCTCTCAATGCCTGCGGACAAGAGAGATCCAGAAATGATTTTCCTGGAGACTATAGGCAGCTGCTCTTCACACTCGTGGAAGCATTTTCTTGGGCATTACACAAACGACTTAGGAAAAAGAAAAACAAAAAAGCTGTTTCTCTTTTCAAGCTGTGTACGCCACTTGATACTTACTGTACATTCAAACCAGATGAGGTACTCAAGGGAGAGGGCTTGGCATCAGCACACTGAAGGTGTGTAATGGGTACCTACCAAATGCAGACCAATTCACATGGCTTTGCTTAGTTATTCATGCCATTCAGGCACTGCTGACAGCTGTAATGCCCGCATGCAGTGGCACCTGGGATGTTGCTGACACACCACTACCTTTGTAAATCTCAGTCTACAGGCAGATGATTCTATGGAACTTGTTGGCAAATACACACGGTGTTTCTTTTTGACCGTAACTAGAAAGGTTATTTTAACTGCTGTGCTACACTGTGCTGACTTTGAACAGGAAAAATGCTTTAGAACCAAATTTTAGTGAGGTTAATCCTCTCCACTGATTGTCTCATCACTGAGCAATAGCTCACATTTGTTAAAGTGTCTTCTGACCATATTATTGAACTACGTAGAATTGTTCTGTATATATGCATACTCATACATACACAGAAATTCATACATCTGTTACTGTTATTGTTGCCCATTGACTTCCAAATGCAAAGTCTATGACTTGTAAATACAGCTCTTCAGCTCTCCTGGAAGAAAAGCACGCGGTTTGGTTCCAGAAGCATAGGCGAACCAAAAAGAATTCACCTTACAGTGAAGGAGAAAAGTCAGCTGCTCAACTTTGCTAAGCCAAAGGAGTCCTAAACTATAGTTGGAAAATAAAACACTACAAGATCTACACAGATTTTCCAGTTACAGACAGTTGTAAGAAAAATCTTGGATTCATTGAATAAACTTCATGATTATCCAACTTCTCACCAAAAAGTTTCAATTGCTTTTCAATGTAGAACTTAAACAACAAAATGCAGCTGCTTCATCTCCTCCCTGCAGCCCCACAGTCCTACTACATCTTCTGCCTGGTGTTTTCTCATTATCAATAACAAGAGGTTTCATCTGTCTCCTTTCATTCACAAAGGCCAAGGAGCTTAGAAACATTAATTAAACCTCATAACACTCCTGTGAGGTAGGTAGGTGTTATTATCTTCACTTTACAGATGAGAAGACTTGCATTTTAAATTATGACTCACACAACTTTCCAACAATAGTTTTATAGTAAAGCTGTGAGAGTCTTGCAATTCCCAATTTCCAACCAACAGAATGCATGCTCCCTTTTAAACTGGCAGGAATTTACTTGCCATTCTACCACACATGACAATTTTTGTTTTGATCGACAGTGTTAATTTGTCATTAGCATGAATCCTTGCAAGAAAATACAAATACATATTCTACCCAGATTGTACTTCCATTATTTCATTTTCTGTTTGAGCTGAAAATGAGATGAAATTCTGTATCCTGTGTTAATATCACTCTTCATCTGGTTAGCTGATGAATTTCATCCTCAAAAAGAAAATCCATGCTTCTTGAAAGCATATGAATTGCTTCTTGTGACTGAATCCCAGATTTCTTCCCTCATTTACGCTTTTTTAGTGTATGTCATTTTACTTCTTAATCTTTTACTTTCTTTTCTAATTACTTCACTTCCTCTTTGAATTATTCCTTATTATAATTGCCTTTGCCCTGTATCTCTTTGTTTTCCTTTTTAAAACTTTTCCAACAATGCGATAAAGGATGTACCTACATATAAAGTCTTACAGTGTTTCAACCACTACCTTGAAAAGATGCATACCAAATCTCCTTGTCTCACACTCTCCCCATTTCCAACTTCTTGTGTACAGATATCTGCACCAACCCTCCTATCTGCCTGGCTACACTCCTAAATATTCTTCTCTTTCCTCATCCTGCATCACTCCTAAAAATCCATTTCTTTCCTCACTGTTCCAGAAGCAAACTTTCACAGCTCCCCTGCCTTAACTTCCTTGCCTACATCTCTCATCTCCTCATAATTTCTTCCTTACTCAAATTGTCTCAAACACCTTTATAAACTAACTCTTTATTCCTCCTCCTCCTTCCTTCTGTACCACTACGGAACAGAATGTACCATCCACTGAAACAACTTCTACCATGCATTCAATTAGTCCAAAAAGCATGAGAGTCCAACCTAGTTTTAAAAGAGGCTAAATTTGTCAAGAGCCTTCCAGAAAAAGCTTTATGCCTCAAAATGAGCCAAAGATTTTTGTGTATTTTCTCAATCCTAACAAATCTGTAGCCCATAAAAGTGGCAGCCTCCAGCTCATTAATAACTGCTTCTGAATGGGCATGCACATCGCCCAAAAAACAGCTAATAAAATAAGTAGATTAAATAAATTGTTTGTTGTTGTCATTTTGTTTTTACAAAAGGATCACTGCATTTTACTGAAGAAAAAGAATTCTTGTATGCCTTCTTTAAATATTATTTCTTCTATTTCGGAACAGCATTAAAAGTTAAATTAGGCCTTTTTTTTTTTTCTTTTTATCATACCATTTAGCACACCCTGTTTGTACTATCTGCTTTAATGAAGAGAGTTTGCCAGAGTATAGTAAAAATAGGTAGCTTTGTTACTCACATACAGTCTGTAAATGACAACTTGCAGGGCATGAGAATTGCTCGCATCATATGGAAGCTGCAACAAATGTTCAGTCACTGCTTTCTGTTTCAGCTCCCAGAATTACAGCTGGATTCTTTAAATATTATGTGTGGTTTCTTGCATTTCAAAGCTTCTGAACTACTCGGATTGCAAGAAGCAAAAATTCTGCCCACAGACACAGTCTTGTTTCCACTGACTTCATGCTGCAGCCAAGAAGTACGGAATGGAAGCAGGATGCCACAGTATATGACAGCACTGAATGCTGCAGCCCCCATCATACCTCAGCTGAGTGTGATTCATGTTCACTTCCACAGCACAAAAAAGTATATTAGTATATTCCTTTTCCATCACTCCGTGGAGGTAGAATCACAGAATCATAGAATGGCTTGGGTTAGAAGGGACCTCAAGGATCAGCAAGCTATAACCCCCCCCCCCCGCCACAAGCAGGACCACCAACAATTTCAGAAGTAGGTTCTTCTATGCAAAACGAGCAGTTATAGTCAATTAAATTTTGTCCTGTTTAATTACCATCATACTATTTACCTTCATTATTCTTATACTTTTTCATGAAAAGCATACAACCTAGCAGAACAGAAGGGATGCACTACAGCCTCTTACTACCTGTTCCCATCTTGAGCAGAGTCTTCTTGCTCAAGTTCTATCCATTTCTGCACACTTAAAGGTGCAGAGTTAAACTGTAAGGCATCTGCTGTCAAAAAAAAAAAAAAAAAGTTGAGTTTCTTTCCCTTCTAATATCCTGTAAGGTTACTCATCCCTTTGCATTCAGCTGGTCACAGAATGAATATCCAAAGCCTTATGAAAATGTCACATACGCAGCCAAGATCAGTAAGCATCACTAGCACAGGCCTCTCAAAGCACATTAGTCTCACTCTCCACTGCTGTCATTCACTTTTTGCTCAATTCCAATGTTTCGACTTCTTATTTATTTTATTTTTTTAAATCTACAGTGTCACAAACAATGCGAGCCTTGTCTGCCACTAAATGTGCCACTAACGAGCAATCATACTGAAAAACAGTTTGGGACCCACAGAAGAACAGTTTCAGTGAAACACTCCTACACCTTTGGTTACCTCCTCTGCATGCAACAATGCCACCTTCACTGAAATCACCCACTTTTCTCAACTTCTTACACTCTGTAAGACAACAGTAGAGATTAAAAGTGCTGCTGAAATCTGTATCACATTTAAACTCGAATGATGTTTAAAAAAGAATGTTTTGCTTTCCTAGTAATTACTTCACATTTTGAGGACCGTAATAATTTACCCTCCTTGCAGCATAAGAAAAAAAATCCAGAGTGAGACTTGGTTCTGCTCTTCTAAAAGCCAGCGCTGGGCAACATCAGAACAAAGTGTGAACACAAGCTTCTTAGCATCAGAGGAACACCGGGAACATCAGAAGCTGAAACGCGTGTAGGTGTATTAGCAGTCCTACCATCCATCTGTCAGATATCTTCGATGTTCCTGCACATCACCCACTGGCAGAGCTGTCTGCCAAGCAAAAATATTATGAAATGTTCATTATATACTAAAATCCCCCCCCCCCCCCCATCACCTCCCCTTCCTTAGGAGGAAATGGAAAAAGCAGTCCCTTCGTACACACAGGCTTACATCGTTACCAAGAAACACTGAGACTTTCAAATTCTCCATAAAGGAAAATCTACCCAGAAACCAGCAGGCGGGACTGTGATTTTACATATATTTTAGCAAACTTTACTTACCACTGCATACACTGACTTCTGGTTCACAGATATCTCATTTTTTAAGGTACGTTAAAGACGGAGTTTACAATTAACTGAACAGACAGCGTACAAAAGGCTTTTAGAACTACACCATATGGTCTAGGGAAAGGAACAATCTGGACTATCCACATTTCAATCTGCAGGCTTGTCCACCTCTATCACACATTGTATTGCTGTAATAAAATATTAAGATAGAAATGTAGAAGTGAAAATAATCTATCTTTTGCACCACCAAGGGAACAAGGCATCCTACAGTCTAGTGTGTTTATTAAATATTTTAAGTTTTATGATTTTGGCACGGTGAATCAGATACAGTCAATAAAATTCTCAATTCATTTAAAACAGTATTTCCAGAAGGGTATGGGTGGGTATTCATCTTGTGCTTCAGGGAAATAAAAAATACCAGTTTACATGGGGTACACTGGCAGCAGTTTATGTAACAGATGACACATTCTTGGAAATCAAATAAAAGCAGAAAGAAAATACCCATTGTTGCTTAGTGAAGGACTAATCACATGGTCACAGCTGGAACCAGTGTAAATCATTCATTAATAAAATTCTGTTGTAGTAGTTACTTTTTTTGGCTTTTCAGCTGCCAGCAGAAAAATCATCTTTCAATTCTTCATAGAAATAATGCATTTCTAAGTATTTTGTAGTGACTATTAAACTTACTAAATCTTTGCAGGGAAAAAAAAAGAATGCCTACAAAGACATTGTTGGCTCTAAGGAAAGATACATATATTTATGTATTTTACATGCAATCCCAGAACACAGTCTAAGATGATACTTGCCACACTTGAGGTACTGGCCTGACCTCTGGTTGCACAGAATCCAAACCTAGAGAAAAATCAGCTGATGTCCTTTGCAGAGCAGATTCTGTAACACAAAGCATTTAAAATGCTCGATTTGACAGCCTTATGAGTCATACTCTTCAGTGTAAACTAGAAACTTGCACTAGATTAAATACAGCCACTACAGAAAAAGTCCATGTGATGGTTAAGTGTTCCATAAGTACAGACACTGTTAGACATGTGTATCATGGGCTGACCCTGCTTTGTGCAGGACAAGATGAGGTGAGCAGCCAAAGTCCCTTCCAACTTGAATTATCCTATGACTCTATGACCCTTCACACTAGAGTTTTCCCTTCCTGAGCTGTGACCCTCCTTTCCTCTTTGACTTTGTAATAAATGCAACTATCTCAAACTTCATGCTTCATTGCCTCCAACAGCAGGGACAATAACACACAGAAATCTATAGGACTTTGCAGAAGAAGGAATTATGAACTCACAAAAATCATCTCATCCTTTGCAATTGTCCTGAAATAAAGCCCCTGCTATATCAGTGTGGATACATGAGCTGTTTTACACACAATTCCACAGGCCTTTTTTCTTGTAATATAGGAAATTACTGAGTAATCATAACTACACTTTTTAATGTTGAAAACTGCAGCAACACAAAGTAAATGGGACAGGTTTTTCTCCATTCCAAGAGAAGAAAAAATCAAAATCATATTCCTTATTTGGTGTCAACACTGTATTTTAAAATGATCAATCTCTTTAATTGAAAGGTTTCTTCAACTGTAAAAGTTAAAAATATATTATCTCCCTGACTCTGTGCCTACTAAGCAGTCTTAGCAGACTTAAAGCATCCTGGCTTGATAGGATATCTCTGTTTCACTGCAGAGTCTGCTAAGGACTTCTCAAACCTCTATCAAGCCAAGGGCCCTTGAAACACAGCCACATAAACCCTCTGCAGCCAGTGGGAATGCTGAAGTGTGCAGACCAACACATGCTTACATTTCCACAAGATCAAAGACTCAATTCTTCGGTTTACTGTAGTTATCCCTACCTCACAGTGACATCTTCTGTAAAGAGATGTACTTTTTTTTGTAATTGGTTAATGTCGACAAGAAAGCCCTGGTTTTCTAGTAATTAACTACAAGTCGTATGAAATGACAAAGTTACTAGTTAGTGTTATTAGCATTATTCGCACAAAGGAAAAAAAATCACTACCTAAGGAAACTTCAGCACATAAATGAAGTGCATCTTAGATTGTCACATTCAGACACTAAGAAGAGACCCAATTTCTTGCTAACTTCTATTTTAGTAATTATTAGTCTCCATCAGCACAGGTAAATCTGAAGACAGGCAAGTGAAATGAGAACATAGTTGACAAGGAAGTGCAACTAAATACAAGCAGTGGCAGAAAGCACTAACTCTCACATGATGCCCATGATGTGGACAGGCGTCATTTGAATAAGATGCCATTTTCTGCTCTCTCTCTTTTTAGAAATAACAAAAAAATTGTTTGGTTTTTTTTTTGGTAACAGAAAAATGCAGTCAAGTAGGTCGTGGCTGAACAAGATCTACAGTTAAGTTTATTCTGCTTGGTGATGTGTTTCCATTTCAATAAAATATGATGAATCTTAAAATAATAAATATAAATATCTATTTATGCAAAGCTGGTGAGTACCATAGGTGATCAGCTTCTGACTCTAAGAAAACTTCTGCAGAAGAACGAGGTAATACAATTCTCCACCTGATTGTGCTGGAAGGGCCATCCCCAGCCTCACGCTTGCCAGAGATCCTGCTTTTCAGAAGTCAGTCCAAAGGCCTTTGAAACATAATGAAAACAGGCCTACAAGGACTCCTCCATAAGCTCCCCATAAAATACTTGATCTTCTTCTTCATTTGCCTACTTCTAGATGAGAGGTGACAAAAAAAAGTTAGAAATTCATGGGGGAAAAAAAAGCCTTTCCAAAGGCAAAAACAGTGTCTCAAATTAAGTCCCATTCTCTGACACTCTTCACATGCCCAAGTGCTATTCTTGCTGTAGCCACACCACACACATCTGACAGGAATTACACTTTTTTTTTTTAATCTGCTGCTAACACCTTACAGAGTATATTGTTTCTTTTGACGCTGGTATCATCAAAAGAACCATGACTAAATGGTTTTAATGGTTTTCATGCCTAATTGTTATTATGTGGCCATTCGCCGGCAGCAGTGCGAGGCCATCATTCAGGCTACCAGAGAAGTGATGACTTTGGGTGCAGCCATAAATCCAGAAAGCCATCCAACCAGCACCAGAAATGGGTCCCCATGCATGCCTCGATGCCGTTCTGATGGATTTGCAGTGACAAGCAAGGAAGGCAAACAGCAGAAAAACACAAAGCGCTAAAAATACACATCTATTAATGATTTTTCCCTCATTGGAAAGACTGTACCAAGCTGTAGCCAGCCTAGTTGACTTTCCTACTGACTGGAAAGAAAAAAAGTAGTATTTAGGCTAGCTAGGAGACGAGTGTGACAGATATAAGCTAATGTTAATGCTACGAAAGCTAAGATTTACCTTTACTAATCTCTCAGTGAAAACAATAGGACACAGAGAGGAAATGAAACATGACAAATATAAGACAAGGGAGCACGTTGCTGGGAGGTGGGAAAAGGAGAAACAAGGAGGCACAGGGGAGGGCTGCTGCTGCCTCACCTGAAGAGCTGCAATTTGTTTGGATCAGCTTATTTAAATTAGTACAATAACACAGTCATGTAGACAAGAACCAGGATTATTAATTTCCATGGATATTATCCAAGTGTGCATAAGAAGCACAGGTTCGGGGATTTAAACTCCTGGGATGATTCATACTTTGAAGTCAGCAGCAGTAGTAGTTGGCAGAGTCTACAGAGAAAGGTAGCAAGCAAGAGGAGCTGGATTCCTTTAGGTCATTAAGGCATAAGGTCCTGACAGCAGTTGTGTAACGAATAAAGGTATTCATAGGAAGGGAATGAATGTTTCTAAGAACGTGCAATGCGATGCTGGGAAGTGCTTGGTGTTGCCACACTTTTTGAAGAAATAAACCACTGCAGGAAGAACGACGATGCTGGATTAGAGGAAAAAAATAAAACCTGCACCAGGAGCGAACTGCAGAAAGCAGTGAAGAGTCAGTTAGCGTTTCTGACAACAAGAGAGAGAAGAGAAAGGGCCCAGGCTGTACCTAATAGCTATCTTATAACCTAGATTTTATTAAATTGGCATTATATTTCGTAACTGCATATTAAAATGCTTCCTACATTAAGCACTAAATAGCTCTAAGTAAATGCTTTGTTTTCTTGAGCATGACAGATCTTCAATACCAACTGCGAGTGTCAAAGCAATCTTTCACTCAAACGCTTTCGGAATTCTTTCCCCCTCTCTTCTCACTTATAAATGCTCAAACCTGGGTGCCCATGGCTTGTACATAAACCTAAAATATGGCACTTAAATCTATCCACTGAAAGTTAAGTGCTCCAGCGGTCTGAAGTTAAAAACCGAAGCAAAAGCAACCCCACCAGGAACAGAAGCATTTTCTCCAGCGGTGAAACACCAGAAGGATGTCTGCTTTCAAGTTCTAACTCTGACGTTGTCAAGTTCACACATTGCTGCTATCCTCACCCCACCCAGCCTGTAGCTTTGTGATTTTCTGCAAGGTTGGTAAGATTTCTTTGAAAAACTAAACCAAGTGGCAAGCGCGCATGCCAGGTACAGGAGGGCTTTCTCAAAATGCTCACAGCGTCACTTTTCATCTTCTAAGACATACATTCATGTGATCTTTTAATAACTATTTATTTCACACCAAACCAGATATCTCCCTAAAGCCTACCAATACAGCCTGCAGGCATATTTCTTAAATAAAAGTACTGAATCCTTGTATACTTCGCATTTGCATACTAAAGGAATGAATCGGTTATCACAGCAGTAGTAACACTAAGCAGCAACTGCTCACCTCTTGCTGAAGGAAAAAAAAACACACACACCCTGCTTATCTGTCTGCTGTGACACTCTGTACCAACTGCATTTCTTCCGTTCCACAATTGTGGTGCATCGTTTTCTTACAAAACTATGACAAGTATGATTGCTCTTTAAGTTGCTCAACACATCTGCTACCTATTTTGTATATATAAGCCTTACCACCTCTTTGCTGACGTATTTCTGCTTAGAGGTTAAAAAAATCATATGATTCTCTGACTCTGTGAAATAGTATTATTGGTAAAGCAATTCCTTGTTGCTTATTTCAGATACTTTCCTGTGTAACTTACTGTAAACAGAAGTAGTTTCACTACTAAATGCTTCAGAGTTCACAAAATTAGCACACTATGGGGCTTCCAGCAGCGCTTATATGAAATGATGTAAGAAACCTAAGGTGCTGCATCAGGACTGCACTTGATGGTATTAGAGGAGCATAATGTCTGGCTGTGGTCAAACATTCAGAAAATAACTTGCTGTATTTGAAAACAGGGAACTCAGCCCCTCCAAAAATTAAGAAGTGAATACTGCACATTTGTTTACAGTACAGGAATAACAGTATTTTGACCAAAGGAGCAGACAGACCTGAGACACAGGAAAGCAGCAGAAGAAAGTCCAGCAGGAGAGCAACTGCCCGTGTGTTCACATAAGAAATACCGAAGGAGAAATTAACTCTTCTGCTCTACAGGATCACAATTAAGGCTTTTGAAAAATTACTAGAAATGGAGAAAAACTGCGATGGAGGTTATCAATGCATGATACATTATCGCCTGTTATCTAAAAAGAAAGCCTTATCTGTTACACAGCATAGCACAAGCTAAATGCCAGTTGGCTTAAAATATTATGAGAACAGGCCAATTTCCAGGAAGGCACATGACTGAAACAAGGCTGCTTCTGAGCTTATAATCAAAATTGCTCAAATCTCTGATCACAGGAGAAGCATTTTAAGAACTTGCCTAGGCCTGTTTTTGCCAGCCTACCCCAAGCAAAGAGCTGCACCACTTGTGTGCTGTGTCCCAAGGGCCAGGCCTTCACCAACATCCCTTGTCCTGAAGCTTCAATGGAACAGGAGATCCATGCTCTTCTGAAATGAAGACATTTCTCAGGTGTTGCATTACCTATGGCACAGTATTCTCTTTGTGATGCTAATTACAGAGAAGCAAGTGTCATGGGATGCATTCATCTTATTCACATGCCTATACGACACACGGCACAGCTTTACATTTACTGCCTATAGATGAAGTGCCAGCACCGTCCATGCAAGTGATGCTGCGATGTAATCTTCTAAACGGTGCCATGACAACTAATGTAATTATACTGAAATAGTATTAGCTATATTTATGTTGGGGATAGTCTTACCACAGTTCTTAAGAGAACCGTTCTGCTGCTCAGGAATTAGCCCTATCTCCTCTTCTCTGTAACGGCATAATTAGTCATTTTGACATTTTTTTGCCTTCCACAGTGACTAACAAACTCCTCCCACTCATATAATTCAATGCAGAGAGCTCAGATTTAAATTATATGGTTCAGGTAATATATACTTAACATGATCTCCTTTTTCTTTTTTTTTTTTTCCCTCTCTCTAATATCTTCTTTAATTCAGCTAAACAAGCTAAAGGAATGGTGTTTTCTTCCACCCCTAATGGGATATTTTGGCTTTTTGCAAAACAAACTGGTAACTCATGCAATTTCCATTTTAAGATTCACTTTGTGTTAACATCTTTCAGTTAAAGGGCAGCACAGCATTTTTACCTCCCTGCTCTAAGACCCAGCTGGGAGGAGATCCCCTCTACAGGCCGATCCACAGCCAAGCAGCACCGAGCCCTTCTTCGTGGCCTCCACAACCACATGCAAGGCCAAACTGAGCCTTTTGCAGCAGCAAATCAACCCAGTCGTCAGGAATCCATACACAGTTAATTAAAAATACATCCACCACATACAAACTTGTAATTATTATTAAAAACCACATGGCTCAGTCAAGCGCGTGCTGGACGAGGCTGCATGGCCCTGCATCCCAGCTAATACAGAGGAAAGTCAGCTCTAGTTCAATATTTCCTGGTGACTGAAGTGTAAAACATACAATCTGAATGTGTACAGACTAAGCAGCAAATCAGGAGCTCGCAAGCTGCCAGTACCTCACTCTGCAGGCTACCTCCAGCAGATCTGTCAGCACTTTTAATGATCATCATCCTGCGAACATACCAGCTCACATTCAGCCAACAAAATATGAAAGTATTCTGAGTGATGTTCTTCCTGTTTATTATCAATTCCAAAGTGGATGTTAGCACTTAAAATACTTTGAAGACCTATTCTTACTGTTGTGTTTCAATCACTGGAGATGTGATTGCAGCACACAAATCCCTTCGGACTAAATGCCCCGATCCAAACATCTTACAGGTAAATTAAAAATTGAATGGTCATAAACAACTCCAGCAGCTTGGAGCCTGAGTTGGTATTACAGTGATCTCTGCAATTCATAAACATCAACACTTGGGTAGTTTGCATGGGAATACAAGCAGCTAATTATTATCTTTTGCTTAGGGGCACGTATGGTGAGCTCTACAGGTATCGCTACAGCTTTTTGTCTAAGATATTGCCTCTTGAAGTCTTCCAGAGTAACAACTTGCTGATACACACTGCTACCAAACTGCTTGATATTCAAAGAGAATACACCACAACTTCAGAAAGATGGTGCTAAGAACAAGTAGTCACAAATCCGTACACGACTGGCAAATAGTAATTTCATATTGCTCACTGAGAGACAAACCACATCATTACTTAACACAGATTTTCTATGAAAACATCCATGCTTTCTAAGTGTGCAAGCAGCCTTCATGTTTTTTCTGGAAAACTGCTTAATTTTGCAGTGTTTTCTGAATTACTACCTGGATGACTTGGGTTTACTGACACTGCATGACTCCACATTCACAGCATTTGACTTCAAAGCAGAATTTGGCCCACTAAGTCTGAGTCTGTCTTTTCCAGCCAGAAGTGTAAACTTTACTTTCATTTCTTCATGTAAGTGAGTGGTACAACTGGTAAGCAGAGGTTTCAATATTACA
Organism: Perdix hodgsoniae; assembly: GCA_035772895.1. Taxonomy (NCBI): domain Eukaryota; kingdom Metazoa; phylum Chordata; class Aves; order Galliformes; family Phasianidae; genus Perdix; species Perdix hodgsoniae. The sequence goes on from JAPSGF010000040.1 coordinate 4,851,994, forward strand.
AATAATGAGGCAGCACAAATTCTAGAAAATGGAAACCTCCTGGGTAAAACTAACAGCCTCTTCAAACATTATTCATAATGTTTTGCTATTAACTATTTCCTCACTAATTGACTTTTCTTTTTTTCTTCAATTTAGACTGATATTCTCAAGGCTGCTAAATAAAGCAGCAATTCAAAGACTGAAGACATTTTACATATGCTTTACAGCTAATGAATTTCAAACTTTGAAAGAAAATACAGTATACAAGTTGGTTAAAAACAGCAGTGAGATTCTGTAAATAGATTCAGTTCTTCAAAAGAATATCTGCCATTGCAAAGAGCTTTAAAGTCAGTCTTTCAAGTTACAACTGAACAAATCTTTACATGGCAAAATTACACCGGATAAAAAAATATATATTAAAAAAATGAAAGTGTAACAACAATACAGCAATCTGCTAATCATCCCCCAAATAGTCTTTTTTTTGATATGAAAAGCTCTGTAGGTTCCAGCATCACTATTTGCATGAGTAATTTGGGGGCCCTACTCATCTAAGCTGTTCCCATGGCATGACTGTGTGTGCTCATAAAAAGACAAATAGGAAGGGCCCATGATTGTGATGGGGAAATCTCTGTGAATGATAGCAATATTAGGCAGATGAGTGGCTGACATTTAGTTTACTGTCAGTCACACATATAAAGTTATGCACAAGTTTTTCAGTATGCAGCACAATGATGCTTTCATCTGCTGTTATCTTGGATGCCCTTATGACATATTTCAATTTCCTTTTAAATACTGTAACATGAAGTCTAGGAAAAAAAATCTCTTCATTTACAGACTGATGATCACTGCTACACTAGTTACATGAAAAGCACCATTGTTTAGTCGTTTCAGAAACCCAACCATTAGGATTTTGCCCCATTCCTAAAATTCACTTTTGTTCTACGGTATCAAAGACACAATAATGCAGGCTCTCACAAAGAGCCTAAAATGGATGTCTCAATTTAAAGTGAAGCCGATTTGAACATAAATCAACAGAAGTAGCAGGTATCATTAAAAATTGCTGGCAGTGAACACGTGGGGTCCTTTCAAACAGCATGAGAAAGCTGGAGCTGCAGTAAGCAGCAATATCTGCGCGAGCTTCATCTAGCTAGCAGAGATAAAACAACAAAGTCACAAGAACGCTTTAGCAACCATGATAAACATTTTCCAAGAATGCACAGTATGTAATTACTCTGCCGTCGTATGCAAATTCTTTGTCACTGCATCTGCACTGTGCTGCTACCTGCAATACCTAGACTGATTCAGTACAGGTATGTTAGCATATCTTTAAAACAACACACCTTCCACTTCTTGTCTGAAGACCTATCCTTTGATTTGTTGAAACGTGAATATAAAGAAGCAGAAATCCTTACAAAGAAATGATAATAGCTAGCTGCTTTGATACCTATGGCAACGTGATTGAAAACAAGCAATTCAAAGAAACAACTAATTCAGTTTAAAGTTATGAAGTTGAGCCTTTTTTTCCTGCGTGGTCTTTAACTTATCTGCAAAGCTCTTTCATCCAGTTTTGTAAGTAAGTGTAAGTAGCCATTCTGAATTGATTATTACAACTTCAGCACGAGTGACACTTGACTGAAAAAGTAAAAGGACGTCAGTTTCCTTTCTTTGTTTTCATTTTCAAAGAAGTCACAAGAAAATGTTCTTCTCCCTCCACGCATTTCTTCTATTCAGAAAGGAAAAACTAATGATTGCAGTATGGGCACACGGTCTTCTCCACCCCTCCTCTCTCCACAATGACTGAACAGACTGAAATACTTAATCCAGCAGGTTAGGTACAAGCCTGGACAACGTAAGCTGAACATCAAGTCCTATCTTCCTAAAATTAGGCCATTCCTACACATGGGTACATTTGCACAATTTGGTCTCAGTCACCTGGACTCCCCATTCTTCCAATGCACTTTGAAGTTATCAAACCAGCACGTGGCTCTTCTTTCCCACAGCAATTTAAGTTCAAGCAATTCAAGGACAGAGGAGTTCATTCTATTTTTCCCCTTTTTCTGAGATTTACACTTCAATCTCAGCAATTCATCATGCCACGGGATGTTATGGTTTCAACTTGCACAGAAGAGCTCAGCAACCTGGCCAATTAAGCTTTACGATAACTTCATGTTCATCAGTTCCACAAAAGATATAGAAATACACAACTTTTTTTAGCCTCCAACCATCTCACAGAATAAAACCATGCAACACCAAGCAGTAAGCTTTTGCTGACCACAGAACACATACTTAGCTTTTGTCAGGTGCTTTCCGAATTGTAGTTACTTGCATGTTCTAGGACTGTGATTAAACTGCCTAAAAAATTATAACACGACACAAAAGGCAGCTTTTCTGCATGAAAAGTTTCTAAAAAGCCTTTAGCTTCTTCCAGTACAGAAGATAAAAGTATATTTTAGGTAAGTATTTCCTCTTTAGGTTTCCCTCCGAGTTGCAGGGAGGCTTTTAGTTTCCATTCTAAGTCAGTCAGCCTAGCAAGACAGTTCAGTGCTTTCAAGACATCCCACTGCCAATCCAGGCTTTATTTCTGAATGTTATGCCCCTGCTTAGCCAGGGTCTAGAGTTCTGCTGAGTCTGGGTATGTTCACCCTGAAGAATGACACTACTCTTCACTCTGATCCATTAAATAAATTATATTTTGATCAGTTATTGAGTGATTTGGGTATGTACATGGCACGTGGTAAGCCACCTAGGGAGTTCTCTGATCCCATTAAAATCTAGGTATCTGCTGCGAGAAAGCAAGCACTGTTCTAAGCAGAAGGCTTTCACTTCTGCAGCTTCGTGAGGAAAACAATCTACTCTCAGATCTTAGCAAGAACATTGCTTCCTTCAAGTCTGCACCCCTGCCTGAGACAGGGTCTTTTAAGCCAGAAGTTACATATCTAACAAGCTAATGGATATATATATCTCTATATACACAGATATATATATTAAAATCCGTATTTTGGATACTTCCAAGCACATCATAAGGGAGATTTTTAAATTGTTCCTAACACAGCCCCATCTAAGTCATGCATTTAATCGCCCTGTTATACAAATATATTATTTATGAACCATTACAGAAACATTTAGGTACTTCAGGATTTATTTAGCAATTTCTTTGCTTTTACAAGCAAAAGCTATTCTGGCCATGCCAAGGTCCTAACAAGCATTGATAAACTCACGGCATACTTGCAGGTTCCAGCCAACACCCATGAACTGCTTCAGTACCTATCTCCATTTCGTCTCATTAACAAAACATAAGATCCTGTTACAAAGTGTGCTGAAACAGTGAGTTAATGAGCTTATGTGTTGGAAATCACCTAGAAATAATTATTAACTATTTACCAGAATGGTGTGAAGTTTCCAGTAGGTAATATTCAAATTCAAGTTATCAGGAAAAAACAGAAAAAGAACATATCAGTCTATGTATAAACATGTATGAGTACATATAAAGCACCAGTTCATCTTCTACAAGTGCTTTTTCTTCTGCATGGGAAAAGCCCATGCTACACCTCTCTGAGAAAAGTAAAGCCATCTCCCCCCACACCTCAGCCACTTCCAAACCAAAGTGCAATGTGACATTTGATGCACACACTTTCGAAATACATTTAGCAAGTCAGTGGTAAAGTCCTTTTTAAAGATGATGTGAATTACAGGTATGCAGATGGAAGCGCTCGAAGGGGCTGTAGCTGCAGTCTCTGAAATATTTTCACAGCAGCAATCACATGATTCAAGACTGTTTGTACTCATTTCTGTCACCATTTAGACACAGGATATCATTTTCCTTGCACTAAGACACATTCCACAGATTGCAAAGAAGTATATTTTAATAATTCAGGGGAAAAAATAAAAAAATCAAGCATCTAGCAAATAACATCCTAGAAGAACAACAGAACACTTTGGAACTTTTCCTGGTTTTAAATTATGCTTTATCATTTGCAAGCCTCCAATAGTTTAAAAAATTCTTACTTCAGCAGCTAGTCTTCCATTAGGCTTTAATTTTTAAAAAGCGCCCTCCTTGTTAAATCCAAAATGCATTCAATTTAAAACATGCTGAGAATCCTTCCTGAAAAGGATAAATGACCACGAGACCACACTGTGATAGCAATGGTAATGAGAGGACAGTCGGACTAGATGATTTTGTAGGTCCTTTCCAACCTTTCAGTTCCATGATTCTATGAGAAAATTGTGCAAAGGCAGAAGTAAATGGCTCCAAACAATACAACGCACTGGACACAGTACTCAGCAGCACGCTGCAGTCTTGTAGCCCTGTTTCATCCCATTGCTGCTCCAAAGGGCACAGGGGGTCAGCAGAAGGCTCTGCAAGTATGCTGGGAAAGGCTCATCCTTGCACATGCAAACTCATGACTTGTGCCACAGTGCAGCAGCCGAGGAACCAAGAGCTGAGATGAAACCTGAATTTCATTGTGCTCCTAACAATGACACATGCACAGCAAAGCCTACATATGGAAAGTGCTAACATCTATGGAACCACTTAGCTGCACGCTGAAGCTTGAAACAAGTTACAGATGGGCAGGTTGTGCTTACCTACCCAGTACACGCCTGGTACAAATAAACGAGGGGAAAAAAATGGAAGTTTATCATCTGTGCAAGTGGTGTTGGCTGTCTGCACGCTCCACAGGTAGCCAGCTCCACAGCCACCCCAACAAACACAGGCCTGCCATCAGCACGCTGTGCTCTGCACACACGCTGGCAGGATCCCCATGTGAGTCCCTCCCCTGTGGTTCACAACCATATGAAATCAAGCACAATGGAAGTATTCCAGAAATAGTACCTAAGTTTCTTAGAGCTGCACTTTCAGAGAAGGCTGAAATTTTGTGGACTTGCAACTGGACTTGAGTATCTAAATGTCTACATCCTTTCTGAAGAGGGCAGTTCAGCATCAAAGACTGTTAAAAGCTTTTGAAAAGCCTATCCTGTATTTCATGTAATATTAACCACAGTTAACAGGTTGACTTCACTCCTGGCACACTCAAAATGCAGGGATGCACAGAATAGAGGATAAGATGGTAACAGCTCTGGGTCACCCAGGATTGCCTCCATTTTGCAGAGATGCCAGCTGACTGTGGACTCTGCTGAGAAGCCGACCGATGCTGCCAAAGCAGTTTTTAGCTAAGGACAGGACTTGCTGCCACTGTCCCAAAGAGTCTGAAAACTTGCAAACAAAGCACTACAGGTAAAAAGGGGTCAAAAAAGTGGAGCGGAGAATCAAGACAGCACAGAATAGAAGAGAGAAACCGTGTGGCAGAACTGTCCATTGAAAAGGCATCTTGATGTTTGCAAGTGTTGCATGAGGAAGGAAAGATCTGGAGCTTTCTGTTTTGTTCAGATGCAAAAATTCAATTAGATTTGCAATATGGTAGATCTAGAAAATAATTAATCATAAATTAATTCACAATGAGCATATAAATACATATATATTACTTCATGACACTGGATTTCACATGAATAATCAAATGCTCCTATTTCCCATAATAAGTTATGATTCTTGTCTTCAGTTACTTTCCTCCATCTCTTGTGTGTCATCTGCCTTGAAGAGATGCTCCCACCTATCACAACTATGGGCATGACACCCCACACGCACCGTGGATGGCAGGTAAAAGACCACCCTGAAATTGCATAGCATGCAGCAGTGCGTGACAGCTTCCCTCCCTTTAGCAATACCTGAAGTGAAACGCACGGTTGAGGAACCTGGCTTTTCAAAGCTCTGCTTTGCCAACAACATTTTGCTCTTTGTCTTTGCTATCTCACATGGGAACTGGTTGCCAATGTAAACAGCCAAATTAGACAAGACTTTCCAACATTACATTCTGAATGAAATACTATTAAATTACACCACAAAACCTTACAATAAAAAAATAGTTTTCCTTATACAATTCACACTATATTTTAAAACTTCCTAAAGCATTTGACTACTCAACTGATAGTTTCGCAATATTCCTTTTCTGTTTTTTTGTTTCTCTAATTTATTGAAGAAAGTTTGAACAACCTCCATGTCATAGAAACCTCCAGATAATGCTGCTGCAATACAGGATGATAGGGCCAGCACAGTTCTGATGCCTTGGATCTGCTGATTCAACACATCAGTTAGAACAGTAGAAGAAATACATGTCAATATAAGCAACGTGATCTAAGAAATACTTGAATTCTCTGCTGCCTTGTAAGAGCTTACACCACAGCCCTTCCCTTCTTGACGTCTGTAACAGTCTTTTTTCATTATTTGACAACATATTTTAATTTAACACATAGGAACTTAAAACCTTTAAGCTTGTTACCTTTCTGTCAAACTTAGTTCGTGTTGCTTCATGTTAGTTCAGAAGTTATTGTAAAAGAAAGGGTAAGGCAGAAGGAAGGGCACTGACATACAAAGTAATCACAGCAGCTTATTTCCTTAAACAAATCAGGCTTAGGACACTCCTATGTACCTGGAAGCTGTAGAGATGAAGCACCAACTCACCCTTAAGAGAAGCAATCCTAGCTGGTTTCAATGCCTTAGAGATACTGAGAGGGTTCCCTTGCCTTAAAATTCTGTTTCTAACGTATATATAAATGCCTTTTACATCCAATTAACTGTATTATGTCTCCATGTGAGGACAACTAAACTTACCACAGTCTATTTGCAGACAGTTAGTTTAAAACCATTGGTTTGACCAGTGGAATACTTTGATATTTTCCTTTGAAAAGGTAAGGGTAAACATTTTTGGCTGCTCTTCCTACTCTATTGTAGGCCCATCAGTCTCAGGCCTGTCACCTGCACATGGCCATATGAAGCTGCTCTACTTGAATTATAAGCGCTGTACAATTGTTAGCAGACACATCTCATTCATAATCTTAGCATTTCCCACCTCTGTAGCAACTGTGTGAGTCCAGGTTTTGATTAGAAAGGATAAAAAGAGAAGTCAGCAAGCATGTTGCTAATCTTGCCTTGAAGGAAAAATTCCTTTGATTCTCCAAACCTGTAACCTTATTAGACTTGCACACGTTGAAGCATGGTGTGAACTTTGTCACACGCACATCTGAGGCAAGCAGAGGGAAAAGCATCTACTGAACACCAAAAGCTCTCCCCAGTTGTGCAGAGCACAAAAGCAACCTTCAGGGCCAGTCAGCACCACCACACCAGTGCTCAGCCAGGACAGATGAAGAACGGCAGTCCACACGCAGCACACACTGAACTCCTCACTCCATCCTCCTCTGCCTGCTCAAACAGATGCTACATGCAGATACAGAAAGCAATTCAGTGATGCAGGATGGAGCTGAACTAATGAGTTTGCTCTGGGATTGATGATAACTCCGCATGGATACAGAGGCCTACAAGGAGACAGCGCACTGCGCAGGACCCCCAGCTCTACATGGTGCTGAGACACTCAGCTCCAAGGTCTTATGTCTGAACAATATGGAATTACACACTTCCACTTCTTCCCACTAAGAAATGCATCATATTTTAGTATTTAGTATTGTTACCTACATCCAAAATGGGGAGCAGTACCAGGCTGCGCTTCTTTACATGTCTTCCACAAAGCAGGCCGAGGATCTCCTCCACGGATCTCTGTGGCAATCTCTGTTCTGCTTCAATCCAACCGACAGATGACAAAGTGCAATTTCCCTTATTATAGTGGTGGTGTTCTTAAGTCTGAATAAAGTTTAAGGGGAAAATAAAAATAAAAAATAAAAAAAATAAAAGAGTATGAGCTCATCCAGTCTAACTTCCAAACTGTTTTAGACTGAGTAATGTCTGCAGAAAAGACCACACTTGAGCCAAATGCAAAGGACACGAGTCCATAGTCACCTGTTGCCACTGATCATCAAGAGTAGATAGCTTACGTTGCTAAACATTTATTTGATCAAGGTTGGGGTTTCCTAACCTTAGTTTGCTGTACCAGCTACAATATTAATGTATTTTGACAGCTGAACTATGTGAATAATTATCATTCACACAAACTGAAAAATACAGCAGCAAAACCAGATCACTAACAGAACTGCTGCTTATCTGTTACTGGCCTACAAGCACACTGGAGACACACTCATAGGCCTTTTTAACCCATGAGAAGTTGCACTTAAAACAGAGCATTTAAAATCTCTCTTGTATTTCCATATAACCCAAGCTTTTACATCAAAATATTGTGTTGCAATGATTTTATGCCTTCACTGACAGAAGCCCGCATTAATCTTTATTTTGTCCTGGGCTAAATCCACTGCAGCAACTTCTTAAATATAGGAACTCTTCGGAAACATTCTGGTACTCTGAAATAAATACATTTACAAGATATGTAACAATTCACACGGAAGGCTGCCTTGGAGCCAGAGGACTAGCTGCATGAGATGCAAAGATCAGAAGAGCAGGATGCTGATGCACCTAAAAGCTGGTACTCATTCACTCTTTGATTGCCAAGTTAGACAACACTGTTTCTACTTATCTCTCAAAATGGCAAAACAGAGTGCCTCTGCACTTCAGTCTTCACAAAAGGACTTAAAGTTCTCAAAAGCAATAAAGTCACCAGAGAGCTTCCAATAATGAACCCTGAATCTGAAGATTAGTAATTATTATGTGTTCCATTCAGGTAACAAGATGACAGTATCCTAATGCTGATTAACAAGAATGCACTCTCTTTCAGTTTCAGATTAAAAACAAAAATGCAGCCAGAACAAGTTCTTGCCTTGTATCTTTCAGATCACAAAAGGATCCACTACAAAACAATAAGATGGACAGAAAACGCAAAGAATTTCAACAGATATTGTTTTGCAGATGAGGCTTAGTTACGAAGCTGAAACAGAAACAGCATCAGAGCTTAGGATAGTAAGCCTTTTTGCCAATGAATTTCTTGTAAAGTCAACAATTATAATTTATTCTGATCCTTTGTGTCACCATATTAGTAGTTATTTTTCAGCAATCCCAGGGCAGCAACAAATAATGCCATAGAAGAGGACTGATATAATTACACGCTGAAAAAGATAGGCCAGCACCCTTACACTCAAAACTACCCTCTGTGGCTCCTTCATACCCCATATGTTGCTAATAAAACTGTTTGAATCATACCTATGAGACAGTTTTACTGATATTGTATCAGGTCCCTAGGTTCTTTGTTTGAGATACGATGTCACAAGAACTATAACTATGCAAATTCTGTGATACAAGATCCCACCGGACACAATATTACATACGTAATTCGCAGTATGAAACTGGGCATTAACAATAATTCTGGTGTTATATAAACGAAGCTGCTACGTTTATTGAAAAGCTCGCTACACTACAATGAAATCAAATTTAAAAAGCAATAAAAAGCAACTGACATGCCTATGGTAAGAATGGCAACATTGGTCTTTTTTCCCCTCAAACAACGTAAATTTGGTTTTGTGTTCATTTGACAGTGCTTTGCAGAAACTTTTAGCACTGACTCTAAATAAACGCAAGTGAGTTTCCTCCTCCAACAGTATTAATTAATGTTGTAAAATACGAATCTTCTGAGCTCCACTGTTAGAAGCCACTGCCTGATTTTCAGCAAAAATCTGAAATCTACTCCTATGCTATTTGAGGCTCAATTTTTATTACTAGGAAAATAATTATTAATACTAAGAAGCATAGCTGTAAAATCAACATCCAAGGGATAGCAGCACACACTGCACTGCTCACAAAACACCTGTATTCTACCTCTGGATCTGACTTCATGTACTGCATGAACCCCAGCAAACATTTCTTCCCAGCTTGCATCAGGTAAATGTGTCTTATCATGTCTCTTAATATAATTTTTTTGCATAAAATCATTGTCAGTGCTTTTTATATACAGATTTACACACAGACACACCTGCAAAAAGACATGTCTGAACCATCTGAAAAGAAATCAGTGTAACAAGAAGAGACAGCACGGTACACTAAGAAACCTGACAGCACAAACCAGGTTGGCACACGTGCTCCTTTCTCTGCTTTCAGTGGTTTCTTCCCTTCTCTATTAAGTTCTGCTTTTACCGGACCTGAGGAATGCTGGGGCTTGAAACAAATGGCCTGCTTTATAAGGACATGACAAAAAAAAGGAAAAGCCTAAAGGACAACCAGTAAAAAAAAACAAAAAAAAAACAGACTTAAGATACAGAAGTTCAGTATTTCACCAAGGTGCTATGAGAATTAATAAGCCAGATAATTTTGTAACACAAACTGTACAGCAGATTTGTATTGTAAACTGCCTCATATACAAAAGAAAAGGCATGGTTCTGTATTCCCTTGGAACACTTGTAATGCCTTTGACAACAGACAGAAAATATAAATGACACTCCACAACTAGCTGCGAAGCCTCATACTCAGAAGTACTGACTTTAACTAAACGATTCAAGGTTTTATTCAATGGAAGAGAAATGGATTTGCAGCCAGGCATACAGTAAGCAAGATGAAGAACTGACTGCTTTGTAGGAATGCACCTTGTGTGCTTCCGCTACAGCAGCAGCTAACAGTGGAAGTTTTCCTGAAGTCTTCGTTTATGCCACCCCCTGTGCAATACAAAAACTGTAACAGTTTTATTCTCTATTTTTAAAAAAAGCATCCTAGGTGACATCTTAGAAGTCAGAAAGCTTACACCAGATCCCAGGAACATTCTGTCCTCTGTTATCACTGTGAAGTTGTATCATGGTGCAATTCAGAAAGAATCATATACCTATTTTCAAACTTTGAGAAAATAACCCCTCCTTCTCAATATGGCCCAAAGCTGTTATGAAGCAACTTATTTTTAGAAAAAGCGCTTATGCAGATACTTAATTTTAATTAATGGTCTCACTGACTTCAACATTTGCACAGCGAGACAACTCCACGCTTCAATTAAAGCGTGTACAGAAATGCTTTGCTGATTCATGGCCAAAAGGATGACAGGAACATCATTATACAAAATGCTCATAAAGTTTAAAAAATAATAACAGCAACCCCACCATCCAACAGGGTATTAGGAACCCTGGAGAACTCACAGCTTGAGCATTGCTTCCACACTGCTGAACACATGAATTCAAAGGCTAAGACACATTGACTGAAACAACTTCAGTGAGGAAAAAAACTTTTGAAAAATACCTTTAAAATGATACACCTCTGTGTGATCTTTGTCTTTCCACCACTGACATAAACTACTGGCCAAGGTTCAGTCTGCAGCAGTTGTGAATTTTAACAGAAGTGGAGATAGCTGCACCTTCATTTCTGATTATGTGCTTCTTTTTCCATTGATCACATCATGTAAGTGTGGGGTTTTCTTGAATAAGCAATGAATCACTTCCAGTTCCATCAATGATCACGTTCAACTTATTCAGATGTTCACTTCCAGGCATCAGCCACTGTGAGCTGCAGTGCTGCCAATCGTAATATAGCTATAACACATCTAATTTTGAAGTAGTATGACACATAAGGAACACTACTTACGTACTCTTCATTATCTTGGTAAATCATAAACTGTAAGCTGTAAATTTAGGCAGAATCCTCAAAGACATGGTAACATTTGATTCCATTTATAAGCAAAACTGGCACACCCGATGGCCTGCTGTTTGCTATTACTAACTAAATGCTGGGGTTCAAGCACAAGATACTCATTCCATGAAGAGTAATTGTCAACTGTGGTTGATAGTGTAACTGAGTGGATGGTATCCCTATTAATGTAGCAACCAAGAATTAAGTTGTTTCACTGCACTGAAGAGAAGCGTCTTCCCAAGAGCTTCCCAGCTCCTCTCTCCTTCACCCCAGTAAACATCAATGGAGCAGCCTGGTACTTCTGAAGACGAACAAAAAAGCAGTCTAGCAGTAACACAGGAAAACACTGATTTGTGATGCCAACAAGGGATGAAGCACACAGATCTCTCAGGTAGTAAAGATACAAGTGGTGTGTTTGAAGAAATACATAGTGATGTGAACTGGATCCCAAAGCTGAGTTTGCATGCTTAGTGACGACATTTTGGTAACCCCTCTTCAAATCACATACTCTCCAGTAGTTCTCAATTGGCAACGCAGCACAGCCATTGCACTCACAAAATTGACAACACATTTTTCTCACACCAAGGTTTAGCAAAGAATGGAGAAGTCTGTTCCAACATCTAGAACAGAAAATGTTTGTCTCAAAATTGATACCAGCTCTCTTAAAAGAGAAGCAGTCAATGAGTATGCGTGTATACACAAGCATTGCTTCCACACGCTTTACTCGTTAAGCAGGGCACCGTGTTTCATGTACAGCTGTTGCTTTGCATTCAGGAACTGAAGACAAGCCCAGGGAAAGCAGGAGTAAACAAGTTTCTAAACAAACAACATACATAGATGCCTTTAAACAGGACCAAACCAAACATTCCTTAAAGTTGCATTTACAAGACAAAGCTGACCTCGGGCACCACACTCAATATGTATGAGCCAACCTACATGGATACTGACCTTAATAACACCACAGGGCAAATCTGGCACACAGAAGACATGCGCTCCAACAAATGTTTTCCAATGTATTAGGCATACAGAAGCCTTTTTTTTTTTCTCCCCTGCATCACAAACCAGACGTCACATTCCTTAAATTGCTTCCTTCCTTGACCAAATACATTGTGGACAACCTAAGGAGCACATTCCTCAGTGTTTATCTGAGAGGATCTCATTTACAATTTTCACTAAAGATGAAAGTATGTGCATTTTTTGCACAGATCCAGATTGCACAGAAGGGCAAAGGCAGAGTGAAGCAATAGAAACAAGCAGTATGAGACGCATCAGAGGTGGCCATGGCCACTATTCCATGCTACACTGTGAATTCCATTGCTTCCTTGTGGTCACTGAATACTGACGATAATGTTAAAGAAAAGCACTGGGGTTGAACAGGTAACTAACACTAACTTCATAACCCAGGACAGCATCAGAACCCATCCAGATGTTATCATTACTGATGTGCACACACACGTAATGTCACAGCCCATATACTCTCTCCACATCTATTTATCTCAGATGCTCTGATCCATTCAGGAACCACAGCAGGCAAAGACAGGAGAGCTGGCTAACCAAGATACGTTTGAAAAGTCTTACCTACATTTAAGTTTTGCAACTTCTATAGTAAACTACTGAATACTCAACCACCACTCGTACCAGTGTTTCTTCCACTTCTGAAGTGACCACTGCCCATCTGACCACAACATAACCCTCCAGATCTTAACAGTATTTAAATCAATTTAAAACACTACCTCTGCCCCTCATTTTGATGCTGTAAGCAAGTATTTAGGCTTGCATTGAAAAAGCATTGTTAGCAGAGCATACAACCTCTGAAACAACTGAAGAGCCCAAAGTCTCAGCCCCACACCCCAGGACCCAAAGTAAGAACCATCTCTATGAATTTAATGATATCATTTCAATGTTTAGGACTGGATATATTTAATTCTTTGTATGCAGAGTAGTTTACTTCACAAAAAAAGCATAAGGTTTTTTGTTTTTAAGATTTATATTGAATTAAGAATAGACTTTTAAACAGACTCACTGCAGTAAAAAAAGTATATGTTAGTGCTGGGTAACACAATCAGCAGATAAAAAGATGAAAATTTCCTACATGGAACGGCCGTACTCTTGATCATCATCCTGTCTCAAACTTGTCAACTTGCAGAGATTTAGACAACTATAATAAAATAAAGAAAATACAGATTCAGAATATACCACGCTAACATTATCCTAGCAGTTAAATACAATACTGCCAAATGCTTACACATGCTAAGCAATCAAAGTGAAAATCACAATGATGAATGTGTAATCTAATGTCCACTCACTTAGATTTATATGAACCATCACATGGAAGTCTCTAGTTACCCACTTAAAGTCAGTGGGAAGGATCCAGTTTTTCCTGACCCGAATCAATTTTCAGTCTAAACTTCTGCATTTAGTAATTTTTGGCTTAAGCAGAATGAGTCTTTGCATATAGTTATAGATGCCTGAGGCCAGGCAGTCCTCTACAGCCTCAGCAACTGGCCCCATTATTCCCTGTGATAGTGGTGCTAGAAAAAATATGATCAACTGAATTTCCCCTTGCCCTTCCTGCTGCAGGAGAAACAGATCAGTCTATTCCTTACTACAGAAGAAAAGGCCCTTAAAAGGGCTAAATTTCATTTAAAATAGAGCTCATTAACACTGAGTGCAGAGCTACATACATCCTTGGTTTTTGTTTATGTAACCGAGATGCCATCATAGCTTAAAGAACGCTCTATATATCAATAGCTGGTTTCTTTAACTGATGGTGGAAGCTTGCTTACTGAATCAGGCGTTAAGGCACCCAATGCTCAATCGTCGCTCTCATTCTCAAAGCATTGTGCTTGGAAGACACACTGTAGTACATCAAACAAGCTTCCCTGTACACAAAAAGCACTAGAGTACGGATGGGGGAACGTAGGTGCTGAGTGCCAGCTGCCTAGCTGCTAAGTGGTGTTTATTTTTCATTTCTTTATTTTTTACCACAAACCACAGTTATGCTAACTGTCCCAAGGAAAAAGACTGTCTTTTTTCCTCAAGACTGGTAATTCAATTCTTCAAGAACATGACAACTGGACCAAGACCTCGTAACACAGCATTTAAGCCTATGAAGTTTCCATGCAGTGCTCTCTAAAGTGTTTAGTCTAGTTAATTGGTTATACCAGTCCTCATCACAAAACAGCAATACTAAAAATATACAGATGAAGGAAGAGGCGTGGGTCACAGCTGTCTTGCATTCAAATGCCATTAAGAATGACACTACGCTGCCAGGTACTGTAAAGGCAGTGTAAATCCCACATTCTATATTAGCAGCCACAGAGCATGTATGCTAATTTCATATTAAAATCTTCAAAGTTGTGCACACACAAAAAGGGAAATTAAAAGTAATACAGCAAATAGAGCAGTGATACTCCATAACAATTGACGTACCAGGAATTACACCTCATGCAGAACAAGTTACATGCAAGTACAACACTTAGCAGAATGACTGTATAGAGGAAGACATTTGACTTCTCATTCATGACTGTTTGAGCACTACTAGAATAAAATTCAGTTCAGACTCTCAAAGGACGGAGCTATGCGAAATGATGAGAACCCCAAGGCCAAGCTACAACCCTGTAAAATGCTCCAGCCTTACAAATTTGGACTCTCCCCTGCCATTTTCACAGAGAGTAACTGCAGAAATGGCATCCAAACAATTACATATGACCTTTTTACATAAATTTCTGAGTTCATTTATATTTCATCACATGTTCCTCCGAACAAGAGCTGCCCCAAAATACTTTGCGTGAAAAACTAAATGTTCCCAATGACAACTCTGATCACGTCACTCCCTAAGAACGAACACAAAAAGATGCAACAACAGTAAAAACACCACTTATTCTTATAACTTCAAGACTTCATTCTAAAGATAGTACATTTTCAAATTGTCTTTCCTAAAACTCAAGTAATATGTTCATCGCTTTAACCGAAAGCCAGCAAAGTACAACTTGTATTGTGCTGCAGGCCATCCAGTGAATGTTCTTGATTTCAATCATGGATGGGTGAAGATGAAAAGTAGTTTGGGAAAATTTACAACAGTTCTGACACCAGTTTGTGTTCTTCATTACAAGTTCTCCTATCTAGTTATTAAGACTTACTCCAGACCTTTTACTACCTTCAAAAAGATTATTTTCATCAGTTCTTTGTATCTTTATACTTAACCATACGAAATTGCACAGAATACAGGCAAAAGTCCCTGCTGCAGCAGTAAGAATAGAATGCAGTGGCTAAGCTATGATCTACACATAATATTTAGTAGTAAAATTTGTCTTCAGCATCACATTCTCAGGCACTTTCTTATTACTGCTTTAACCCAAACAACTGTTCTGCTAATAAAACAAGGAAGGGGAGCACTCCCTTTTCTTCTCAGTCTTGAACTGATGCATCTCTACCAGAACTGCTTCCAACATTCATGGCAGGTAACTGCATTTTGCTTATGCAATGCAAGCACTGGCCTGCAGCAAACATCTACGACAACTCACCATGCAATTACCCAGATGAACCATCAGGGCTGCAAAGCTGACCCGTTCCTCCAAACATGAATTTTCCACACAGAGCCCAGAGGGATAAAGAGAACCTGCTGCAGATTCCAGAGCTTCTCAGATGAAGTTCAGATCAGAAGGCCAAGGCAGAGGTGGAAGTGTAGACGGCTTATCAAAAAAAGGCTTGCAGAAGGAACAGGTGGAGACCTGACCTTTCTGCAAGCTGTCAAGGCTCAAACTTACAGGTAAGGCAGTCTCAGACTGCTTTGCTGCAGTGTTCAAAGAGCTGACATTTGATATATTAAGACTAAAGTCCCTTGTGCTAGCTAAGCTTTTCTTTCTTTCCTTCTCTCTTCAGATGATGCTTCCTGTAGGATAGCAAAAAGCTTTTGTGATTGGAATCTGGTGATTCTCCAGAGGAGACAAGGAAACACCTGGAGGTCTTGCAACATGTTGGACACAAATATCAGGGTAAAAAACACCTGCACTGCAACACCTTGAGTATCAAAGATCTTAAACAAGATGTCCGAGTTTGGATGTATGACTGTAAGTCCCAGGAGCAGAAACACCAGCTAGAAACCCAGAGCCATTTAGCTTGTAATCACACAGGAATTACTGGCGAGTTCATTTGTGTGAGGTCATTATCCTTATAGAAACCTATCCTGTTAAATTACAGAGCAAGCATGGGTTTTATTGGCAGCTCTCAGCACTCCCTAAATATTCCCCCCGTGGTAACAATACATACTCTCTAAAACACCATTGAAAAAACCTTTGCACAACAGTACCCCAACAGTATTTCTATCAGTCCATTTTTTCATATCTACATGTGACTCCACACGTACAAAGACTCAACATGTACATATGAAAGCTTAGTAAAACACAGCTGACATTAACATTACCTGCAACCTTTTTTTTTAAACTACAAAGAATCAAACTGATATTTCTGTAGATTTCTTTTGCCACTATTTAAAACTTTCTGTGCAACCTACTTGTGAATTAAGCTGAGTAACAGTTAACTCATCACAAAACTTTGCAAACGCATCACTGATAAAGCTGTCAGTCTGTAATTCCTAATATCTTTCCTTTCAAAGCAAGATACAAAGAGAAGCTTAGCAGATATCAGAATAACTGACGTTCCCAGAGCAGTTTAACAAAAATACGTTATTTTTCAAAGCAAAACATCTGTAAGATGCTTGTTTCCAGTACTGCTACCACTTGTTAAACACCTGATGATGTTCCTTCACCAAGTCAAATCTCCCCAGCAACCCTGTGAGTACAGTTTGTTTTTTGTTTTTTGTTTTTTTTTAAATGGTAAGAAAGAAAGGTAAGAGTCTTCATGAATCAACACTTGATCTAAGCTCACACAGAACACAAGAATAAACACTACACATGCTGGCCATGCATTAAGGCAATTCTTACACCCAAACAATTTGATAATGTAACATTGTGTATCAAGGCAGTTTTTTTTTTCATAAATTATGATCTAAACAGAATACTAGTCAATTCACCAAAAGATATCAAAGACAGCCCTTTATTACAAACGATCTAAGTATCCCCCTTGAGGCTATGGCTATCAGAAAGCATTTAGTTAGCTTCCAAGCCAATATTTTTTGTATCTGCTTTATTATGAAACCATAACATATTTTCAATAACTTTTAGCTTTGCTATACAGAGAAGGAAATAATTTCCCAGAACCCTTTGGAAAACGTGACGTGTGAAATAATTCTCCAGTCAACTTGTGTATCATTACACTGAAGAAAAAAAAAGTATATCAGATCATTTGATCGTTGGAGGAAATAGAATAGTTTAGGGAGCTTCAGGACAGATGGACGAACTTCAGGTCATATAAAACATTACATCTTCAAACTGTATTTGAAGAAAAATGTGAAAGTTTGTGAAAGCACCCCGGGTGAAAATACTTTGTGTTGCTAAGAAACATCATCCCTGATGATGGATGAATTAAATTCTCTCCTTTAGTACAGCCAACTCCAGGCATCCCTTACTTATTAGTAGAATGTCCTCTTGTACTGGCAATTTACTTTAACAGCTACTTGCAAATAAAGAGCCCTACCTTCACACAGAACTGCGACTTCCACACTTACATAATTAATGCTAGAAAACAGGATAGATTTTGTACCTTGAACAGAGTTTAATAACGACACTTTCCAAGTCCATATTTTCAAATGCAGTACTAAAACATACATAATGCTTCAGACTTTCTCTCAGGATACCCTGCAATAAAAGCTACCAATCAACTGCCAGCTGAACACTGAGCTGAACAATTCAGTGAACAAATAGCTGATAAAGAACAAAACCCTTCAAACATCTCTAAACACTGAACACAAATATGCAGGTAATCAAATTTTAAACACTACTTTGAGGGAAAAAGCACATTCATTTGTATTATGATGACACCAACATAAAACCAAGCAAGAAGGAAATAATGCAAACCACGTGCTTTTCTCGTTTGGAAGCTGTCTTCATGTTTCATCCAGTTCCTCTTTCGGTATGTTACTTACAGGCTGCTGCTTCTGCTGAACATATTATTGAACTTACAGTATCTTAGCATTTCTCAAGCACATTCTTCTGATGAAATCAGAGCGTACCTTTCTGTCTGCAGCTTGCCTCGTTAAGTGCAGTCCCTTCAGAAAGCCCTCAGCTGGAGCAGGGGAAGGGGGAACGCTTGCCTCTCCCTCCATGTAGCAGAGCAGGAGTTTCCCTGCAAGAGAGAGAAGAGCAAGCACATCTCACCTGCGCAGCCTCCAGGAGAGGGATGCAGCAGCAGCAGAGATGAAGCACAGGGAAGCCCCAGTGGAAACACAAGTCCTGAGATCAGAAAGCAGACATGTGGCTACTGCTTGGTGTGCTGGAAACGAGCACAGCTTCCTAACAGCCCAGAGAGGAATGGGCAGGATCTTACACAGCCCAGCAATCAATGCAGCCACACTGAGCACTGAGAAGAAACTGACTATGCAATAACGCAGTTGACAAAGGAGAGAATAACACAAAATTTAAAAAAAAGTTTAGTTTGTCTGCAAGGATTTTTTTATTTTTAATATGTCTATTATTCTAGTTATGTTCTTCAGCTTTTTTTTTTTTTAAACTATCTTTTTTTTTTTTTTTATTAAGGTCTATTACAGTAGCATACATTCTAAGACAGCTCCCAAGCTAGAGTCTCAATTTAAGGGAAAAAGTTTTAGCACTAGAGACCTTAATTTAAGGAAAAAAGTTGAACAATCCTCTAGAAACTGTTCTCTGTCTCCCATCACAGCCTCCAAGCCAGAAATCATACACAGAGTTTGGTGGTGAGGCCACACACCCAGCCAGACAGAACACAGAGGCCGTCACAGAGGCTCTTCTTTGAAGACCTGCCACCACAGAGAAGAGTTACCATCAGGGAGCCAGAAAAGAAGTGCTTAATAACGAAGCCAATTTGGCTGCTCTACAGAAGGGCTTCCTATGGGCCTAGTGAGGAAGAGCTTTACAACCTAAGCAGAAGCACTGCAAAGCCTCGAAGGCCATGGCTCATCTGCATCACTTCTGCTTCTGGAAGGCCAGCAGCCCTGCAGACAGCTGCAGATCCTCCTGCAGCCTTCCTGGGCACAAAGGTTGCCATCACATCTGCCTCAACCATCAGCTATCGTCCATGGTACTTTCTGAGTCACTGGCAGAATCTCTCAGTTCCTTAGGTTTTAGAAACTTAAATGCACAAAGGGCTTCAGATCACATCAGGTGTGCTACAACACTAACATGAAAGGAAAATGCCTGCAGATTATGTTCCAAGTAACAAGAAAAAAAGTAAAGGTTTTGATGTACAGAAATAACTTTTTCACTTTCCTCCTCCATGCTCTACATGATTGGCAAAATAACACTAACATCAAATATTTATATGTGTTTGATCACAGAATGTTCTTGTTTAATGTGTATCTAATAGCCATAAAGACTATGGATACATCACAAGGTAATCAGACACATAAGCATGCATATATATATTTATTCAATTAATTACACCTCAGTCACTCCATGATCCCATCTCCAGCCAGCAGATTTGTACCAAGATACAGGATGCAAGTGTTTCCCCCTCCCCACCTTGGTCTCTCCACTGAATAATTAAAAACCTTTGCTCTTAATGAGAAAACTTAAGCATTCAAAAACATTCCAGTTGTGAAGGAAAAGGGGCACAGACCAAAGGACTGATACAAGTTTGCTGTGAAGCTGAATTCCAAAAGACAGCATTCCCAATGTAGGATGATTTAATATTTCAACTTATTGCTTAGATGATGAACAATAAACTTGCAAAACTTTACGGTTACCTGGGTAGAGCTGCTAGCATTCTGGGAAGCAGAGAAGGAACAAATCAGGAATAAATGAGAAAGTCACATCACCATGTCTGGAGGTTTAATCCTAAATTAAATATGAAATATATATTTATAAATCTGAATGAAATTTTCATATTTTATAATACAAACAAGAGTATCTTATACAAAAGATTCTAACATCACTGGTACTGACTGACTGATCCAAGTTCAGATCTGGATACAAAGATACAGGAAACTGGAAGAGCTCCAAAGAAAAGCTAAGCAATCAGGAAAAGATAAAGGGAAATAACTTTGCTTAGTACAGAAAAGAAAAAAAAAAAAAAGACAACTGAAGAAATGGGGCTTCAAAATAGGTTAAGAGCAGTTACAAAAATGATGATCATATCCCAGTGCAATATCCGGGGCACGGGGCTGGGAACACACAAGAAGCTTAAATGGTTAGGAAAAAAAATAAGAATAGGTCCTAGGAGAAACATGTTACCTCCAGGGAGAGTTAAGCAACGGATTAGGTTGTGGAAGGGTTACAGAAAATTCAGCACTAAGCCTGGGGAAGGTGAAGATGTCAGAACGCATTCGTGGGCACTGTGTGCATTCAGCACAAGGCTGAACTCCTGAGAAATGGGTTTTCTTTCCTAAACGTGAGGGCTGTACGAGTGTAGACCCCTGCCAGGCAAAGCAGCAGGTGACTTTACTGCCTCTCGGAGCTCCACTCCTCTCGGAGCTTTTGATATCTCTCTTTCCTAAATCACCAAGGCGGCCTGTGATTGACAATTTTCTATCATATCAAGCATGCTACCTTAAGTATGAAGTGTTCTGAGGGATCCTCTGGGGAAATAAAGTCAGAGCAAAGGGAGGGCAGCGGCAGCCAAACCTGGGATTCTGGTCCTGAGGAGGAAACCTATCCCACCACGAACCAGAAACAGATGTCATCATTTTTGTTTAGAGCATCGACGAGAAGTGAGCGCTACAAAAAAAAAAAAAGCACTTAATAAAGTACTTGGACAGAGAAATAAGGAGGAAGGTTTGACGTTTCCAAGCTTATTTTCACAGCAGTATGAAAGGAAATGAGGTAGAGTCAGAGCTAATTCTCCTTATATAATTTCACATGGAATGATTAGTTCTGCCCCAACGGTAACAGCTTTCCAGAGGGTCCTGCTTGTCGCAAAGATTGCATACAGATGCTCTAAGTGCAGCTTCCCT
This sequence comes from Perdix hodgsoniae, assembly GCA_035772895.1. Lineage (NCBI taxonomy): Eukaryota > Metazoa > Chordata > Aves > Galliformes > Phasianidae > Perdix > Perdix hodgsoniae. The sequence continues at coordinate 4,873,506 of JAPSGF010000040.1, forward strand.
ATTCTCTGCTGACAACCAACTTAAAAGGACAATATAATCATCTTACTGTAGAATGAAGTTCACAGCAGGCGGAGGGAAGGAATGTCACAGCTACCACAGAACTGCACTTGCACATTGGGGGCCTGTGAGTTTTCAAAGTTTAATCACGAAACAGACTCGTGAAAGGGAACATATGATGGAGCTTTGTGTTCTGGCAATGCCCGGTGGCACTCTGGGACATCAGGGGCAGCACAGCCACGTTCCCACAATGAAAGGAGGCGAAGAAAAGCAGTCATGTCACATGCTCACACCAATTTTTATTTTCTACTTATTAAGGCAGGTTTTCAATCTTTCCTGTGCTAATGCTCCCTTCGTAAGCCTGATTAGTGAAGCATTCCGCACGTACAGGAGTGCAGAAGGTGGTGGAATTCTCTAAGGCACCTGGGTCACTTCTGGGTGAAATAGCCATCACGGGAGATTTGTCTGAGCAAGGCCAAGAATCCCACCCACTGGAAGAGCCAGAACTGAGCCCAGCATCACAAGGATAACATTAGAACTCTCTGCAGAACATTGCAGTAGGTGTCAGTGCTTTCATGAAGCACCGCTGTGTTTTCTACTTAAACCTCAAACAAACATTCATACAAAATCCACATTCAATTCCAAAACTGCTGCTGCAAATAAGCATAGCAACTGCTACTTCTTTAAAAAAAAAAAAAACAAACACCAGAACACTGTTTATAAACATATACATACAAATATATGGTTTCTCAGAGAGACAGAGCCTACTTTAATGAATGTAACTATCTACTAAAAACCTAACTGATTCCCTGGAACAACATGCCAAATATTATAAGGAATTTAAATGTGCATCTTTTGCACTCCTTAGCACAATCATTTGTTTTTACAAAAGGCCTAGAGATTAAACACAAAGCACGCTATTAGTTTTAGGCACAAGAAAGACCAATTTTTCATGCCTTGCCAGAAATAATGACTAATTAGGCCAACACTACCCTACAGTCATTTCCATAAATCCTGCCTCTACATTTAAATCACAACCAAAAAGAAAACTGACTTAATGATAACAAAATCATATTTTCTGTAAAAGTTTCTCTTAAGTAAGATCAGGAGAAGAAATTATTCTCCAAAGCCAACGCGGAGATGACGTTGCTTATTTGGAGAACTTGATTTTATCTCAAACGGCACAAAGTTTTAAGCAGAAATATACTGTGTTAAACTGCAATCCAACAGACAGACATGGTGAATGGCAGAAGTTTCAAACAGAAATCTCAGCAAAGAAAGAGCTTAATGCTTTATTATTATTATTATTTTAAGACCTGGTCCTAGAAATGGAGCTTTCTGCATTTTCTTTCTCCCAGCTATTCTGCCACTGGCCACATACCATCACTGCTTCACCTGATCGTTTTCAATTTTTCAGCATTCATACACATTTATTCTTGCACATACGTATAGAGCTCTGCAATATTCTGCAAGTTCCTCCACGTAAAGACTTCCGAACAGTTCTGTTTCTATTACATGGGTTTAATGATAGGAACCACAAGTCTCAGTTCTCCAAAGGAAAGACTTCTCTTTGTCTTTTCAGATTGAGAAAAATAACAAAGAGCAACAGTGAGATCATCATCCTTCATTCCAACATCTGACCACCAAATCCTGCTGCTGTGAGTAATGCCCATCATGGACCATCAATTCAGTAAATCTTCCATTCCAGAGAGGAATAAAAGCCTAATGTATTAAAGCTGAATCCAACTAGTTAGGCATGAATTTAAGAGTTGGTTGGTTTTCTTTCCCAACCCCAATGACAGCTTCTAATCATAATTAGGAATCCTGCACTCTAGATGAGCAAGTCTTGAGTACAGCAATTATAAGCCTCATACATGACCATGAGACAAACCCATTCTATCCATCAAGACCACCATCACTATGAGTTCACTGTTCGCAGAAGCAAGGCCAAAGTAAACTCTTTAAGGACCACTGGTGCATCTCTAGGGGGAAAAGTTCCCACAACTGCTATGGTAGTAGCGGACTATAGGTAACCTGTTGCACAAAAATGGCATCTGACTGCCCAGAAATAATCCTGCAACAGAACTAGGGACTAGTACATAAAGCCAGACTGTTGTACACACATTAATTAAATATGTTTTCAGATATAAAATTGATTAAATTCCTCTTCTCATTTTTTTTTCCCAACCTAAGTTATCAACGTTTTTTTTTTTTTTTTTTTTAATAACAATTCAACAAAACTGGGGTATGGAACTGATACATTAAACCTAGCTGCATCTGAACTGCTAATGACAGAACTGCTAATCACGCCTGTAATAAATCTCACACATATTTGATTACATGTATACATACACATATATCTAAGTCAAAGTTTCTTGTATAGTATCAACTTGCATTGGGACTTAGAAACCTCGGCTGTTTCTGTTCCTTCTGTGTCTCAACCCTACGAAATAATAATTCATGGGAGCGCACCAAACCACATTCAGTGCCCAGCCCTGCCTGTTCTCCTCCAAGGTCTGCATTCCATCCTTAATTTCCCATATTCCGTTGTTAATTTTAGATATTTCTCCATTTCTCATTTGGACATCAAAAGAGCTACTCATACTCAAAAGATCATCAGTCTGAAGCACCGGCTTCCCTATTGTCATTTATAAATTGAGCTTTGATTACTTGCCTACAGGAAATACCACAGATCAGCAATAAAACATATATACACACTGCCATACAGCTACAGTCCAGGATTTAGGATAACAGGCTGCTTGAAGATGCAGCCCTCAGACTTCCAACATCATATTCTCCGCCTGGTGCTTCACACATTTATTTTTACACTCACATCTGCCGTGCAGCAATACGGACAGCCAAGGTGTACCTGTAAGACACGCTTTGATAGGAATCTGTTCCGAAGGAAATTCACGCGGGGCCTCGTGCCCTTGCAACACCCAGGCGCTGCACCGCACCGCTAACTGCACCGCTTAGTGATGGCTGCGGGCTCTCAGCAGCCCCTGTTAACAACCCTGCCACCAGAGATCAAGATGATTTTCCTGCTTCACAAACTTAGCAGAGGACGCATCTCACATACATGCAGAGGGAAAAAAAAAAAAACAACAATGCTACATAACGTACTCCCAAAATGCAGCAGTCTACTGTATGTCTTCCTGAGCACCTTCAACATATGCAGTTTGTCCTCCACTTTTTGTTTCTGTTAGCTAGCAACACTCAGTTATACAACCAGATCAAAACAAGTGAGACACTCGCTCATTTCAAGTTTTCAAATCAATTCCTTGGGTTTTGTTACTATTCTCACTACACAGTGGCCACTGCCTCATGACCAGCAGTACGCAGAAGCACTCAAGAGACCAAACATTACTGTCTTATTATTTCATAGAATGGTCTGGGTTGAAAAGGACCACAATGCTCATCTAGTTCCAACCCCCTGCTATGTGCAGGGTCACCAACCAGCAGCCCAGGCTGCCCAGAGCCACATCCAGCCTGGCCTTGAATGCCTCCAGGGATGGGGCATCCACAGCCTCCTTGGGCAACCTGTTCCAGTGCGTCTTTACACCATTGTCACTAAAAACTAACCTTAGAATATGTTCTCAATGTATTTTCTTACAATAAAATACAACTCTCTCCACATAGGAATAAACGTTTAGCATTTAAGATACAATTTTCTTTTGAACACATAGTTTAAGATCCAATTTAGGCAGAAACAGCTTTTTTTTTTTTAACTGATTTATTTAACCAGGTGAGAAGTCAAATCTTAGAACAAGATTTCCTCCTTACAGCTGAAAGGGCTGACACAAAAGAATTTTCCACACTAAGTATTTGCTCACCAACTGCTGCTACAGAAAGGCCTTATCTCAATGGAAATCCCAATCTGGACTGTGTAGCACTGTATTGTATAAACATATTCTGATCTGGCAAAGCCAAACAATGTAGTATATTAATCTTTATTTTTTTCTTCCTTATCTAAGTTAGATTCCAGCTGGACACAGAAAAAGTAAGCAATTCCAATGCAGCAAATGCTGCTGAAGTCATCTTTCCATCAGGAAGAGCTTGGTGAGACCCCAGCTTCACCTTCAGCTTTTGCCCACACTCCAGGAGCCCTGAGAGAAACAAAGTAACGTGCTGTTTTTATGGTAGAAACACCTAGTGGAACTTCTTCTTGGCCATACAGCATTTTGGTCAGGGATCAAATATATAATCTAAGTCCACGTTGTAGATAGTGTCAGGGGCCTTAAAAAACTATATATTTAGCTCTTCTTCTAGCTGCAGGCAACGTCAAAGACAGCAGCATCAGAGTGCAGAAAGCATTTATGAAAAGCTAAACCAGGAACTTTTTGTTTTCATATTCTCAAATTTTATTGAGCAGAATTGTTTGAGGATAGTTTACTACTTTTACCGGCCACTCTAAAATGGGCCTTCAGCCAAACACATCTTCAAAATACGTCTGTATTTTGGTTTTAGAACAACATTAAGGAAGTTATATAAGTTTTACATCTGAGTCTGAGTGACTTAGCAGCATAAATGACAAGTTTCAGCTGTAACTTAAGTACTTTGCAAGCTCTGAGCATGAACTACAGTAACAGTTCTATTTGGTAATGATCCTAAGGCGAAGCAATCAGCAAGGATTAATTAACAGCACTGTTAACTTGGGGCAAAGCCCAGGCTCCCAGCACATCCTCAGCGTGCCAGCTCACACGGCCACAGCAGCACCTGCAGAGAGCACTGACATCCAAGCGGGCTGAACTCAGCTTCGTGTCAGGTTCGGCTCCTAGTCCATGCTTAAATGCTACCTCCCTCCCTATCTCCATTTTTACTATTTTCCTCTCTGCCATTTTGATTCAACTATTTATCCTTCCTACACAGTTCACACTTTCCCAAAACCTTCCTAAGACATTGCCTTTAATAGATGCTCATCGCTGTCATGTTAGGGCAGGAATAACCCATTGCCTACAGTTCGTGCTGTTCTTCTTTCTTGGGGCCTCACTGTACCACTCTAGGCAAGATAACTGACAATAATGCTAGGACCTCACTGCCTTACAAGTCAAATTGTGTATTTACGTGCAGAGAGAATGATTTTGTCCTGTATCTGTAAAGCACCTGTGTCTTGAGCTGGACTAGATGGCAGGGTTGCTGCCTAGGTTCCATCACTTCCTTCCACTGGCTGGCTAAACATAGGAATGGCAAATTGTTCAGAAAGTTTGTAGAGAAGTACTACAGTACTACAGCAGTGAAAATGACCCTCACCTTTTTGTACGAGGTAGGCCTACAAACAAATAAAAATACCACTGTAAAAATAAATAAATAAAAATAATAGTTTGAAGAAAAAAAAAAACACACCACAATTATCCTCAATTGACTTATCTGATCTGAACTCACAACTGTTAAATTTATGATAGAAAGTATTCTTCCAACGTGTGTTACTATGCCTGGAGTTCTCAGAATGGTTAAAAAAAAAAAAAAGAAGCAGCAAGAAGAATACACTCTACAGCAGGTCTTGAAAGCTCCAATTAAAATTCAATATTGTACTTTGTATGGAGGCTCTTTACATGAAAGCCCTGTCATGGTTAAGATTTAAGGTTAACCAGGTTAATAGAGTCCAATAAAATAGCTCTATTTAATTATGCCAAACCATTGTTATAAGCCACACTAAAATCCGCTACTCATCTTTACCTGACTATTGTGCTCATCTCCGAGTCATGGTAATGCACATCTAATTCTCAAGGACCAGCAAATCCCACCACAAAGTACGCTTTCCCTCCAGGAGCTGAATCACAGAAAGGCCCAGGCTGGATGGGACTTCAAGGATCATGAAGCTCCAACCCTCTGCCATTTGTGGGGCCACCAACCTCCACATTTCATACCAGCCCAGGCTGCTCAGGGCCCCATCCAACCTGGCCTTGTACACCTCCAGGGATGGACGGGGCATCCACAGCCTCTCTGGGCAGCTGTTCCAGCACCTCACTGCTCTCATAGTAAACAACTTAATCATACTTAACTCATCAGAACTACTCCTCCTTCCAACTCCCGCTCCTTACCCCGCACCCGCTTGCACCTCCAGTGGCTCCTACCTAGCAGCCCACCGCTCCACTCAGCGCACAGCCATGTGCTAAAAGACCCACGCAGACCCACCAAGCCTCATTCACCTCAGCCACACTTCCCTACAAGTTGGAACTCCCTCTTGCAAAGCGCCAGTGGGCAGCTCCTGTGCTGTGAGGTCTTCCATCCCATAACACCTGTAAGCCTAGACAGAAAAATACTGAAACTATATGAGTCAGTGAACTGAAGTTGAGTTTTATGCCTTTTACATATATGTATATGTGTGTGTGAAGCACATTAGGACACTGCGAAGCTTATGGCTTTCTCCTGACAGTTCTCCCAGCAAAACTACTTTTGCATATTCATGTTTTAATGGCTTCACGGGGACGTCTGGGGTTCGAACGGAGCAGATCGCTTTATAAAGCCTTAAACCACCGTTGCGTTTGTTTTGGTTTGGTTCTGTTTTTAAGGGAAAACCACACTGGCGTTCAGGACACCACACAAAGCCCTGAACGCTTACAGAGACGTGGGCTGGCTGAAGCGCAGCTCCGGGCTCACGCAGCCCCGACGGCCCGCAGCTCCCCGAGCCCCGCCTGAAGCTGCGGCCAGGGCCCCCGTGCCGCGGCCTGCCGGAGGCGGGCAGCCATGTTGGGCCGCCGCGCGGCGGCAACCCCGCTGCGGCGGCGGCAGCGGCAGGCCGGGCGGCCCCGCTCGAGCTCGCCCCGTTCCCGCCGGCCCCCCGGAGCGGCGCCTCCGAAGCGGAGGCCGCGGAGCCATCTTAGGGGGCGGCGGGCGGCGCCTCCTAAAGGCGCTGTGCGGGCGCCTCCCGCGCCGCAGGTGCCGCAGCCGCGCCGGGCGCTGTCCGGCCGGCCCGGCCGCCCTCTGCTCCCTCCCCTCCGCAACGCGCGCTCTGGGGCCGGGCTCCCCCACCCCCCTTTCCTCCTCCTCCTCCTCCTCCTCCTCCTCCTCCTCCTTCTCCCGGCCTCCGCCAGGCGCCCGCCCCGCCGCTCAGCGCTGACCCCTTCTCTCCCTCCCGCCTCGCTCGGGCGGCCCCGCTCCTTACCCCACCCAGAGGGAGCTCACCTCCTCCTCCTCCTCCTCGCTCCCGCCTGGAGACCGTCGGCACCGACGCGCCGGCGTCCCGGCCCCTCCCTCCCCTCGGCGCGCAGGAGAGCCAGCCTCCCCCTGCCGCCAGCCGGGCCCCCTCCTTCCTCCTTCCGCGCCGGGCCGCTCGCCCCGGGCTCGGCCACCTCTATGGGGCGGAGGGGCTGCACCGTCCAGCGTGGGAAGCGCCCGCGTCTCGGGCTGTTTTATAATCGAGGCACCGCTGAGGATGGAAAAACATCGAGGATCCCCGAGTCCCAACCCCAACCCACCCCCACCGTGCCCGTCCCTCAGTCCCCACGGTTCTGGAACGGCGGCCTGTCCCAATGCATCGCGACTATTTCAGAGAATCAACGTGTCCTGATAGCCGAAGGGAAGCCGCCCTGGTGCAGCTTCAGGCCGTTACCTCCTGTCCTGTCACAGGATGGCTTGGGTTGGAAGGGACCTCAGGCATCGAGTTCCAACCCCCTGCCATAGCCAGCCTGTTGCTGGCCAACTTAACTAGATCAGGTTGCCCAGAGCACCATCCAATCTGACCAAACAACCACTTGCAATTGGCCTCCAGTGCTTGATGGGCCCGCTCAGCTGAGTTTGGGGTGCAGGGACAGAGAAAGAAATGGCAAGATGTACTTGATGGTACATCACGTGGCTTAGAACAGAAATGGAAGGGGGGGGGGGGGGGGGGAAATACACCACCCTCCAAGGATGCTTTTGTGACATCAGCAGAAGAATGGGAAAGAAAATCAGGGCTGCTATCAGTTATGTACGAGTAGGAGGCTGCGTTCTTTTCCGTGATAAATCTTTTCAGGTGCTGTTACCCTGTGGGACGCCAGGCAGGTGTTACTGTTACATCCTGTTTTGTAAACCCAGAATGAATAACAAACCTCTCAAGCAAAACTTTTCAGAGAAGGAATGTTTGTCACGCTGACTCAGTTGAGCGTAGTGTTATCTTTGGTATGTAGATGTGTGTTGTTGTTGTTTTTTTTAATAGAAGTCAAAATGAGTAACATCTAATGAACTGATAAAGCAACATTTCCAAGGAGTACAACTGTGAGAGAAGCCAAGGATTTGAGCAATTATATCTTTTTCCTACATTTGCTAATCAGCTATTACAAGAGTGATGAGAAGGCTGACATGCATGAGAAATACCCTTCTGATAATAAGCGCTTTGTTTCACACTTCTCTAGGTTCATAAAACCTGAATCAAGTCACGTCCCGATAGTTTTCCACTCTCTTCCACCTCTGAAGTTCCTGATACCATCAAGCTATGGGAAGGACAAAATATTATTTATTGTTTTTAACCTATGCAAAAATGCTAGAATCCGAAAGTCTTTAAATATTTATCACGTGAGTGATAAATATTTTTACAAATATAACTCCTTGTCTTTCAGCTATAGTCACAGAGAGTGAGGTGGGAGGAGAACTTCAGTCCGGCTGCAAGACTGGTCCCAGCATGTGCTGGAACGCAGACAGAACTGGATGTTTTATCCCCAACTTATAGAAAAATTGAGGCGAGGAAGTGAAGGCATTCATTTTTGAACTGTAGAAGTGCTAATTTGTAAGCAGGCAATTTAGGCTTGATTTTTTTTTTTTTTTTTTTTTTTTTTTTTTTGAGGAAAAGCCCCATGTATATACAGTTCCCATTGAAATTACACTTTAGGCACCCAAGCAGAAAGACTTTGGCCATACTCTTTTGGGGTCCTGCAGCCCTAATCCCATGTTCTAATTGGCGAGTAATCTGTGGACAGATATTGTAACAGTTCCTTTAGAATATTTTTCTACTTCTCAGGCATTTGCATACTAATGGCATAAAAATAGGCACTTCCTGCCAGTAATTAGCTGGAGCCCAGTATTTAAAGAAAGAAAAAGACCACAGCATTATGGTAGAGGGATGGTACTGAGGAAGCTGCAAAAAAGAGTCACTTCTCTTGCACTCAGTGCCCTTAATTTAGAGTTCATGACTGGCAACTCCGTTACCTCTGTGTGACAGGGATTAACTGTTTTCTTGGCCTAATAACTTTGCCTCTAATGAGCCCCTCCGTAACTTTTTTCTTCACAAATCACTCTATCTGTCCTACACCCAGTCTTGCTGCTGTAAAGGTTTTTTCTTTTTTTCCCCCCTTTTCCCAGAAAGAATAATGCTCAGAGTGAAGTTTGCACCGGGAGCGTTGTTCCATGTGAAGCACCATGACTCAGAGCAGCTTTGGGTGAACATGAGGAGCTGTGACCTAATGAGGCACTGTGCAACTCATAACCACATGAAGTCATACGAAGCTCCACGTTCAGCCACTTTAAAACAAGCTGCTAAGTGCTGCAGAGCTTCAGGTATCCATACTGGGCTATTCAACACGCACAGAGAGCACAGAGTTGAGCACAAACCATGTCGGTGATACACGGATGTTCTTCCTATGCAACTTAGCAACATAGGTAGCTTTCATTTCACATATGAGTACTTTGAGTCAAATACACAGTGCAGAGTTTTCTATGTTGCAGAAATTTCTCCACTGCTCCTCTGCCGGTGGTATCTCTGTGAAAATGAAACATGAAAGTGTGGAGTTAACCATCTGACTCTGGGAAACAGTGATAACTTCGACAAGACAGGGAAAGTTTATTTCCCTACTTTCATTCCCTCCACTTCTCTGGAGATAAGTAATATAGATTACATTCTCCAGGGCTACTGAGCTGACACCTTTAGCAAAGAATTAAATGGAGAAACTCTTCCCGTGGCATTACTTACAAGAAATTTAAGCAATTAGTGTTTGCTGTCTACAATCGGACAATACTGATCTCCAGTGATGCAATTTAAAAGCTCATGAGATGAAACTACAGTTAATTATATACCCTTAATTTATTTACTTATTTCAATAGCAAAGTAATTACTATTGTACAGGTATCAATCTCTCTAATACATTGATAGTAGCTATTAGCTTATCTGGAGTTGCTGCTCCAGATAGACCCAATGAATGAGGTTTGTATTCCTAAAACTGTGATCTGAACTGCACCTTTAAGTGTTTTGCCCCCTTAGAGGGATACAGAATGGAAGTTAGACTTTCTAGGGAATGTCCCTCTTCTTTGCAGACATGAAACGCCTGCCTCAAATTATTTCAGTGTGATTTTTGCATCAACTTAACTGTGTACTGCCAAGGAGGGAGTGGTGATGTCCAGCAGCTGGGGTGGTTCTTTCAGTCTTCACTAGAAAAGCCTTTTCCACCTTTCTTACACCTTTTAATTTTGTTTCCCCTCTATCCATCCCACTTTGTTGCTGATTTGAATGTCAAGTACGCATGGAACTCTGTGTATTACATTGTGCCCAACTAACAAATGCAATTGTGTCACATGCTTCTTATCTTTAAAAGCAAACCTTGCAAAGCTTGTATCCACTCTTCCAGCAGAGCTTTATTACCAGAAAGTATTTTCCTGAAAACTTTGAGACTCTAGCTTATTAAAGCAGATCCTTAGGATGATTGGGTCTATTCCATTAGTAGATTTATAAAGTGTACAGACTGGGTAAACAACAGTGACAGCTTGGGGAAGTGTATGCACCTGTTTATTAAAAAGACGTTAACAAGGGCAAATCTAAAATAAGAACATGTACCACAACCCAATTTTCAGCAAATTTTTATGCATGCCTACACTTAAGGTTACCAATGTTATTGGCAATTTCTCTCTCTCTTTTCTCTCTCAGGAGTACACAACTGATGAGCACGGAGCATCTGTGGCAAAGGGAAAAAACACCGTCTTCAAATTTTGAGGAGCAAACATGACCCTTTCTGTTTCTACTGATTTCCACCCACATTCAGTTAGTGCGAGAGAAGGAGGAAAATTTAAAAATTTAAAAAAAAAAAGCAAATTTTCTTTGCATGGAAGGACTGAAGAATGTATTGTTTTCTCAATCACAGGCGAGTGCTTTCATCACCGTTTTTGCTCTACATTAGAAGCGACAGAGAGTTTTCTATATTTTACTTGTATAACTTAGGAGAGGTCACATTTGTAAAAGTCCCTCTGCAGAAGTGAGCCTTCTCTTCGGATGTATGCAAATTCTACAGCACGTATGCAGTTTGTAATTTGCCGATAGGTATAAGCATATGCAAAATGGAGATTAAATGTGTATGTGCAAGTTTGCAAAATTAATCAACCGAGAATATACAGAACTACAAATGCTTTGTTGAAGATTTATGAATTAGCCTCCTATAGAAGCTTTCACTCAGGGATGCTAAATACACTTCATTTTTATTAATAATTAATAATTTATATGATTTACACGATAATGTTATTCACCCATAATAGCATTTTAAAAATATATCCCAGTCTTGTAAGGACCTGTCAGTACTTCTGCCTATTCACAAGTGCTTTAGTGGTGCTTTTTATGAGTATAAAATGCTGCCAGTCCGGAGCCCCTCCAGGATTAGATCTTAATCCCTAAAGATATGTAAGTGCTACCACCCCTGTTTCACAGACTGAAAACTGGGAGTTAAATGGGCAAATGCATGCAAGTTTACACACAGTCCATAATGGACTAAGGAAAGAAAGTCTAGACACCAAACTTGTGAAGAGTGTTGTAAGAACAGTTACTTTCCCTTCTTATAGGCACTTTCATATCAGCAGCTGATCTGAACATTATCAACAGAAAAATCAAAGCCCTTGGCCTCAATGCTTTGTTTCAGCATACAGCCAGATGAGCTGGGAGCCTAAACTTGATTCCTTCTGTTTTCAGAAATTGAAGCAAAGGGTGTTCAAATGATTCTCACAATGCAAGAGGCAAAAAAGCAGTGTTTCCTTTCAATACACCTTTTACTAGAACTGGGTACAATGGGGTGTAATTATTTTCATAACATTAACAATATCTGCTATCTTCCTCCCATCGTAGGTAGAATTTTAATCTGATGTGTTTTTGCTTTGTAATTTTCTAAAACGAAAAATTCTGATTTAACCAAACCTCTTCAGAAGGAAACTGACTGATATTATCTTACTTCCCTCTTTTCTTATTGTGGAATTGTTGAGAGAATGCCAGTTGTTTCTACTTGTCATCGCAGCTTTCTATTGCTTGTTGAAGGCAATAAATATGAACCAGAAGACTACTTAAAAACTGACCAGCACGCAGAATTCAAATGTGTAGGTAGTAGCACAATGACAATATCAATCTAGTTTTTCATTCATTACTTAATTGCAAATACACACATACGCAAGCACACAAATTGTGCTTTCTGAAAAGCAATTAACTGACTTCACAGTATTTTTTCAGCAAAAATGTTAAAGAGTTTTTATTTCTTGGGTACTAAACTGGGAGTGAATGAACATCACCATCTTTCAGAGGGTTGCAGCAAAAGTCGTTGACACTTGGTATCATCAAAAGGACGAAAACTGGGAACTGCAATATGAAATGAACTGCCGAGGCTGATGATCACTCACATATTTCTGACTCCACACAGAAGGCCTGTTTTGTCCCATATGTGTGGTATTAAGAGACTGTAAGGTTCTCTTTGCCTCTGAACTGGGTTAATGGATCCTGAGGACAGTCCTCCCAGCAATAGCATGTATTAAGGGATCCGCACAGGTTTCACAGCTGCACAGTGCTGAGTTGCTCTGCAAGGCATGAGCTAATGTACAGTTGATTTCTCTCTGGGGGGCACTTTGATTCCTGGTTTCAGAGGGGACCCTCTCAGTGTTCCTAATGATGTTTTTGGCTACAAAGCCTGGCAGCGTTAAAGCACTGGTGAGGGCTCTGCACAACTGACACCAAAGAAATGCAGCTTAAAGAGCTGTAGCAAAAGCCGTCACACTGCTGCTGCCCACCACTCAAACAGAGAAATGTATAAGTACCAAAAAAATCTCAAGCTCTGTGAGCAGAGTAACAAAGCTGTTTGCTATTATGGACAAAAGCTGCAGGAAAAAAAAAAAAAATGAAGAGGAAATGGGCTGTATTACTGTGAGTTGGCACAGAAATGAAATACCAGGGTGCAATTTATGTATAGTAATTGTTCACGAAGCATTCTTTTGGTTTTGATAGTGACTCATTGTGTTCTTTGTGACCTTTGATGTACAGGATGGGCTGCTAGAAGACAGAGGAAGCCGCAGTAAGAATATAAAACTTTATTAACTTAAGATTTTGTTGTTTTGTTTTGTTTTGATTGCTCGCTGATCATAGGTAATATCTCTGGGAAAAAAAAAACTACCTGGGGCATTTACTTGAGCCCTTATGGTTTTTGCCTTCCCTCCCAGGCATTTGGAGTTGAAACATAGCTCTGGTTTAGCTGAAAAATGGCTTTGGTTTTAAAGAGGAAATTTGTTAAACAATTGCTTGCTGATGCTGATTACTGAGTTCTGAAAAATAAAATAACCGATTGAAATACTACTGTAGTGGTAGGCCAGGTAATGAGCAGTGATAGGCACAGCGCAGCATAGATGGAAAATGTATTGGGAGGATATTCTTCTGAGTGAATATTTTATGTTTAAAAAAAAAAAATACAAAAAAAATCCTTTCTTACAGTCATCGGAGTTGACACAACAGACTCTTCAGTGCTGTTAAGTTCCATTATGTAAATCCGTAGTGATGTAAGCCAGACACTGTCAAGTTTGATACGCCCCAAATTTGACCTAATTAGCCATTTGGTTGTTACTTTTTTCAAAGCTGGTGCAACTCAGCTCAGTTCAGGATATAGATGCTAATTGAATGCATAACCTACAGGTGCTAAAGAATTCCTACAAAAGGAGGTCTATCCTATTAGGAATGCAAGTCAAGGCTCAGGGTCATCAGCTTGGGTAGTAGGGATGGGAATAGAAATCCCATCTACAGCTCTCTTCACATCACTGTTGCATTTCCAGGAGCGAAATTCAAATCCAGACTAAATCAATGCAACCTAATAGATATTTGCCAGCTGAAGCCACTCCAGCTTCATTTGGTTGAGCAGAGAAAGGACCCTTCCTTTGGTTTACCTTACTCCACACTAACAAACGTACTGGTGTGCAAATGACAGCTGAATTTTGCTCTCATTTGTGCACCCACCATCTCACACGTTGTACAGAACCACCACTGCTCCAGGTTCACCTCTCAAGCTGCGTGTCCCCATGCTAGCATCCCCAGCCCAAGCTTATCTCCTTTACGTTCACGTCCTCTTCCTACCCAGATCAGCCATTTGATAAGCAGCAATACAATAACGTGGTTTTTTTTGTGACTACACCTTGGCCCAGATGTCTTCATATAAACACTCTATCTCTTCTGCTGTTTCCCTACAATCCCCTAACCAAAATGAAACAAGATAAAAAGAGCTGCACAGCCCCTGAGCTTCCTGGCTTTTATCTTTTTATACCAAACCCTTTGTGTTAATTTCGCATGGCTATTTTTACATAAGAAATAATATCCTGAATTACTGCTGTCACGTGCACTTAGGAATCCCACCTAACCGTACTCATCTGGCAACCTGATAGTGCTTCCTGCCCCTTCCCTCACATCAGCACTGCAGAAAGAGTACTGCTCAAAGTTTCACATCTGACAAAGCAGATGATTTGGCAACACCTTCCTATAGATATATACTTTTTAAAAAGAAATATGCATGTCTTTGAGTAAACTCTTCTTTCCAAGTGTTCTGTTTTGTCAGCTTGCCAGCTCTACTTCTAGCATTGTTCTGCTGAGATTGCTGTAAGGAAAATGAAAGAGAAGAGAAAGGTACAGAACTGGGGGAAAGGGAAAAGGGTTCAGAGGGCATTTAAAGCCTGGGGAGACTAGCATGGGAAGGGAGATAGGCTTAGGAAACATGGAATAAAGTGGTGGAATGAGAGATAAAACAAGAACATAAAGGATAAGGGATTAGAGAGATAAGGAGTTCAAGAGATGAAATATGAATAAAGGAAAACAAGAAAAATAAGGATGAAAGGAAAAAAGTGACAGGAGTAAGACATGTAAACAATTAACTAAGAAAATATTCTGTTTATTTTAGTAAAAGAAAATTATAGTATCTTTATTATTCTCTGGTTTACTAGTTCAGAGGAATTTTTGAAGCTAAGAGCCGACATTTGGGTAGTATCACTGAACAATGATAAATATAAGCCTTCCAGTTGTTCACGATACTAAACATTGGATAAGAAAACAAAGCAATAAAAAAATATATATTCAAAACAACTGCATACGAAGTGCAGATCTGGATGAACTCCTCACAGTATTTGCAGTTACATCCACCAGATTAGCAATAATCACTTGAGTATAGATGGACCAGCTAGCTGACAGTGCTGCAGATTGATACCAGAACTAGGAAGTGCAAAAATGCTGGAGACCAGTGCCACACTGTCCACTGACCGGCAGAAAATTTACTCAAGACCATGATTTGTCTTCAAAAGTATTTCAAAGGATGTTTTTCTTCTGTCTAGGTATTTAGAAAGTGTTATCGGCCTCAGTTTCTGCCTGAGCTGTTCACATAGGCCACATAATGTGGTGGAACATAGATAATAGTGCTTGTTTTCCCCAATTGTCTGAATGTATATCATCAGGAAGCTGAAACTTAGTTGAACCCACATTCACTTTTTTTTTTCCCCCCACCAGAAAGTCTGCATATATTTATGAGTCCAACAGGAAGTACCAAGAAGCAGCAATTATTTTTTTCATTAGTC
The DNA here is from genome assembly GCA_035772895.1 of Perdix hodgsoniae. Lineage (NCBI taxonomy): Eukaryota > Metazoa > Chordata > Aves > Galliformes > Phasianidae > Perdix > Perdix hodgsoniae. The sequence goes on from JAPSGF010000040.1 coordinate 4,889,250, forward strand.
TATGTTTTACTCTGATAGGAAGTGACTAAATAAGTTATTAATCAGCCGAGCCATACCTTTCTGATACCTTTAAACTTGCATAACATTGTTCAGGTCTAGAGGGAAAACATTCCTTGAGGTCAGAGTTATTTGGCATGTAAAACCTAGAGTCTGCAAAATTAAGTCCTATTATTTGCTAGTTAACAGAAATCTCTCTCACCCTCTTTTTTTTTTCTTTCTTTTTTTTTCTTTCTTTCTTTTTTACATATGTTTTGGCAACCCATCATTATGCCACTGCTTCTCTGAAGGCTTTGTCTTCCCTTGGTGCCCAAACCTTGCTGCATCTGTCTGTGCATGTCTCCCTATTTCCCCCAGCACACAAAGAAATGCGGGGTTGCGGTCAGGCTGGAAGTGCCACATCACATTCTAGAGACGAGATACTACTTTTACATGAACAGTGCAAGCAAACAAGAATTTACATATCAGGAAGTTGGGACATTTAACTTTCCACATGGGGAACCTTGTGTAATCTGAGCTTTGTGCTCAGATTACCACCTCTCTCTCCTTTCTGTTGAGCAGAAAGATATTTCAGAAGCTTTTGCACCTTCTGAAGGTGCACAGAGAAACAGAGCCAGGACAAACAGGGTCTTGTCCTGCTCCGCAAAGGGCAGGGCATTAGCAGTCAGAGGTGAAAGCATTTTTTTCTGTCCTGCCTCCTTCTTGATTTCCTTTTGGCAGGCAGAGGCGGACAGTTTCCATCAGAAGTTTCTTTTGCTTGCTGTGGAAGCACAGCAGCTCCGCAGGCTTCTGAGCAGGCCTCCCAGCTATTGTGAAGGAGTCTGAAGATGCAGTTGGGATATTGTGTGTGCCTTTTCCTCAGATGTGATGGGACAATCCTGTGACAGGATTTCTTCCTCCAGAAAATCCACAAAGAGAGAGTGAAGCATCTAATGAGCGCTGGTCCTAATTCTGATGTCACCCAGCCACGTTCATTCCATAAGGAGAAGGGTATCATCCTTCTGATTTGAATGTTTCATTTCAGTACAAAACATGAATTAATGCAAAACTGGATTTGTTTAAATGCAGGGCGGAGGGGGACACAACACAGTAAAACTAACCTAACCCCCCCCCCCCCTCCCCAAGATACTGCTTGCATTCAAACCTGTGAACCCAAACAGAAACTAAGACACCTGAGAGCTGGGATAAGTGGTTGTGCATCTGTAGGATGACTCAAACACAGGTCCTCTGCCTAATCATCTGAGGTGTTACAACAAGAAACCACCACTAACAAACAACAATTTAAGCATTCTAAATTACATTCTGTAAAGTCTCAGCTTGCCAAGTGCCTGAATGAAAAAGGATGTGAAAGATGGGCCCTCCTTCATTCTAATTCAATCCAGATTCTGGGATTATCTGTTAAAAATAGGACATTTTATATTCTCTGATAATAATAATTTTCCATAGACAGCTGTTGATGTGCCCATAGGTTCACAATAGCTCTTTTAGCAGTGAATTGTAATAACAATTTCTTCAAATACGTCTTTGAATTCAGAGCTGTATGAGCTATTCATAGGGAACACTTTAATCAGTGAATTTCAGCTTTTATTCTGCTTGTAAATTGTGACAAATGTTACTCACAGACATTCGATATAAATAAACTTCAGCCTATCATTTGTTCACAACATGTTTTTGCTGCAGTATTTCAATATTCATTATTAGCCTTGCACAATCGGTCACCTTTGTGAAGCACTATTGTTTGCTCTGAGAGAGAAGCAGTCAGCAGCAGGAAATCCACACTGGGCAGCCGTGATTGTCCAATGGATAAGGTGTGCACAATCACAAAGTGAGGAGGAGCGAGATCACAAGGCTAAGGAGTTTTCAGGACTATTTTAATATTTCCTTTCCAGTTCCCTTGACTCAGACCTTGGTTGTAACATCACTACGAGAACAAAGAGGCCACTTGAACATTATAGGCTGAGGTCAAATTGAAAATTAATGATCTCTTATCACATTCAGACAAAGCTCCAGCTGCAATGGGTGGGGTTGGGTGCTTTTCTGGTTTATTTAATTGCAACTGAATCAGGACTCTGAACAGTGGGCTTGCCCAGTTGTAGCTGCAAAAGATGAGGTCACAGGCCATTTTCTGAGTCACTTAGCCATGCCCACTGCAGACCCTGGTTTAGGAATCATCTACGTGGCTGATCTCTTAGGTGAGAGCAAATGAAGTGCAAGTTTAATATCTTAATGAAACAAATGCCAGGCATGTGTTTTATATGAATAAAACATCTTTGGCATAAACCTCTGTGAAAAACAAATTCCAAAAGGTTGTAAATCAGAATTCAGTTTTCGCTGCGCTAAACCGCGTGTGAAAAAATGATGCTGTAGATACAGCTCTATTTAAGCTAAAATGTTTGGCAGTGTCTTGTCAGTGCAGGAGAAAATGGATGTAATGTGCACATATGCACAGGCAATGACTCAGAATGATGTACAAGTGTTACTGTGTCTAGTCCAAAAGAAATACCTGGAACTCAGGAAATAAGGCTCCACAGTTCAGCAGATTTGTCAGAGGATAGATGTTCTGGTTTTGAAACTTCAGTTTTCCCCAGAGTGCTATAAACATGGCTCAGGGAAACAAATACAGTCTGGGTCAACTGATATCTCTGGAACTATTGCACAAACTATACTTTTCTTCGGTATTTATAGGAGAAGAGTTACAGAAAGAAAAACAGGACTCCTAGCAGCATAAGGAATGAAAAGTATATTGATATCCAGAGCTCCTGGAACAGAACATATACATGGACTCAATACACCAATTAATGCATATGTAAGTTCTTAGGTAGTCACGACAGTTAAATCACCTTTGACTATTCACATAAATGAGCCTTGTTTGTAAGAAGGGCAAAGATCTCTAAGGCTTGAACCAATCTGCATTCAAGCATAGAAAAAATCTGAAGTCTGCCATTTCCTGTTTATAGAAGTTTTGGCTGCCCAGACAAAACACAGCAACAGGAACAATCCTGGAGGGCTTGGATGGTGGTTACGACACCTCTGAGACCATTTTGTCATGGCTGATGGTCAGATTGCTCCAATTTACCCTCATGCTCTTGGAACTGGCCACTTTGAAACAATCTGAGATGTGTTTGTAAGGCCAGCGTGAAAATGTGTTATGAAATGGCACCACTCCTTTATGCTTGCTTTGTTCTACCATTAATATGTGCAGATTTAAAGCACTACCTTGTGTCAGCTCCCCTTGGGCTCTCCATCCTTGAGGTATTCTTGCCATTGGAAACCTTGCATGACAAAAGAACATGCTTTCTCAAAGATAGCATCAGGCCCTCACATACATTTGCTGGAAAAAGATCTGACTGCGTCAAGTGGGATAATTGAGGTTTCATGGAAAACTCTAGGAGGAAGTTTGTGGTGAGGAGACAGAATTGGCATAGGCCCATGCCAGAAGAGCAGCTCAGACACAGCTCTGCTGGTCACTGCGTTGAACCAAAGTTCTCATGAGTTGTTCATTAAACTCTCATTGCCCCAGTTTCATAGAATGGCCCAGAAGGGACCTCAAAGATCATGAATCTCCAACCTCCCGCACCACATGCAGGGCCACCAACTTCCAAGCTTAATACTAGACCAGGCTGCCCAGAGCCCCATCCAACCTGGCCTTAAACGCCTCCAGGGATGGGGCATCCACAACCTCTTTGGGCAGCCTGTTTTGCTACCCTGCTCTTCTCTCCATGCATAAAAAAAAAAAACACCTAACGTGTTCACATTACCCACTTGGTGCCCAAAAACAATTTTCAGGAAATCTGTAAGATGATGAAGAAAAGAAGCAGGGTAATTTGTCAGAGGCTGGCTTGACGGTCATTAAAACAATTATGGTATATGGGGAATTTCTCATGCAGTAATGCCCCCCCTTGGATATCTCATCCCTTCTCCATACCTATAGCATTTAACCTTTCTCTCTGTAACTACCTTCATGGCTGACCACTGTGCATTCAAATCATCTTTTGAAAAATCCTTTTGCAGTTACACTTATTTCAGTTACCACTTATTTCAGCCTACATCTGAGCCCGTTGAATAAATCAGAGAAGATACACAATCCTGGAAGTGCTTTTAATCACAAGATAGATGCAGGCATAATACGGCCGTCTGCCTATAAACTGAAGCTGAAAAAGTTATATCAGAAATGAGGTGTAAATTTTTAACATTGCACATAATTTAACTGTTAGAACAATTTAACATTTGGATACTACGCAGGGAATGTGGGATATTTTTTGTCACTTCGAAGTCTTTGAAATTGGAAAACTTCCTAGAAGATATGTTTGAGCTCCGCCAGAAGTTCCTGAGCTGCAGACTCAATAACTCAAAATTGAGGTAGGCTGTGTAAATGTCTGCGATCTGCCTCCTGCAGATGATGGGCTCGAAAGCCATAATGGCCTTGAAATGTATGAAAACACTTTGTCTTTCCTGCCTGCTATTTAAAAAAGAACTGTCACAGCACCATCAATTAAGATAAGATGAAAAAGGTACAGCAAATAAAATTGCAGTCAATTAAAAATTGAAGGTGGAAGATGTACATACCTTACATAGAAGTGATTTCTAGCAATTAAGCAGAATGGTCCAGATAAATTAAGTAATGAAAAGCATTCCAAATCTCATTAAAAAAAAAAAAGTGCTTCAGATACAACCCAGGAAGAAAAAGAAGAATTCAAATAGCTGTGCAAGAACATAAATATCCATTTTGAAAATATATTCAGCTGAACAGCTGTCATAGTAACCTTTGCAAATAAAAGTGTTTAAGATCTTTATTGCAGTAATACAGTATTAAGTATAACATTTCTTCTGAATTCTGGCACAATTACTCATCTCAAACTGGAAACATTTGACAAGAATGGGAAAGATCGCAGGTGCCAGTGAAGCAGGTGTGAAGGAAAGAAAGGTTTCAGAGCAAAGCCCACAGTTGTTTTCAATGTAGTGCTGCTCTCTTGGAGCTCCTTGCTATGAGTTTTCTGTATGAGCAGCTATTTTGCACAAGTCAGTGTATCACAAGGTGAATTTTTGAGTCACTTCTGGAAAAAATTATACGTGGCTGCTTGGGGGGGGGGGGGTTGCTAATGGAACAAGATCTTTCCTAGATTATGCTCGCCTTTTGATATCTTCTGTGTGATAAAGTAGAGAGCGTTTTCTAAATAATTACATTATTAGCACAGAATACATTACCAACTAATGTGGAAGCATGGCCACATCAATTTGCAGGGCACACAGAGGGGACGCAGCTAATTCAAGTTGAAAAGCAACTTTAGCTACAGTGTCAGGTTTAAAAGCTAAAGCAGACCTCTTCTTGCCTCCATCTGCGCACACAAATGAGGAGGCAGAAAGTCCTGCCCCTGTCCCTCTGGCTGGTCCAGCTGTGGGGATTGCTATTCATAGATGGGAAGCACTGCAGTAGGAATTGGGAAGAAGCTACCGCAATGACTGCGATGCTTTGGGCTGATTGCAAGCAGTCCTTTGATTGGTCTGCTGGCAGGAAAAGGAGGTGGATTCTAATGACAAGAGATACTTTGGAAATTAACAGTTGTCACCTACTCTCCGTACCCAAAGCTGAAAAGAACCAACTACTTTCCCTTAGCACCCTTCCGTGGTAACAAGGAAATTTTGCAAAGTATGAGTTCACATCTCAAACAAGGAAAACCAGTTAGGGGAACAAAAATAATGGTTATTCAGGAAAATACCACAATGAGACATTTAAGCATATAGGAAAGAAATACCTAATAACTACACAATGTTTCTTCTAGTTCACAGTACCATACTTGAGTTGGATGCAATGGAGGAGCAGCCTCTCTACACCCTGCTCTCTTTCTCCCCATCCCTCCCTGTGCAAACATTGGTTTGTTTGGCCAACACTACTGAGGATTCAGAAATACACTTGTGCAGGTGTATGCTCTTTTGGTAAGAGAAAATCCTGATAAATTCACTAAGCAGACTGAGAGTTATTATTTCTTGCCCTGATTCTTAATACTGAACTTTCACTGTCAGCTGTAATTCTAAACGTAGCTGATCTCAGATCTAGAGCATCTCTCTCATATTGAGAATATATCATATATCTCATATAAAAGACCATACCTGGTCTTTTAGCCCATAGTGTTTGGCTTTTCCCCTTACCAGACTCCATTTTGCCTTATTTCAACCTTTGGCATAGGTATTTTGTATGGTACAAAATATTCCTGAGCAACGGCTTTTACTTTGGCACAAGGCAGGGTTTCTTTCTTTGCCCCTTATGCCCTGCCAGCAGAGGCAGACCTTGAGAACTGCACCTTCTCCCAGCAAATTCTTACTACATCTCTATTACACTGTGGGCAGTTGATAGAGATTACAGCATTTCAGTGCTTTTCTAACCTGAACTGCAGAAAATCTTAATGTTAACTATCATCACACTGGGATAATGGGCAATTAGTTTTCAAGTATGGTCTGACTCATTCTCTCTTATGATTTCCATTAAACTGTGGCAGGGAAATCCTCCGCAGGCCTTCTGTGCTGTTCCTGGATTACCAAAGCTCTCCTCCCTTGTGCATATAAACCTATGTATTCTGCTAAATTTGAGTTAAGATATGTCATTTTCAAAAGGAATTCTTGCTTTAAATTCTTTCCTTCTCAAAGTCTGGCCTCATATTTAGTTCATCATTGACTCAAAAAAAAAAAAAAGAGGCAGGTTGGAAGGAAATTAATGTAGAAGTAATTAAAGCCCAGATTTGGCTAGATACCTTTGAGAAGTGCAGATGACTACCTGTGTCCACATATGCAGTGCATTTGTCTAAGTTACTAGTGTGTGAAAAGCAAGGAACGGAACGAAAGCTACTCTCGCTGCCACAACCACAGCAGATGCTGCTCAATGCCGGCTGCAGTAACGTACTCTCAGCCTTTTGCAGCAGCCTCATCAGCCCTGCTTCTTGTACCCTTGACTGCAGCCCTGCCAGCCTCTGGCCATGCACTTCCTCCTTCATTCTAAAATAAATACATTAGCTGGGTAGGAAGTTGTGTGAGGCTTTAAGTTGTTTAATGGAGAAGATGCTGCTCAGAGATGCCTCCTAGGTGGCAATTCAAAGCCCTCTGTTTTTCTCCGATTTTAATTAATAGGTTTGTATTTAAGATGAAATGCATTCCATTTGTGTGCAGTGTAGAGAATGTCCCACTACAACATCAGTTATATATATAGCAATACAATTATCATTCCCCGCTGATAAATGTACCGTGATATTGATAAGAAAGCAATAACTGTAGTGTACACATCAAAATCAGTCCCAATAGCTTATTACAGACTGTTAAGTGAACATAAATATCTAGTGTTCAGCCTGTAACATTCATTCATGCTATGGCAGATGAAGCTATAGGTCAAAGAACTCATTTAGAACACAATAGCAAGTCTAACGTTTGCTGGCTCTCACTGATAACTCTTTGCTAGCACTCCTGAGGACAGACTACCTCCCGCTTGGGGCCAGGATGCTTGCAACTGCTGACATTCAGCACGTTAAACCTCCTTAGCGTCCTTGAGACCTCCCAGTTCCGGCTGCAATCCCCCAGATTATCCATAAGCACCTTTCACTATTTCCAAGAACAGCCCTTCACCCCACAGTCTGCTCGGCCCCTTGAATACCACCAGTTCCCTCCAGGAGCAAGCCAAGGCCACAGACCTTATCAGTTAGTTACTACTTTGTAGCATTTTTCTCTGGTTTTCAATATTTTCTTACATAACAGTTCAATTCCAGGTGTTCAACAAAACACGTTTCTTTGTGGAAAGGAAATAAAGGCTCTTTCCTTACAATCCCACAAAGCAGGAAAGTTAGATGACATCTATTCAACAACCCAAGTCTAGCCAAAGCATCAGGACTATGACCTATGTAGAAATTGGGCAGATCAATACAATGGGAAAGGCATTACAACAAAGGTGTGATAACAAAAGGACTGACACAATAGAAAGGTGCTATAAGGGAAGTGAAGGTTACTCACCTGTACCAGAATATTCCAAATTCATAAGGGAAACCTTCACCAAGGAGGACTCTCCAGAAAGAGATCTTCCCCAGTGGCAATCAGCCCTTAAATGAGGCCTAAGAGCCTCATTTAAGGGGTGCCTTGCTGCACCCCTTCCCGTTGCACACATTGCCTTCACCTGTGCTCCCAGAGCTGACTGGTCCTTTCCACAGCTGCTCAATCACTGGTTCAGGCCAGGACTCAGCAGTTCCCATACAACCTGATGTGCAGTTAATGGAAAGCACTGTACTGAATCAAGGCTGAGATGTAAACCAAGGGGTTGGCAAAACATAGTGAAATGATATTAAAAAAAAAAAAAGCAGTTACATTCCAGCATTGCCATCATCCTCACATTTAAAATCAGCAACTATACACCAACCACTTACATTTTTAAGCCCTCATTGAGATGTATTTTGCTTTGTTTCCCTCATTGCATCATAGCCTCACATAGTATGAGATCATGCCATTTGTCCTGCTGCAGTTACAGTGAAGCTGTTGTTGAGATGCCTTGAACAGCCTTCCTGCTCCACTTTAAAGGCATCAGCTTTGGGTGAAATGGCTCCTTTACAGTAGATGGACAGGATGCACATGTTAAGCTGTTTGGGCTGGAATCACATACATATCCTCCTATGACTCAGCTCCCCTTTATTTGCAACCTTTGCTTGCACTACAATTTTTTCCTTCTTTTCTCTGATAAAACCAAACTTACCTTTAATTGTAGCCTATAAAGAAAATTAAGATGCTCTAATATACCGTTATAGCATACACAATTTGTATGAAGCAACCAGATACACTTCCCCAATTAATAGCTCCCATTGTGTCCAGATTAAAAATAGGCATAAGAGCTCTGGGTAGATGATACAGCACTAAGGAATAGCATCACACCTGTCTCCACGTTGCAGCTCCCCAAGTGTAAGCAGGAGTCAAAATTTCCCTCATCATGAAACAAAAACACTGATAGATAGTACATCACTTGGCATCTCTGAAGTGATGTACCTAAGACATACCATCTGCTATCAAGTTGCAAAAACATAGCCTGAGAAAAGTGGGACATCAAGGTGGAGCTTAATTTTCTTTAGTCAGTTCTCTGTCTATCCTGGACTCGAACACGTGGTGCAGAGCAGCTCATGGTGCGGTGGCACAGGGGAACAGCACAGGGGCAAGGCTGTGCCGCCCCACAGAGAGGGCACCCACGTGGGAATGGGGCACCCTCTCCCACTCACTGCTCCTGAGACAGACATACAGGCACATTTTTAGTAACAGGGAAAATCCTGCTTTCCAGGAATGACAACCTAGGCTTCCCCATCTTGGCAAGTACTCACAACGTGAAGCCGTATCTCCTTTTGCTTTTTTCTTCCCTTGCCTCCTGGAGCTCCGTAGTGTTCTTCAGTGCACAGCCTGAGTTCAAGCCCATCACAATGCTGGGGGACTTGTGTAGGAGATGCGAGGCTGAAGCTTGAGATGGAAGCTGCCACAGACCCACCTGCCCTACTTGTTGGAGAGCCATAGAATTGAGCAGGCAGCCATAGCCCTTCCTTTCCATGCAGAAGAAGCACTAGGTTCAGACAGGGGTTTCAGGCTAGGAAACAGCCTGAGAAAATGGAGGGCATACAGAAATAAGGCTTTCCAGCTGTATTTCCTATGGAATCTTTGGGCAACTTCCTTCGGCACACTGAACACCGAGTCTCAGTTGTGACCCTGAGAGCTTCAGGAGCTCCCACCTGCTCACAGCTTTTCAGATGCCCAGCAGCCCATCTGGAGGCACAGCTCTGCCCAGACTGCAAAACAGCAAACAAATAGGTACAGCAGGAGGAACAAGGGCACCCTAGTGCAACAGCAATGCTACCTGCACCTCTCCAAAGCATCTGATAGAGTCACCTGGGCTCAGAACTTAGAAATTCTACAAAAAAATCTGCAAGAAATACAGCCTCCACAACTTAGAGCCTTCTAGTCTGTGAAGCCACCACTGTGTATTGCCTCAAAACCACAAATCCAACAAAGTCTTTGCTGTTTTGTAAAGACAGACTGCAACCTTCCTTCCCTCCATAACTGAGCTCTCACTAACACAGCAAGCCCACCACTCTTCTCTTGCCTGCTTTTCTCCTTTTAGCTGGGCCTGAGGCAAAGCCTGCTGTGGAGCCCACCTGTGTTAAATTAGCACAGTTAAACAGCATTAGGCAGCTGTAGGAAACGTGGTGCAGCTTTCTGTTTTAGTAAAGTAATGCAGGTTGCTGTCTCAGACCAGGAGGGTGACCTGTGGAGGAATGTGGAGATGCATCCCTCACTCGTGTGCTACTGCCCTGTGTCCAGCTCTTTCCATCCATTAATGTGCTGCCCTGTCACCTTGCATGGGCTTTAATTAGAGAACAGGTGTGCTGGGGAGATACCGAGGGCTCTGGGATATCACATTCATCTCTGAACATGGCTTTTTGTGAAGATCAGAGCTACCAAATGTTCCCGATTGCTGGTCGCTGCCTCCTAATTCTAATCACGGAATCACAGAGTTGTTAAAGTTAAAAGAGATCTCGAGGATCCTAACCCACCCCCACATCCCTCAGTGCCACATCCCCACAGCTCTGGAGCACCCCCAGGGATGGTGACCCCACCACCTCCCTGGGCTGCTGTGCCACTGCATCACCACTCTTTTAGAGAAGAAGTTTTCCCTAATATTTAACCTGACCCTCCTTAGCGTAACTTAAGGCTATTAGTTCTTGTTCTAAATGAATGGTGAGAAGCAAATTTTTAATATTTGCATCCTTTTTCTGTAAATATAAAATAGAATGGGGTTTCTTGGGCCTTCTTCTCTTAACTGTGAGGTGAATATATGAATCACAAGTGCAGCATTTAAGCTCAGCAGTAGGCAATATTGCAGGCTTTGCACATGGGGAGAGGATGGGACTCTGGGCAAAGCTCCTTCTGTAGCAGCTGCAAAGTCAGAATGGGAACAGGGTGCAGAAGACGTGCTTTTTCCAATTTATTATCTTATTGCTTGAAGCACAGGTGGTTGTTTTTTTCTTCAAGTCTGGCTATCCCTTTAAGAAACACGAGAAACACCCTTCAGAGAATTGTAATGAAATAACATTATTTATCAGTATTAAATATAGATAAACAAAAATGAGAAACAGACTTAATTGAAGCCCTCTGTGAAATCTGGCTAATCAGTTTTCATTTCCAGCAGGCTTTAACTTATGTTATTTAATTTATTATTTATCTACTCTATTTTGATTTTGCTTTGGAGCCCCTGCGCTGGGCTTCGGGCATTTTAGAAACATAGAATCACAGAATCAAGGTTGGAAAAGACCTCTATGATCACCACATCCAGCTGTCCACCTACCACCATTATTGCCCACTGCCCACGTCCCTCAGTGCCGCACCTCCGTGGTTCTTGAACACCTCCAGGGATGGTGACTCCACCACCTCCCTGGGTGTGCCAGTGCCCATGCCAGTGCCAAACCAATCTACTGGGAAAGAAGTTTTTCCCAGTACCCAACCTGATCCCAATATCCAGCCTGAAACGCTTGGTGTGAGGTTGGAAGATTCACCTTGGAAGCAATTGGGCCAAACCTTTCTTGTGGCTGAGAGGTTCTGAGGGTTAAGCTTAGTGGTCATGCAGAGGTTCTCCAAGCTCTTCTAGTACCACTCATCTTCAACATAGGCACATTACGACAGATTTTCTGACCACCGAAAAGCTTCTCCTTTTGGACGCCATTCTACCTCCTCTCCATGCAAACATGTTGCCATTTCACTTTATTTCTTTAATTTATAGGCATCAAAGTTGCTGAATCAGGAAACTGAGGTTATAGCTGTTGAAGAAACGAATCCCACATCGCGACAAACTGCTTTTTCTGCAGATTTTCTTGCCTTCCTCATTCTGAGTCACTGTCACACATTTTAAAGGCCAGAGTTACGTATGAAGCTCTTGATGGTGAAGGCCGTGCCCTTTCTTGTGGTTTCTGCAGGCAGACGATTGCTGTGCTGTCTGTCCTGGCTGCCTCTTGTTTACGACGCTTAATTCACGTTGCAGTGCTTCCTGTGTCACTGGAGCGTGTGACACTTTGCACCAGATCTGGAAATGAAGCAGTTAAATTTGACTATGTTAATTGGATTCTAATTAGCCCAACCATGCTACTTGTCTCTGCTGAAGCAGAACTCGGTGGGATTCCACCTCTTTATGGGGAAAAAATGCTGAAGTTGGGAGGAGAAGTAAAATTCAAGCATCATGCAACAAACAGATTAAATGTGGTCGAACCAGACTGAACTTTATGTGTGTGGCTGTAGTGGCAATTGGCCATACTCTTCCTCAAAAGTCCAAAAATGTCAGTGACATTCAGCGTTGTGGCTGGGAAAAGCAAAGCGTCATTACCTCTTTAGCAGCAAAAAGCACCGCTGGTTCTGCCCCTCTGCATGAGTCCTTTGGGCCCCAAGATGCGTTCTGCAGCTGCACGTAGGCACAACTGCATCCTCACATACACTTCTGAGGTGCCACGTTGGTTTGTCCCCATTTTGCAGGCTGAAGAATTTTGCAGGGCAGATGGAATGGCTTGTCCAAAGTCATGCTGGGAAATCCCAGAAGTTGTCTGCAGTGCTGCCCTCCGAACTGATGCAGAAGCCTCCTTACAATGCTTAAGAAATTATTAAAATGTTAAATGAGTTAAAATGAAAAGCTCTGTCCAGAGATGAAGGCATCATTTGGATTATTCACTCATTCATTTGAAAAATACACAAATGCCACAGTATTATGAATGCAATTACAGCCAATGGAGAATTCTCGAATGAAAGGCAAATCAAAAAGAAACCATCTATATTTTGTACGTCTGTGGTCTCTCCCATCTCAACAGTGGCAGAAGGCTTGGCTGTACATACTTATCTGAAACACATGCTGGTTTTGTGCTCGTCAGCTGCTTGGGCTCAGGAGGAAATCTCCCACCACTGAGCTGGAGCAGGAGGTTGAGCATCTCATGGGCTTTGGGATCTTCTTGAGACACAAGCAGCAATGCCCACCCATGTGCCTCCCAGCCCCCTTCTCACTCCTCCATGCCTGCTATTGCTCTGTTTCCTCCACGGAGTTCCTCAGGAGCAAATTGAATCATAGAATCATCGAATGGCCTGGGTTGAAAAGGACCACAATGATCATCCAGTCCCAACCCCCTGCTGTCTGCAGGGTTGCCAACCAGCAGACCAGGCTGCCCAGAGCCACATCCAGCCTGGCCTTGAGTGCCTGCAGGGATGGGGCATCCACAGCCTCCTTGGGTAACCTGTTCCAGTATGTTTACCACTCTCTGTGTGAAAAACTTCCTCCTAATATCCAACCTAAACAACCTCTGTCTCAGTTTAAAACCAAATTGCTCGGGATGCAGCAAGACGGGCACAGATGTGGCCACCTGCTGCATGAGCCTTTCTTCCCATGAGCTTCTCACGGGGCACTTCATATTTTAAAGAGGAGGAGGGAGAGACAGCAGCCTTTGGTGTTGCTCAGCACCGACGCAGCTGGAGCAGCCTGGGGGTGCTGGGTGTTACTTTTTACAGGTTGGTAACCAGACGCTGGTGGCGATGATATACTTTTTTCCAGAGATCGCCTGAGTGTAGATGTGCCAACACGGGTTCCGGTTTTACCAGCTAATTCTCTTATTTCAAAGAGAGGAAATATCCTCGGACAAATCTGCTTTGTCAAGGTTGAAAACGTTCCACACCACAGATGGTGACCATAAGGTGCAAGTGAGTTTTCAGCTGAACCAGTGACACCCTACCCATTTGCTTCGCTGCCGAAGATTTGAAAACTAGTTTTTGTTATGAGAAGTGGAGTGAGATGTTTCTCTCCAAATGTCCCTTCCTCCTGTTAGCTCCTCACTTCCATATTCATGGCACTCCTGCTGCTACTTGCACTGCCATGCGTAGCACCTACCACAAATTGTCCAGTTCCTGTTGTTAGGATGGCAGTTCCCTTTGGTTTTTGCAAAATTCATTAAGAGGGGTGGCAGAGTCCCGTTCTGGCTCAGCACTCTATTGCAGGAGGTTTTTTCCCAGGTATTCTCCTGCATCGGTGCTCCTACAGCCAGACGAGCTGCAGGCATTCACACACCTCTCCTGTGCAGAAGCAACCAGTTGCATTTAGGTAATCTGATTTCCTGAAGCACGAAAAACTTTCTGTGAGCGGGGATGTTGTTGCAGGGAGTTTCCCAGCAATCAGTTGGGGATTTTCAGTCCCTTCGACCACAGGGTGAGATTTTTCTCAGGGACCTTGACGGGAGCAAGGATGGTAGCTTGCAGTAATTGGGGCTGTGCTCTTTGGATTCCTCTGAACCGAGGCGTTTTATGTTAATGGCAGAGAACCCACCTGTGGTTGGTGGCCTCGGTAGCTGTATCTAATTTTTCACTTTTGTAAATTCCCCCGTGTAGCAGCGCTGTGCACGGTACTGCTTTGTGGCACAGTTACAGGTCCACACTTCTCTTTTCTCCCTAATTCCTTCCATGGAAAAAATCAAGTCGGAGAGCTGTACGTTTTGTTTGCCCCTGTGCAGCAACCAAAACAGAACTCGAAAAGGCAGATAGGATTCTGTCTCTGGGAAACTAAAACCAAAAGTAACAGCAGTGGCCAGGGCTTCCCTCCCCAGGAGCTGCCTTCTTTGCCAACCTTGGGCTTGGGTAAAGGCAGGGCTGCGACAGAGATCTTCTGGGGCTGGTAAAGAAGTAATGTTGAGTAGTGCCATCCCTCACCCCTTGCTTTTTAATTGCCTCACCTTTAACATCTACTCATACTACCACTCCTGATCTCCCTGCCATGCTTCCAGACCCTGTGCCCATTTCCTCTGCTCACTGCCCTCTGGTTCTCCCATGCAGCAGTGTTCCCACCCCAGGCTTTCCATCCTCTCCTCCAGCACTGCCCAACATCCCCAGCACACAGCTGCTCCTAGACAGAGGTATCCCCTTTCCTGGCCTCTGTGCCCTGACATGCTTGGCAGCCACTTGTCTGCAGCTGGTTACCTCCAGATCCTTTGTTTTTCTTTTTATCTTTCTTTTGTTTTTCCTCTTTTTCCCTCTTTTTCTCTCTCTGTCCCTCAATTCTTTCTTCCTTTCTCTCTTCCTTTCTTTCTCTCTTCCTTTTTTTCTTTTTTACCTTTAAGCAGGACTCCATCTCTACCTGATGTTTCTTCCTTATTCCCCCATCACCATCCTTCCTGTCCGTGTCTGATTCCTGGGACACACTCTCCCTGCCACTTGTGGGGTTTTCTGACCTCCACGCTTGGGTGACCCGACTTCCACCATTATTTGTTCCTCCCAGATCCCACAACACCCCTGGTGTTAGTTTTGCAGAGCACAAGCAGGGTGCCCTTGCTTCACAAGCACACCTCTCACACTGACCTGTTTGTCTCGTTATCTTCTCCCGTGACTCCCTTCCATGTCTTTGTCACGGTGCCAACACATCCCATCACACCCTGTGTACTGGAATGGTCTTATTTTCAGTGCTGCTGTGCGCAGCCAGGGGTTGGAACTCTACAATTCTTATGGGTCCCTTCCAACTCGAAATATTATTTGATTCTGTGATTATTTTCCTCCCCAGTGCTGCTGTAAATGTTGGCAACCCCATCTGATCCCTTTGCTTCTCACACGCTCTGGTCCTGCCAGGTTAGTGCCAGATTTTTAGCTCTGTTGGGGCCCACCTCCCTCAAGACCACAGACAGAATCAGGTCAGGTGGAAGAGGAAAGATAGCCTTTGTATGTACTAGAAATAAACCATATTAGCATACACTGTGAGGGTATACTTTTGAAAAGATTCTAAAGGGCACGATTTAAGTGTATGATGCTGTTCTGGTACATTCTATGGCATATTGCATAGATTTCAATAGTCCTGGAAGGCAGGTTTCACAGCTCAGTTTCTGTACTCTGACAGATACATCTGCTGGTCGGGCACCAGCTTTGTGTGCAGCACCTGATGCTCTCGATGTAGGGCGAGCTCAGTCTCTACACAGCAATGGTTAACTCTGCTGTAGAGCTTACTGAGAATGTTCTTCCAGCATTTATTTGTGACCATTCTGAAAATAATGTTAAATGGGGGAGAATTAAATCTATATCCAATATATGTTACCAAAAACAATGTTAGTGCCATCTTTTGGGCAAGATTTTAAAGCACATAGGAAATTGGATGGTCTTAATCTACAGTGACCATTCTTGATGCTGCTCTCACATATCACATTTTCAAAGTGAATGTGCTGAAGACAACTGAAAAGGCTTTACGACACTTTTGCAGCGATGTTATTTAGGATTGCAGAACAGTCAAATAATACAGAAAAGCAGGACTTTTGAATTGTTTATAGTGGTGTCACTACTTCCAACTTCTGACTCATCAGAAACTATTGCATATTTCTCAAGTGGAGGATTTTTTCCAGTAACTTGATGTTCTGAATGAGTTTATTGTGAAATGCTGAGCCAATGTGAACTCGGAGTAAAACAACAGCTTTGATAACATCTACATTCATTCATCTTTTCTTTTTGCTTCAGATATTCTTTAGCTCATCAAACTTATTCTTCCAGACAATTGGTTCCTTTGAATATCAAATAGATAACACATCCCAAACAAATATACTTGAGCTGTGAAATGTAACTACCTCTTTAGATGATGAGATGAAAACTCAGAAGTATCCTCTAAGCTCTGGTGTTGGTCTCAGATGATGGACCATCTTTGGAAAAACCCAGGGTTGGTCAGCTAAAACCAGAACTGAAAGTCATTTACTACATTAGTCAATTATTGGCTACGTTTTAGACCATACGCTTCAAAACGATACACAGACCTTGTTTACTCTGGGTGTAAGAACAACAACCAAATTTTCAGTTAGGGTTCAATTAAGATCTTATAGCTGTTTTGGATTTTGTTTTATTGGCTCCAATTAATGTACATATATTTTTATGTCTGTGCGGC